>CM046878.1:308913691-309276191 GCA_025667525.1 Glebionis coronaria | reverse complement strand
ATCGAGAAATTCTTTGAAGCAAACGATCGAGTGCTCACGTAAAACGAACACGAGAGGCTCCAATCGTGAAAATAATGATCATCTAAAAACCACAAGTCACAAACAACGACGAAACAAAGTTGGAAGGACACAAATCCCCTCACGTAAGCTACATTAGAAAGCGATAATATGTACATGGATAAGCATGGGAACTCCCCCACGAGGCACCTTGTTTTTTATTACCGAGTCATGATCTCGACTCGATCCCCTCAATAAAAATTATCATTGAGGAAGGTGACTTGGTCGAGGTCGTTCAAAGAAGGAACTTCCCCACCAAAGTAGTGCTTCAACCTATGGCCATTTACCTTAAAGTTAGGACCATCATTTTGAGCTAGCTCGATGGTCCCATAAGGAAACACTTGGGTAATGGCGAATGGTCCGGACAAACGGGATTTCAATTTGCCGGAAAATATTTTCAATCTCGAGTTAAAAAGGAAAACTTGATCTCCAATGTTAAAAACCCGGTTTTTAATTGTGATACCCGTGAATGTGCCATATGATGCTAAGCTATTGTCTCAAGAGTCGTTCAGTATGAGAATCCCTCTAAAGTTGTGACTCACTTGAGGATGTGATATCCCGAGCCCAACGTCATTTATTTAATCCTATTTTATGAATATTTTTGAAATTTTTAAGAAATTTCGTTTGCTATATATTTGACGTTTTAAGTTGAAACCAACGTTTACGGTCGTAATTTAACGTTTGACGATTTAAGAAGAACCGATAACGACTACGATACCGACGGATGCCCAAAACTTACATTTTATTAACGATTGATCGATATTTGAGTTTTTCGAGATTTTTATTTTTATTACGTGTTAAGTCGAGTCGGAACCATATGTATATTCGTTTTGTGTGCGTTTGAACCATTTAAAAGTATTTTGAGGTAGCCTGGACTAAACCCGACTCCTGTAAATTTTCAAAACCGACTACTAGTCACAATCCCGCTCCTTAAGAATGGATTTGCCACTAAGGCCAAAAGAATGACAAAATTGCAACAAGGTCCCTCCAAATTACATAAAAAGGGGTTAGATGAAAAAAATACACTAAAACACACACACAAACACACACTCAAAAATCAAAACCTCCCCCCCCCCTCTCTCTTTGAAACCCACGGCCAACCACAAGATCACCACCATCACCATTTTTTTTGTTTTTGCTATAATCTAATCAAAGACCACCTCCTATTTCTTCATTGTAAGTCTTTTAATCCATTAAAACCAAACATGCAATGACTTGATTTTTCCAAAAATTAAATCTTATGAACAAATGGGTTTTGATTAATTTTTCTTGAATAAATGTTTGATTAAGGTGTTTATAAACATGGGGAAACAATTAAATTAGCTAGAATCAAAGTTTTAGTTGGTGTTTTTGTTCATGAAACCCACAGCCCAAATGGGTTTGTTTGGTTTCATTGATTTTAATCTTATTTTATTATGGGTTTATGTTGGTAATCATGTTATGGATGTTTTTTATTGGTTTAATCACATTGCATGTGTGATTTATCAAATGGGTTTTTATGAGAAATATTCATACAAGTGATTAAGGGTAGTTAGGTTGTGTTAGATTGATTGAATGATGTTGGTATAGGTTTAGGAAGGGATGAGAAGTGTTAGAATGATGATTGTTAAGGTTTTGTGATAGGTGTGAAAACACCCATCCTTTTTACCACTTAATTACAATAATAACCGAGCCAAAACGTGTATTTTATGTCATTTATGTTGGAATTATGCGTGGTTTGTGTTTTTGTTGTGATTTAGGACGAAAAGGTGAAAAGTGGAGAAAACACGGCATTCACGGGCTTTTACCGAAGAAAAAGACGAAAGATGAAGTCGAAAGATCAAGAGTGGAAAAAGAACGGAAGTCCAAGACCAATTCTGAAGATTTATCGAAGAAAAAGTCAAAGGACGGAAGTTTACTAAAAAGCCGAAGAACTCGAGTCTTATTTATAAAGAAAAATCAAGACGAGTTAAAGAAATCCCAAGACAAAGTCCAAGATTAACAAAAGATAAAGAAGAAAAGGACTTAAGTGTGCAATTAAGGCAAAGAGGAAAGAGGGAGGAAGCTTCCTAAATTCCTCCCTAATCACCCCTATATATAGATGATCCTAGTTTCATTTTCATGTTGTTGGTGGCTTGACAAGCCACACTTCCACCATTTTCATTTCTTGTCATTTAATTTCTTGCAATTTAATTTCATGTTATGCACTTTTAATTTCTTCAATTCAAGTAAGTCTTTTTATTTTAGAATCTTTTCTTTTAATCAAGTTCTTATCTTTAATAATCTTCTTCTCCCTTTCTTACTTTTCTTCTCTTTGATTCATGTTCATCCTTGATTTGTTTTCATCTTAATGCTTATTTGATCTAATGTTTTCTTAAAAAGTTCAACTTTTTAAAAGTTTGATTTGAAAGTTTGCTTATTTTTAAGTTTGATAAGTTGTTATTCATGCTTATTAAGTCAATTTCGATTTAGATTCGTGCAAGTTTTAGTTTGAGCTTATTAACCATAGCTTATTGCTTTTGCTTAATTTTCGGATCAAAAAGTTAGATCGGAAAGGGTAAACCCCTTTCCAATCACGTATTCCAATCACCTTGATTGGAAAAGGGTTTTACATTCCAATCAGCATTCCAATCAACATTCCAATCAACATTCCAATCAACATTCCAATCAACATTCCTTTCGCATTCCTTTTACATTCCTATTAGCATTTCAATCAGCATTCCAATCAGCATTCCAATCAACATTCCAATCAACATTCCAATCAACATTCCAATCAGCATTCCAGTCAACATTCCAATCAGCATTCCAATCAACATTCCAATCAGCATTCCAATCAACATTCTAATCAGCATTCCAATCAACATTCCAATCAACATTCTAATCAACATTTCAATCAGCATTCCAATCAACATTCCAATCAGCATTCCTTTCGCATTCCTTTTACATTCCTATTAGCATTCCAATCAGCATTCCAATCAGCATTCCAATCAACATTCCAATCAACATTCCAATTAGCATTCCTATTAGCATTCCAATCAACATTCCAATCAGCATTCCAATCAACATTCCAATCAGCATTCCAATCAGCATTCCAATCAGCATTCCAATCAACATTCCAATCAGCATTCCAATCAACATTCCAATCAGCATTCCAATCAACATTCCAATCAGCATTCCAATCAACATTCCAATTAGCATTCCTATTAGCATTCCAATCAGCATTCCTATCAGCATTCCTATTAGCATTCCTATCAGCTTCATTATTTGCACTTTCGGATTAGAGTTGATTTTAGTTATAGTTTTACGTCATTTAATTTCACGTCATTTACTTTTAACGTTTTAAATATTGCACCGTTTACGTTTCAACTAGTTTTAGTTTTAATTTCCCGTCCTTTATTATTAAGTCTTGTACATTTATTTTACCAAATCCAAAAATATTTGTTTCACCAAGAACAACTAATCTCACACAATTAACCGGAAATCAATTCGATTAGACACCGAGAAAACGAACTTTTTCAACTAGTAAAATCTCTACATTAAAATGGCGCCGCTGCCGGCTCTTTTCGTGAGGATCTACGGTTTTTTGGTAGAGACGCGCTGGCTTTTGGGATCCGTTCACTTGTGAATGTTATTTTTTCGAGTCAAAAATTTTCAAAAAAAAAAAAAACAAATCCAAAAACATTTGAAAAATCTTAAAAAGCATTTATTTTTCAAAGTTTTGCACCAAAAATATTCTTCTTGCTTATCTATCTTTCTCCATGGATTTTTATGTCCATTGCGTCGGGTGTGGGAGACAACTGTACGGGAACGACTCTTGTCAATGGTGTACATGTGAGCGGTGCGGAAACGATATCGACAACACACAATTCGGATTTTGTCCCTTGTGCAACTCGACTAATTCATTCTTTTTGAACCCACATCCTGTTCCCCTGTGCATCTATTGTGGAAGCGATTCTCATTGGCATGTTTCGTGCCCGGTTCGATACCTGTATGGTCACGGGCAAGAACCGGGGTACAATTATGACAATGAAAATAGCTATCCACAAGACGCACCTAGTCTTTTTCCTCACACGTTTTGCAACAACTGTGGGGGTCCTCACGAAAACTTTCACTGCCCTACAGGGGATCAAAATTACTATAATTATACCCCTTCCAGTTTTGACCAACCCCTGCAATACCCAATTGATCATCAGCCTCGTCACGAGATGAGTTACCAAGAACCAATTGACGATCTTGCTACAGCCTTTCAAGAACAAAGAAACGATCTTGTTATAGCTTTTCAAGAACAAAGCAAAGAGCTTTTACACACGTTGCAAACTTGTATGGAGTCATTTTTACAGCAGCGAGATCAGACGAGTAATCATATCCCTGAGCTTATTATTGGCCCTTTAGGTAATGAGGAGAGCGATGACGATATTGAGGTTATTTTCGACGAGGAGGAATTTCTAAAGCAAAGTAAGACTTCTTCCCTTCCTCCTTCGTCTATTGCTATCACACCCGAGGAGCCCGTTGGCTCTCTCATCATGGAGGATGAGCATATTGACGTTATCTCGGCAACTGAATCGGACAAATTCCTAAAGTCTCGTGTCGAGGAACTTGTCGTCATCCCAAGTGAGCCCGCAGGTGTTCCGGAAAATTTGTGTGATGTGCCGACTTTTGTGGAGCTTACGGACAAGTTTGCTTCGCTAGTCAATGATCACATACTCACAACTCCACATGCGATATTTGATCCTCCCAACAAGAGTTCAACATGTGGTGAGTATGATCATTTCGTCTTCGAGCCCGAGATTGAGGAAATTATCGACCGAGAGCTAGCTCTTTTACCTCCGCTTTCTCCTACAAGCGAGGTCGATTTTTCCAACATCGATGCCGAACTTGATGAGTTGGAACGTCTTATTTTTCCTAATAATGACGAACCAACTCACTTGACCAATCATCCTATTCTCGAGGAGTTATCTAATCAACACTCCTCTTATGAGAATTACGTTTACCACATTCATTAGGATTTACCTTATCAACAATCCCCACAAATGAATGATGGTTTCGTACTTGATCGTGATATTTTCAAACGAGTTTCTACACTCTTTATCTACGAGGATATCGACAAGATCTACTTTCATGAGGATAAATGCTTTGACCCGGGAGGTGACATGGACCATTCTATGATTGATAATTTTACGGCTTTGCCAATTGGTCTGCATCCATTGTCTTTGGAGGATGACAATGTGATTCCCTTACCCACCCCACCTCCCGTCAATCTGGACTTCACTTGCTTTTCTGGTATTGAGAGGACCTTTTTACCATTAAAGACTTATCCTCCTGCCTCTCCTTTATTGATGTCCTCCGGGAACGAGGACAAGGTCTTTGATCCCGGTATTACATACGAGGCTTCCCCATGGACCATTTAATTCGGGGACGAGTCAGGCTTGTGACTCTGTTAATATAAACAAGCGCTTTTTAGGAGGCAACCCAATTATCTATCTATCTTTCCTGTTTTCACCATAAGAGTAGGGGGAGCCCCGTTGGTGTTTCTTGTTCTCTTTCTTATCATGTGCAGGGATTAGAGCTTCAAAGACACACTCTTGATGACTTTTGACGAACCGTGATTCCGTGTTCCCTTCTTCCCGGTTCTATCCTAAACTCTTTTCAATTCACTATTTTATATTTCTCAATATTAAAATAAGAATCTCTTTAGTTGTCTCTTCCTTAGCAAGATTTAAACAAAGTGCACAATGTCCTAAGTGTAGGGGAGTTCACTCCCACATGCTTAAACATTTAGGACAATGTTTATATTAAGTGTAGGGGGACTTCTATCGAAGTTAAGTGGCCTTTTCCTTGTATTTGTCCTCATTTTAACCGGAAAATCAATTTTTCGACATTTTTCAAAATTTTTAATTTATTTTGGCCTAGTTGTAGTTCCCTTTATTTTTTCTATTTTCTCTTATTTTAATAAAATGGTTTTAACAAGTTTAGTTATCTTAGATATATTAGGCCCGTTGTGAATTTTTTGACTCAACCCGAGTTTACTTATCCAAGTTCACTCTAGCTAATATCCTTAACCGTGTAGACCTTAATTGGTTAATTGGGCTAAGCATCCACGAGTCTCATTCCTTGAGATTTTAAATTGTGGAGAACGAGAAATGATAGAGTTGGTTACAAGTTTGGTATTCTTTCATTAACTTATGTGAGTTAATTATGATCTTTTTCTCCCCTCGCTTGTAAATAAATAAATGCAATAAGTAAGGTCGTACGATTTGAAAAGTTACTTAGCTTCTAGCCCAGATCGTTTAAAAGTTGTTCGGTAATGATAAGAGTTCATAGCCAAGGCATAACTTATGAAGTGGGGCGCGAAGATTGGCGAGTCCGAAAAGGCCCTAACAAGGCATGAGGATTCAATTTTATTGATGAAGATCCAAAGTGATGTGAAAAGCATTATTCCCAAAATCAATATGAAGGATCAAGACTCACGACGAAAAGCAATCAACTCCCATAAAGATCATGGAGAAGTCTATCCGAAAAGACCCTAAAAAGGTATGAGGATAAATAGATCCAAGTCCGAAAAGGAGGCGGATCGTTGTATCTCAAAATCCCAATTAGAGATTGAAGAAATAATCATGAAGTCGTGGTCAACAAAGCTGGAGTACCCCTCAAAAGTCTCCAAGTGAAGAAACTCTATAACGAAGAGAAGACCATTATCTCAAAAACGTCTCTCGAAGATATGAAGTATGAAGTACATGCCAAATATCGGCCCGAGAAAGGTCTCAAATCGTGAACCAAGTTATGCCAAGATATGAACTTTTTGATATCCCGAGAAGTAGTTTTAAGAGATTTTGTTCTTTAGCTAACTATTGATCAAATCGTCCTACTTTGCTTTCAACCTAAATAAATTATCGAAATAAGTCAACAATGCATCCTCGTGATCATTCAAGACATCAATAAAATATAAGAGATACTCGTAGGAATAAGTGAGTTTAAGTGATTAATTGAACCACATGAGTAAATGTTTGTTATGCTAACTTGTACTAACAATGATCTTGTTTTTAAGCTTGGCATGGGGAACGTGAAACTTGACGGTGATGAACATTCATGACACACAAGCCCTAATGTAAGTCTTAGATTTCTTTACAAGTTTCTTCCTTGTTGCATCTTGTTATTTTCTATCTTTTTGATTTTCCTTAGTTGTTTAATAAAGGCCAAGGTAGGTTAATTATGATGGAAAATGTAAAACGTGCTTTGTAACTAATGCATTTCATGAGGACATTGCAATGGTTAAGTGTAGGGGATTTGATAGGTGTGAAAAAACCCATCCTTTTTACCACTTAATTACAATAATAACCGAGCCAAAACGTGTATTTTATGTCATTTATGTCGGAATTATGCGTGGTTTGTGTTTTTGTTGTGATTTAGGACGAAAAGGTGAAAAGTGGAGAAAACACGGCATTCACAGGCTTTTATCGAAGAAAAAGACGAAAGATGAAGTCGAAAGATCAAGAGTGGAAAAAGAACGGAAGTCCAAGACCAATTCTGAAGATTTATCGAAGAAAAAGTCAAAGGACGGAAGTTTACTAAAAAGCCGAAGAACTCGAGTCTTATTTATAAAGAAAAATCAAGACGAGTTAAAGAAATCCCAAGACAAAGTCCAAGATTAACAAAAGATAAAGAAGAGAAGGACTTAAGTGTGCAATTAAGGCAAAGAGGAAAGAGGGAGGAAGCTTCCTAAGCTCCTCCCTAATCACCCCTATATATAGATGATCCTAGTTTCATTTTAATGTTGTTGGTGGCTTGACAAGCCACACTTCCACCATTTTCATTTCTTGTCACTTAGTTTCTTGCAATTTAATTTCATGTTATGCACTTTTAATTTCTTCAATTCAAGTAAGTCTTTTTATTTTGGAATCTTTTCTTTTAATCAAGTTCTTATCTTTAATCATCTTCTTCTCCCTTTCTTACTTTTCTTCTCTTTGATTCATGTTCATCCTTGATTTGTTTTCATCTTAATGCTTATTTGATCTAAAGTTTTCTTAAAAAGTTCATCTTTTTAAAAGTTTGATTTGAAAGTTTGCTTATTTTTAAGTTTGATAAGTTGTTATTCATGCTTATTAAGTCAATTTCGATTTAGATTCGTGCAAGTTTTAGTTTGAGCTTATTAACCATAGATTATTGCTTTTGCTTAATTTTCGGATCAAAAAGTTAGATCGGAAAGGGTAAACCCCTTACCAATCACGTATTCCAATCACCTTGATTGGAAAAGGGTTTTACATTCCAATCAGCATTCCAATCAACATTCCAATCAGCATTCCAATCAACATTCCAATCAACATTCCTTTCGCATTCCTTTTACATTCCTATTAGCATTCCAATCAGCATTCCAATCAGCATTCCAATCAACATTCCAATCAACATTCCAATCAACATTCCAATCAGCATTCCAGTCAACATTCCAATCAGCATTCCAATCAACATTCCAATCAGCATTCCAATCAACATTCCAATCAGCATTCCAATCAACATTTCAATCAACATTCTAATCAACATTCCAATCAGCATTCCAATCAACATTCCAATCAGCATTCCTTTCGCATTCCTTTTACATTCCTATTAGCATTCCAATCAGCATTCCAATCAGCATTCCAATCAACATTCCAATCAACATTCCAATTAGCATTCCTATTAACATTCCAATCAACATTCCAATCAGCATTCCAATCAACATTCCAATCAGCATTCCAATCAGCATTCCAATCATCATTCCAATCAACATTCCAATCAGCATTCCAATCAACATTCCAATCAGCATTCCAATCAACATTCCAATCAGCATTCCAATCAACATTCCAATTAGCATTCCTATTATCATTCCAATCAGCATTCCTATCAGCATTCCTATTAGCATTCCTATCAGCTTCATTATTTGCACTTTCGGATTAGAGTTGATTTTAGTTATAGTTTTACGTCATTTAATTTCACGTCATTTACTTTTAACATTTTAAATATTGCACCGTTTACGTTTCAACTAGTTTTAGTTTTAATTTCCCGTCCTTTATTATTAAGTCTTGCACATTTATTTTACCAAATCGAAAAATATTTGTTTCACCAAGAACAACTAATCTCACATAATTAACCGGAAATCAATTCGATTAGACACCGAGAAAACGAACTTTTTCAACTAGTAAAATCTCTACATTATTTTGAAAGGGGTGTTTTTAGGACAGCAGGTCTAGAGGGTGTTTTCGTGGTTTTATACTTTTGTACAGGTCCTAAGATTAGGATGTAGTCGTAGGGTTCGTCTCAAGCTTTCTTTCGGTATAAAGAAGAGCTTCTATCCAAACGAGTAAAAAGTTATGCTATTTTGAAAGTTCGTGTACCGGGAGATGAGAATCAACATAATCCGAAATTATGTTTGTTTTTGGGTCAAATCCCGGGGACCATATATATAGTTTTATAAATGATTGAAAGTTATTTATTGGTTTCAAACCTGCATTTTAGAGTCTATTTTTAGACTTAATGGTCAAATTAGCTAATGGTGTCTTTTAAATGAGTCAAACAAGTCTTACGTTGTAGAAGTGCAAAATCGGTCCGAAAATGTTACGTCTAGTGATGTAATGAGTAATGGGTCATACAAGTGGAAACTTTTTATGGGATTTAAAATGGGTTTTCTACAGGTCATAAGGGATTTTTACAAATTTTCTTGTAATTTATAGAAATGCTTAAGTCATAGAAAACAGCCCGTACTTTTGGTAAGTACCGGCAAAGTTATAAAATTTGAAATATTTCTAATTACATAGATAGATAATACGAGTCTAGTAATAATCACTTGTATGGAATTTTGACGTGAGTTTATACAAACTATGAGTGACTTTAATTATATACATACAGTACTTGAAATTACTTGAAGGAGTTTATTCATTAAGTGTTTATTCGTTAGGTGTTGTATTTGATTTCCCGGGGGCATCCACGTCGTCGGTGACATTTCTCGTTACGCCTTCGCTAGAACTACTACTACTACACAAGGTGAGTCTATAGCCTCGCTCTTTACTTATTTCAAATGTTTTTACCCGCGAGGGGGATACATGCTATTTAAATGAAAATGAACATAAGTCATGAATGATTGTTGGACCCGAATGTTGCCTTGAATTGTGTTGAGTACCTAGTTGCAAAAGGCCCTAAATTAGTGAACTATTAACTATTGTCTTGCCCTTGTGTGGGTTGGAGATAGTCGCTTATACAATTGATAGTACTATGGGGTTGACGACCCTATCCGAGACGAGAGATAGTACGTTGAGTACCCTCTGCGGACGAATAACTTGTGATAAGAAATAAGGTATAATTGCAACTAATGCCTTTAGAAGGGGCACTGGTTTCATCTTAATCATGCCGGTAAATGTACGCGGGTGATTGAGTTAACGGATTAGTGTCACGAGCTTAAACACAATTATTAGCTATTGCTAAACCTTGAATAATAGATTGTGTATACGACAATGCTATTGAATGGTCATGATTGGTTCTAAATACTTTGTTCAACCTATGATTTGATAAACCTATAGGTTCGCTCAACCTTTCTGTTGACGATTTTAAGCATGTGTTTCAGGTAACCAAGATTGATAGCAGCGGAGCATGCGAG
This sequence comes from Glebionis coronaria, assembly GCA_025667525.1. Taxonomy (NCBI): domain Eukaryota; kingdom Viridiplantae; phylum Streptophyta; class Magnoliopsida; order Asterales; family Asteraceae; genus Glebionis; species Glebionis coronaria. The sequence continues at coordinate 309,265,534 of CM046878.1, read as the reverse complement.
GATGGAAGTTGTTGTGGCTTGGTGGTCTACTTTGTTTTTCCTCCTTTTTTTTATCACTTAAAATTTTTATATTATGTCAGGTGAAACAAGTAATGTACTTTTGGGTTGAGATTCAGTGGGGACCTAAACGCAACTCTGTTTTGTATTATTTTTGGGGTTCGGAAAACAGTAGACTTTGATGTTTTAAACAATCTTTAATTTATGATTAAATTCCTACGTCTCTTTGAGTCGTTCGAAATAGCTTGTGTGTGATGATAACTGTCTAGCACCCAAATGTTGTAGTTCCGTTGCGCATATGATTTGGGGTGTTATATTAATTTTAGAATCATGAAACTTTTTAGTTTTCTCTTTGTAAATCAATGAATTTTCATAAGCAATGTCCCTTAATTCATCCAATTCATTCAATTGCATTTTCTGGTGTTTTCCCGCGGTCTCATTGTCATCATTACAATGCTTTAAGGCCCAATAAGCTTTGTGTTCGAGTTCAATTGGCAAGTGAAAATTCTTCCCATACACAAGCTTGTAAGAAGTGCACCCAATGGGCGTCTTATGAGCAGTACGAAAGGCCCATAAAGCATCGTCTGACTTATCTGACCACGATTGTCGGTTTTCCCCTATCGATCTCTCCAAGATCCTCTTCAAAGCTCGGTTTGAAACCTCGACTTGCCCACTCGTTTGTGGGTGATAAGTTGTAGAAATCCGATGTGTAACCCCATATTTCTTTAGAACCCTATCGAATTGGTCATTAAAAAATGGGTTCCACGATCGCTTATGATAGCACGAGGGGTTCTAAACCGAGAGAATAGTTGCTTCAAAAACTTGACTACCACACGAGCATCGTTCGTGGGCAAAGCCTTAACTTCCACACACTTGGATTGGTAGTCAACAGCGACAAGGATGTACTTATTACCACGAGATGATAGGAACGGCCCCATAAAATCAATGCCCCACACGTCAAAGATCTCACACACTTGGATGATATTTTGTGGCATTTCATCGTTTTGTGAGGCTTTTCCTTGACGTTGGCATGAGTCACAGGACTTGACAAGTGCGTGCGCATCTCAGTAAATAGTAGGCCAAAAGAAACTGACATCAAAGACCTTATTTGCCGTGAGATTAGCACCATGGTGACCACCTGTGGGTCCCTCATGACAAGCTCTAAGGATATTAGAAGCTTCGGTGCCAAAAACACAACGTCGAATAATTTGATCCGCACAAGTCCGAAATAGGTAAGGGTCGTTCCAAAAGTAGAACTTGACGTCACGAAAGAATTTCCATTTTTGTTAAGTTGTCATACCCTTAATGATGAAGTTGCCCGCATGGTAAACATAAACGTGTAACTCCTGAAATGCATATCCTTTCCTAACATATCTCATGCATATCCTAACAAAATAATAAGAATAACATTGTTTGACTTTCTACTAGACCAGGAGCACGTGTTGCTCCTACTACTACTAGGACCAGGAGGAACTACATACCTCTTAGTTCATCTATTACAAATATCTATTACATAGGTCCTAACAGCTATAGAGAGGAAGAAGGGATAGACTATGATGAGGTTTTTGCACCAGTGGAAAGAATAGAAGCCATTAAGTTATTTTTGGTCTATGCATCATATATGGGTTTTATAGTCTATAAGCTGGATGTGAAAAGTGCCTTTCTTTATGGTACTATTTTAGAGGAGGTGTATGTTTCACAACCTCTAGGTTTTGTAGATCCTAAGTCCCCCAATACAGTCTACAAAGTTATCAAAGCACTTTATGGTCTACATCAAGCTCCAAGGGCTTGGTATGCAACCTTATCCAAATTTCTGTTAGAACATCGATATATGAGAGGACCATTGACAAAACTCTATTCATCAAAAAGAATGCTAAGGATATTATTCTAGTGCAAGGCTATAATGATGACATTATTTTTGGTTCAACCAAGAAATCATGGTGTGAAGAGTTTGAAGCTTTGATGAAAGGAAGATTTCAGATGAGTTCTATGGGAGAACTTACTTTCTTTTTGGGACTACAAGTCAAACATAGGAAAGATGGAATATTTATCAGCCAAGATAAATATGTTGCTGAAATCTTGAAGAAGTTTTCATGTACAGGTACAAGGAGTACAAGCACACCTTTTGAAGCTAAGAAGTCTTTGTCAAAAGATGAACATGGTGTAAATGTTGATATTCATCTATATAGGTCAATGATTGGTTCATTGATGTATCTTACTGCTTCAAGACCAGATATCATGTTTGTTGTGTGTGCCTGTTCAAGGTTCCAAGTAAATCCAAATGTGTCACATCTACATGCTGTGAAGAGGATTTTTAAGTATCTTAAAAGTCAGCCTAATTTAGGATTATGGTATCCTAGAGATTCAACTTTTGATTTGGAAGCTTACTAAGATAGTGATTATACTGGAGCTAATCATGATAGGAAATCCACAACAGGAGGTTGTCAATTCCTAGGCAGAAGACTCATATCATGGCTGTAACACCCCATTTTGGAAATGGAAATATGACAGAAATTATGGCATGTCATCAAAGCATACAAGGAAAAATGTCTAAACATTACTTAACCATAAAAGGAAAATACCGGAATCAAACATCGGTAGTCCAAAAGTAAAGCTCATCACACACAAACATAGTATAATAAAGGAAAGGACTAAACAATGTCCAAAGCATAAGTATCATAAGAAAGGAAATGCATAATGTAAAGAAGGCTAGACAGCTTCCAGTCCATATGCACGTACTCTTAGTGTCTACGAGCGTCCCTGAGTACCTGCCATTTTGGGAACATAGAAAAGGAAAACAGCTGAGCAAATACGCTCAGTGCACGGATGTACAATAAAGCATGAATAGGATAAACATATAACATAATAACAGCGGAAGAAAACTAAGTCCCGAGTAACCTGGTTAAGTCTTAATAAAACTGGTTTAATAGTTTGAAAGTCTTATGTTTATCTTATAAAAATTGTTTGTCATATTTTACCATTAGCCAATATAGGTCATGAAAATCCACCGTGCATGAATACTTGGAGGGGTGACCTCATCATGCAAATTAGAGGGGTTGCCTCTAATTTAATATACTGTTTTTGGGTAGGAGAGATCAGCTCCTTGTGAAGGATGCAAGGCACACACCACATTCACCATGAAATCCTGAATAAAAACATGTAACTAGGATGCACCCATACGCCCCACATGATAAATATAAATAAATGGCCAAAAGCTGAAGGGACACCACGAGCAATCACTCCGCCGTGGTGAAGTCATAACATCAGTGCCTCTAATATTATGGTTATGGTACCTCCATAACTAGGTGAAACTGGTCATGCATGTATATGGCTATAGGTAATCTTAATTAAACATAAGCAATCAAACATGTAACTTATACTACGGGAAAAAAGTTGGCTGCATACGGGGAATCCTAATAAGGAAAGAATGTCCATACTGAAAGGACGGGAATCCGTACCTTATGTCCAGTGAACGAAGAAGATGAACTGAGAGGAATCCTACTTCCGAATCACTAGTGCTACATAAATACATACATGAATAAGTATCTGCTTACTAAATACGTAGCTGATTTTATGTCATGTCTTAGCTTATTTTATGTGTTCTTACCATGTTTTACTGTTTTAAAGCCTTAAACTGTGTTTTATCTTATATTCTGTTTAATCTGATTAAGTATTTCTGGTATTTCATGTGTTATTATACTTACTGTGTAATAATAAGTAACTTTCCAAAAATAGCAGGTTTTCCTAAAATAGAAAGTTTCCAAAAATAGAAAGTTTCCAAAAATAGAAAGTTACAAAAAATAGAAAGTTTCCAAAAATAGAAAGTTTCCAAAAATAGAAAGTTTCCAAAAATAGAATTACTGCTTAAAATAGATAAGTTTCTAAAAATAGAAAGTTTCCATAAATAGATCAGCTGCCTTAATTAAATAAGTTTCCATAAATAGATTCTGCCTGAAATAAATAAGTTTCTAAAAATAGAAGGTTTCCATAAATAGATTAGCTGCCTTATTTAATTAAGTTTCAAAAAATAGAAAGTTTCCATAATTAGAAATAAGCTGGTTAAATAAGCTAAGTACATAAGCCTAAGTGTTTTCATGATTATTTTCTAAGTCATATGATATAATGTATAGTTTAATAATTATTTCATGTAATTTAATTAAACTATAGGTTAAAATATTTAATTAAAGTATAACATGTTTTTAATTAAATAAGTTAAATAGTTAGGTTTAAATATGTATTATTATGTATTAATAATATAACCTAAGTCATGTTAATTAATTAATTATATCCATGGTTTTAAAATAATTAATTAATTATAAGTCTTAAATATACAAATACTTAGGTTAATTAATTTCATGATTATAATAATTAAAATAACCTAAGTCATGTTATTAAATTAATCATATCATTTTATTAATTTAATTTTTACATAAGATCATAAACATAAAAAAAACTAAACATACACCATGAACCGGATCTAAGCTAAAAACAATGAACCGGACATGAAATCGACACCGTACCCCGAACCAACTCGGGGTACCCCGTGTTTTACTGCTACCGTGGGACCCACACGCACCAACCAAGACCGTATGGTCTTGGTGGTGGTCGGCTTGGCCAAACCGAGACCCCTTCGGGTTCGGTGCAGCCTGCGGCCAAAACAAACACCCCTTAAAACACCCTTTTGATTTTATTTAACACCAAATCATGTTAAATCCATGTTTAATTATTAGGTTTTTGTAAAAAACATCACATGTTCTTGATTTATAAAAAGATTAAATCAAAAGAAAAGGTTTAAAAAGGATTTACCGTATTCGTTGATCAAAAGGACGAAGAACCAACACGATCAATCACTAAAATTCCAAGATCCAAGATCACAAACCACCTCTTATGGTGGTTGTAGGGTGGCGGCACAAAGGAGACAAGGGAAAGGAGGTTTTTAGGTTTTCTTAAAAATCTTCTGTAAGATTAAAATGAGTAGTGAAAAGATATTAACCCCCCTTTAGTAAATTTGACAAATGGGCTTGGCCCATTTGCCCTTGTTGCCGCGGGTAGGGACCCCACTTGGGGTACCCATACCTTTTTTCGTGTCTCGTTGTTAAGTTAAACATTTGTGATTATTTGTGTTCGTGTTTTAAATGTTCTCGTTACGTAAATACCGTGATCTAATATATTTAATTACGCTCGTAATATATATATATACGTAATTAATAATAGTTCGTGTTTTAATTACGTTCGTGATTTCATGATCGCATGTTCGTGATTAATTATCGGCAAATAATTATTACATGATCGTGCGTAGTAAATACTTATCGTGTTCTAACACGTACGTAATACGTAAACTCCTAACACGTAATCGTAATCGTGCTATATTAGGAAAGTTTTAATCTAGTACGTACGATCCTAAGGGTACTATTCATGGTAAAAGCATGCGGGTTTTACAACTCTTCCCCCCTAAAAAGAATAATTCATCCCCGAATTATAGATAAAGAAAACTAGAAAAGAAGAACATACCCGAATTCAAAATATGAAATGAGGGTAAGAAGCCCGGATAGACTCCTCTGTTTCCCAAGTGGCTTCCCGCTCAGTATGATCCCTCCATAGAATTTTGACGAATGGAATCGTCTTCTTTCTCATGACTCGTTCTTGTCTGTCAAGAACTCGTTCGGGTTCTTCTATAAAAGTGAGATCCTCATGTATCTGTTCCAGTGGATACTGAACCATGTGAAGGGGATGATACTGGTACCCTCTGAGTAAGGACACATGAAACACATTGTGCACCTGCGAAAGCTGCGGAGGTAACGCTAATCGGTAAGATACTTCACCGACTCGTTCAATGATATCAAACGGTCCGATGAAACGAGGACTGAGCTTCCCTTTAATCCTGAAGCGTCTAACACCACGTGCCGGCGAAACCTTAAGGAAGACGTGATCTCCTACGTTAAAGTGTATATCCCTACGATGCTTATCGGTGTAACTCTTCTGACGTGACCGTGCCTCCTGAATTTTCTGCTTAGCTACGGCGATCTTCTCATTGGTAATCTCTATGATTTCCGGTCCTTCAAGTGTTCGCTCGCCAACCTGATCCCAACAGATTGGGGCGCGACACTTTCTGCCATACAACATCTCAAATGGAGCACACTTGATGCTTGCGTGCCAACTGTTGTTGTATGAAAACTCCACCAAACAGATGTATTCGTCCCAATCATCCGTCCATTCCAACACACATGATCTCAACATATCTTCCAATGTCTGAATGGTTCGCTCCGACTGTCCGTCCGTTTGAGGATGAAAAGCCGTGCTAAGCTTAAGTTGTGTACCCCAAGCTTTCTGCAGACTTTTCCAAAAGCGCGAAGTGAATCGAGGATCTCTGTCTGAGACGATGTTGGATGGTGCACCGTGGAGTCTCATGATCTCTCGTCTGTACGTATCTGCGAGTTTACTTACCGAATCTTCCTTGCGGATCGGTAAGAAATGAGCTGATTTGGTAAGTCGATCAACGATAACCCAAATTGCATCATGCTTCCTTTTGGTAGGCGGAAGACCGGTAACAAAATCCATGGTGATTTTGTCCCACTTCCACTCTGGAATATCTAACGGTTGAAGGAGACCGCCAGATCGCTGATGCTCGATCTTAACCTGCTGGCAGGTAAGACATTTGGAGACGTAAGTGGCCACATCCTGTTTCGTACCACTCCACCAAAAGTACTGCTTGATGTCATGGTACATCTTAGTCGAACCAGGATGTATAGAGAATGGGGAGCTATGAGCTTCAGCTAACAAAGCTTCCCGGAGTTCTTGGTCATCAGGAACACAAAGTCTCATGCCCTGCCATACGATACCATCTGCATCTACTCTGAATTTTGTCTGCTTCTCCAAATTCTGTACTATTGCCCAGATTTCTCCGTCATCCTTCTGAGTTTCCTTGATCTTAGATAGCAACTCGGGTTCTACTCTAAGATTATCCCAGTAACCATGTTGTCCACGTATCATGATCTCGATGTCTAGTCGCTCCAAGTCTCTGATGATTTCCTCTTCGATTTTAATGCCGTTGATCATTCCGGACTTCCTGCTAAGAGCATCTGCTACTATATTTGCCTTTCCGGGATGATACTTTAGATTAATGTCATAATCCTTCAACAACTCTAACCATCTCCTTTGCCTCATGTTCAATTCACGCTGAGTGAAGATATACTTCAAACTCTTGTGGTCCGTGAAAATGTCACATGATTCTCCATATAAGTATTGCCTCCATATCTTCAATGCAAACACGACTGCAACAAGTTCCAGGTCATGCGTGGGGTAATTTTCTTCATAAGGCTTAAGCTGCCGTGAAGCGTACGCGATCACTTTCCCATATTGCATGAGAACACAGCCAAGTCCCTTCCCCGATGCATCGTTGTAGATTTGAAATCCACCCGTACAAGATGGTAGAGTAAGAATAGGTGCAGATACTATCTTCTGCTTCAGGTCTTCAAAGCTCTTCTCTCGATCTTCAGTCCAGACGAATTTCTCCCCTTTCCGCATCATTTTTGTCAATGGTAGTGCTAGGCGGGAAAAGTTCTCCATGAACCTACGGTAGTAGCCAGCTAAGCCTAAGAAACTGCGGACTTCCGTCGCTGATGTCGGCCTTGGCCACTTAGTAATGGCCTCAACCTTCGCTGGATCCATAGTGATTCCTTCTGCTGATACAATGTGACCTAAGAATGCCACCTTGTCTAACCAGAACTCACACTTGGAGAATTTAGCATACAGCTGCTTCTGGCGAAGAATCTGTAGCACTGTACGAAGATGGTCTTCGTGTTCCTCCTTGGACTTTGAGAAAATCAGGATGTCATCGATGAAGACAATGACGAACTTGTCCAGAAATTCATGGAAGATTCTGTTCATCAAATCCATGAACACTGCTGGAGCATTTGTCAGGCCAAATGGCATAACTACAAACTCGTAGTGGCCATAACGGGTACGAAAGGCAGTCTTAGCGATGTCCTGCTCCTTGACCCGTAACTGATGGTAGCCTGACCTAAGATCAATCTTGGAGAAGTGTTTGGCCCCTTGGAGTTGGTCAAACAGATCGTCGATGCGTGGCAGTGGATACCTATGCGAATGGTAATCTTGATGAGCTCGCGATAGTCTATACAAAGACGCATACTGCCATCTTTCTTCTTAACAAACAAGACCGGTGCGCCCCATGGAGATGCGCTCGGTCGAATGAAACCTCGTTTAAGAAGTTCTTGCAGTTGATCCTTCAGCTCCTTCAGCTCTATGGGAGCCATGCGATAAGGAGCCTTGGAGATTGGTTCAGCTCCTGGAACCAGCTCGATACTGAATTCCACTTCTCGTGCAGGTGGTATGCCCGGAAGTTCTGCTGGAAACACATCTTGGAATTCCGACACTATAGGTTGATCCTGAATCGATGGAGATTCAGCATCCATGTCGTGAACCGTAGCTAGATATCCCTCGCAGCCATGTGACAGTAGTGCACGCGCTTGTAGGGTGGATATGACTTGTACAGACCGTCCGGGTATGAACCCATTATGAATGTACTCTGGTGCATTGACATCACCGAAGATAACTCGATATGAATGGCAGTCTATGGTAGCATGATACTTGGATAGCCAATCCATGCCCAAAATCATGTCGAAGTCATTCATGTCCAGCGGAAGTGCGTCGACAGGTCGAACCTTATCATCAAATTCTTGGGGAAGACTCTTGTATACATGGGTGATAAATACAGAGTCCCTCAAAGGCGTGGAAATAGTAAGCCTATTTTCTAGTGGCAAGGGAGGCATCCTAATGTTCTTAGCATAAGCAGTAGAAATAACCGAGTGAGTAGCACCCGTATCGAAAAGAACACATGCAGCTTGACCATACATATACAAGATTCCAGTGATGGTACCTGTAGACTTGTTGGCCTGTTCTCGAGATGTCGTGTAGACACGCCCGACATTAGGAGGCGGCTTGGTATCAGCATGTCCTGATGTACCCTCCATCTCGCCCTTACGACAATCCTTCATAATATGGCCAGGAAGACCACACTTGAAGCACACATCAGTATTACGGCCACATGGTCCTAGGTGCCAACGATGGCAGGTAGAGCAAAGACGATAAGTGTATCCTCCAGCAGGTGCTCTGGCTAGCTGAGAACCTAATAAAACATTTACATAAGACATGATAGTTGGGTACAAAGGACAAAGCGGATAATCGTAAGATTGAATACCAGTGATAGCTGGATGGCTAGGCTGCGAACCTCTCTGGTTCAGGTCCCTACCGTTTCCATGGTTCCTGGTAGAAGTTTGCTAAAGTGTCAGAATATGAGTTATAACATAAAACCTAAGGAATTGCGTAAGTATTAGGACCTGCTGCTGTTGGAGTGCCCAGCGTTGTTACGGTAATTGTCATTACCGCCACGCCTATCCGTAGCAGAACGGTCGTTAGTCTGACCGTTTCCCTTGGGCTGATGAGGCTGCTGCTGAGTAGCCGGCTAAGACCGGTCCCCAGTTTTCTGCCTGGAAGATACATTTAAGAGATGAATAATTGACATATGGAAAATATACGGATTGGTCACCGCTTGAATACGAATGTTTACCTCTTGTCGGGTCTTTCAGCTTCCCCGAACTCATCTCTCTCCTGCAGCATCTCCAGCTTTCGTGCTACATCGGCCACTTGTGCTACAGTGTTGAACGTAGCACACACCAGATTGTTTGCGACCGATGTGCGAAGAGCCCATCTAAAGTGATGTGCCTGCTCTTCAGGAGTACCTGCTGCCGCACCAAGGAAACCAGCCAAGCGAAGAAAGCGCTGCATAAACTCGTTGCTATTCTCCCCAGCTCTCTGTTGGATCCCATGGTATTCTCTCTTGAGCTTGTCCTGCTCAGCCTTGGGAAAGAAATGCTCCATCACCCTGTCCTTGAACTGAGCCCAAGTCAAACCAGCAACCCACTCATCACCACCTTCAGATTGCATCAATGCTAACCACCAGTTGAGTACATCGCCTTCGAACCGATAGCATGCCAACCTCGCCTTGTATGCGGGGTCACAGCCCATAGCGTTGAAAATCTTCTCGATGTGAGCCAACCAGCTTTCATCATCGCTGGGGCTAACTGTCTTCTCAAAAGCTCGAGGGCGGAGCTTGTTGAATCTCTCCAGCCATACTGCTAATGTCACTGGAGGAGGAGGAGGAGGTGGCTGATTATGCTGTTGATTGTTGGCAGCTTGAACTTCAGCCCTGATGTCGTTCCTCAGTTGAGGAAGCAAGGCTTGCATGGCAGCCTGAATTGCAGCATTGAGCTACTCCTGTTCGCGTGTGAGAATCATCTGACAGTATAACATAAAACATATGATTAAACAGATCACAACATAAAATCTATATATATACATGAAAAAAAAATTATACTAAAATTTCACGAGAAAAATTTTATGCAAGAAATTTTGTGTATGAATGCATGATGCAGTTTTATGAAAACTTTTGTATGCTCGAGAGTGAACGCCTCTGGTCAGTTCACCCAAAACAAAAGACATAGCGAGGGGACGCCTATGGGTCGGTCCCAAATCTAAAAGTTTCGATAAAACACATGTGACTAAATAGGGCCAGTCCTGTACCAACCATTACTTAGTCAAAAACCTTGCAACAATGACATGTATATATATGCTTAAAAATGATGAATGCATGAAAACAACTGTCAGTTCTAGGAAGACCGTAGTGACTACCCACTAATCACAGGTCGTATTTGAGAGCCTACAGGTCGAAGCCTTGGCTCTGATACCATAATTGTAACACCCCATTTTGGAAATGGAAATATCACACAAATTATGGCGTGTCATCAAAGCATACAAGGAAAAATGTCTAAACATTACTTGACCATAAAAGGAAAATACCGGAATCAAACATCGGTAGTCCAAAAGTAAAGCTCATCACACACAAACATAGTATAATAAAGGAAAGGACTAAACAATGTCCAAAGCATAAGTATCATAAGAAAGGAAATGCATAATGTAAAGAAGGCTAGACAGCTTTCAGTCCATATGCACGTACTCTTAGTGTCTACGAGCGTCCCTGAGTACCTGCCGTTTTGGGAACATAGAAAAGGAAAACGGCTGAGCAAATATGCTCAGTGCACGGATGTACAATATAGCATGAATAGGATAAACATATAACATAATAACAGCGGAAGAAACAAAGTCCCGAGTAACCTGGTTAAGTCTTAATAAAACTGGTTTAATAGTTTGAAAGTCTTATGTTTATCTTATAAAAACTGTTTGTCATATTTTACCATTAGCCAATATAGGTCATGAAAATCCATCGTGCATGAATACTTGGAGGGGTGACCTCATCATGAAAATTAGAGGGGCTGCCTCTAATTTAATATACTGGTTTTGGGTAGGAGGGATCAGCTCCTTGTGAAGGATGCAAGGCACACACCACATACACCATGAAATCCTGAATAAAAACATGTAATTAGGATGCACCCATACGCCCCACATGATAAATATAAATAAATGGCCAAAAGCTGAAGGGACGCCACGAGCAATCACTCCGCCGTGGTGAAGTCATAACATCAGTGCCTCTAATGTTATGGTTATGGTACCTCCATAACTAGGTGAAACTGGTCATGCATGTATATGGCTATAGGTAATCTTAATTAAACGTAAGCAATCAAACACGTAACTTATACTACGGGAAAACAGTTGGCTGCATACGGGGAATCCTAATAAGGAAAGAATGTCCATACTGAAAGGACGGGAATCCGTACCTTATGTCCAGTGAACGAAGAAGATGAACTGAGAGGAATCCTACTTCCGAATCACTAGTGCTACATAAATACATACATGAATAAGTATCTACTTACTAAATACGTAGCTGGTTTTATGTCGTGTCTTAGCTTATTTTATGTGTTCTTACCATGTTTTACTGTTTTAAAGCCTTAAACTGTGTTTTATCTTATATTCTGTTTAATCTGATTAAGTATTTCTGGTATTTCATGTGTTATTATACTTACTGTGTAATAATAAGTAACTTTCCAAAAATAGCAGGTTTTCCTAAAATAGAAAGTTTCCAAAAATAGAAAGTTTCCAAAAATAGAAAGTTACCAAAAATAGAAAGTTTCCAAAAATAGAAAGTTTCCAAAAATAGAAAGTTTTCAAAAATAGAAAGTTTCCAAAATAGAATTACCGCTTAAAATAGATAAGTTTCTAAAAATAGAAAGTTTCCATAAATAGATCAACTACCTTAATTAAATAAGTTTCCATAAATAGATTAGCTGCCTGAAATAAATAAGTTTCTAAAAATAGAAGGTTTCCATAAATAGATTAGTTGCCTTATTTAATTAAGTTTCTAAAAATACAAAGTTTCCATAATTAGAAATAAGCTGGTTAAATAAGCTAAGTACATAAGCCTAAGTGTTTTCATGATTATTTTCTAAGTCATATGATATAATGTATAGTTTAATAATTATTTCATGTAATTTAATTAAACTATAGGTTAAAATATTTAATTAAAGTATAACATGTTTTTAATTAAATAAGTTAAAAACTTAGGTTTAAATATGTATTATTATATATTAATAATATAACCTAAGTCATGTTAATTAATTAATTATATCCATGGTTTTAAAATAATTAATTAATTATAAGTCTTAAATATACTAATACTTAGGTTAATTAATTTCATGATTATAATAATTAAAATAACCTAAGTCATGTTATTAAATTAATCATATCATTTTATTAATTTAATTTTAACATAAGATCATAAACATAAAAAAACAAAACATACACCATGAACCGGATCTAAGCTAAAAACAATGAACCGGACATGAAACCGACACCATACCCCGAACCAACTCGGGGTACCCCGTGTTTTACTACTTCCGTGGGACCCACACGCACCAACCAAGACCGTATGGTCTTGGTGGTGGTCGGCTTGGCCAAACCGAGACCCCTTCGGGTTCGGTGCAGCCTGCGGCCAAAACAAACACCCCTTAAAACACCCTTTTGATTTTATTTAACACCAAATCATGTTAGATCCATGTTTAATTATTAGGTTTTTGTAAAAAACATCACATGTTCTTGATTTATAAAAAGATTAAATCAAAAGAAAAGGTTTAAAAAGGATTTACCGAATTCGTGGATCAAAAGGACGAAGAACCAACACGATCAATCACTAAAATTCCAAGATCCAAGATCACAAACCACCTCTTATGGTGGTTGTAGGGTGGCGGCACAAAGGAGACAAGGGAAAGGAGGTTTTTAGGTTTTCTTAAAAATCTTTCTATAAAGATTAAAATGAGTAGTAAAAAGATATTAACCCCCCTTTAGTAAATTTGACAAATGGGCTTGGCCCATTTGCCCTTGTTGCCGCGGGTAGGGACCCCACTTGGGGTACCCGTACCTTTTTCCGTGTCTCGTTAAGTTAAACGTTTGTGATTATTTGTGTTCGTGTTTTAATGTTCTCGTTACGTAAATACCGTGATCTAATATATTTAATTACGCTCGTAATAAATATATATACGTAATTAATATTAGTTCGTGTTTTAATTACGTTCGTGATTTCATGATCGCATGTTCGTGATTAATTATCGTCAAATAATTATTACATGATCGTGCGTAGTAAATACTTATCGTGTTCTAACACGTACGTAATACGTAAACTCCTAACACGTAATCGTAATCATGCTATATTAGGAAAGTTTTAATCTAGTACGTACGATCCTAAGGGCACTATTTATGGTAAAAGCATGCGGGTTTTACAATGGCAGTGTAAGAAGCAAACCATTGCTGCGACTTCTACAACTGAAGCTGAATATGTAGCTGTTGCTCATTGTTGTGGACAAGTACTTTGGATTCAAAATCAGTTGTTAGACTATGGGTTCAACTTCATGAACACCAAGATCTACATTTATAATGAAAGTAATATATGCATTGTCAAGAATCCAGTCTTTCACTCCAAGACCAAGCATATTGAAATAAGACATCATTTCATAAGAGATGCCTATGACAAGAAGCTTATTCAAGTATTGAAGATTCATACAGACAACAATGTAGCTTATTTGTTGACCAAGGAATTTGATGCAAAGAGATTTGAATTCTTGGTGACACGTATTGGTATGCTCAACCAATAGACTGTTGCATATGTTAAGGGGAGGTAATGGATGTACAATCTTTATGATAATTTTTATTGTATAGTGTATGTTTTTGTGTTTTTGATGTGATCACATGTTAAAAAAATAAGATAAGAGAGGTTATAATGATAGTGGAATGCATGGACTGGTCAAATTTGTGAGGTACCGTTATGGATCCAAGTAACCCTAGCACAAATCCAAGTACTGACTATGTTCCATGTACCGCAACATGTTCGTTGTACCGTTAAGGGTCTCTTTTGTAAATTTGGCGGTTTCTTCGCGCTTAGGTTTGTTATTTACATAAATACTTATTCTAATTATACAAGTGATTCACCTAATATTTTATTCTTATCTTTTAATTCTATAACCTTCTCTCTACTTTTTCGATCATCAAAAATACTAATGGCTACTTTACAAGTGATCTCTAAGCACAACTTGGTTGCAAACCTTGCTCAGAATGATGGTTCTCTTGGTTTCCATGAGATACTTGGACTTTTATGTCGAAGTCATATTCATTTTGCGCTTACTGTAAGTCCCAATGTTTCTATTAGGTAATCGTTTTAATCAACCTTGCATTAGGGCTAGGGTGAATCATAGAAATATTTATTTAACTGAGGTACTGCTGAGTGCTAGTTTAAGACTAATTGATGAAAACGGACTAAGTATGTTACATAATACAGAGATACATGATGGCCTTGCAGCCATAGGTTATGAGGGTGGTAGGGAAAGTCTTACTTTCTTTAAAGCTTTATTTTCACCTGAATGGAAATTGCTTTTTCATGCCAATATTCACTGTTTAAGTTCCAAAAGTACTTCTTTTGATCAAATCCCTGCTGCATTGGCATTAGCTGGTATTTGTTTGGCAAATAATAGAGTTTTCAGTTTTTCAAAATTAAATTTTGAAGGCATGACTAGGAATTTGGAAGGAGTTAAGAAGTTTTTAATGTATCCTAGATTCATTCAGACTTTAGTTAATGACCAAATCCCTAACCTACCAGAGTTAACAAATACATGGGATGTTCCTACATTTACAAAGAGAACTTATCTTTCTTGACCAAACAAGGCAATGACTTTACAAGAACTGTCACACCCTTATTTGCTCATATGTTAGCCCAACCTGCCAACCAAGAAGGTGAGGAACCTAGCACTGCTAATGGTTCTCAGCAAAATCCTTCTCACTAGAGTTCCCATTCCTCAGAAGATACTCAATCTTCTTCTCACAATATTGGTGATCAAGCAAATTCTGATGAGATGATCCATACACCTACTGCTTCCATTGCTTCTAGTGGTTCACCACAAGCACAAGCAACAGAGGTGGTGGATATTGCAAATTTAACTGCTTTGTGCACTAGCTTGTCCAAACAGGTACAGGTATTGCAAAAGGAGAAGCTTGTTCAAGACAAGAAAATTGCTGAATTGGAGACTAGTTTAATCAAGCTAAGGAATGAGGTATGTCCTTAGATGAATCATAACAGGTCTATTCAGAAAGCTGCTCTTAAGAAGCAAAGATTTAGAAACCTCAAGAAAAGACAACTGAATGCAACCAAACAGGGGAGGAATTATGAAGAACCACTACCTTCTTCTAATATTTAGACAAGGGTCTCTGGGAATGACATCAACTTTGGAGCTGATGATGTCATTAGAAATTTTGAAGATGGCAATGGTATAGAGACTGGTTTGGAAAAAGATAGCTTGGAGCCTACACGCATGGAGCTTCAACAAGAAGAACCATAACCTACTCATGAGGAACCACACATTGAAAAGATGATGGTGACTCAGCCACAACCACAATCTCAATCACCACAACTTCAAGTGAACTGGATTAGTTTCTAGGAGAAGTTGGAGGAAATCAATGTACAATTTCCTGTGTCTTCAACTCCACCTCAAAGGAAATTCTGGTTTCACAAGAAACAGTCTTTCCAAGTACTGTCAAGATCAAGAGTAAGCTATAAATCAGACAAGACAGAGGAGTTACAAGTAGAGAAGACAGCTTCAAAAGAGGAAAAGGTATCTAGAGATACTTTTGTGATTGAAGAAACGCGTATGTCTTACAATGGTGAAGTCAACATTGTTGAAGATCCAAGTACTGCTAGGCCAACTAAGGCAACTTCAAGTACTGCTGACATTATTGAAGACCCAAGTACTGTTAAGCCAACTAAGCCGACTGCAAGTACCGCTGGAGACCAATCTCACTACATTCTTCTTCAGAAAGTCAAACTCCTTTTGGAGAGGATGAGACTTTAGCTCTAGTATTGCTTGATCTGATGGAAAAGAGTTCAGCCGAAAAAGAAAGACAATCAGAGATTGAGAAGAAGACACAACAAGAAGTTCTTGCCAAAAAGGATTAAAATAAAGGTAAGAAAGTTCAAGCTTCACAAGCCACTAAAGGTATTGTTATTCAACAGCAAGCAAATGAGGATTAAGAAAGGATATCTTCAAATCTGAAGAAGAAGTTACCAAAGATAAATCCAAAGGATAAGGGAAAGAAGAAATTACAATCAGAATCTAAAACTGAAAGTGATTCAGTGATGATATAAACAAAGTTATGTACAGAATTCATCAACTAGACCATGATGAGGAATTTGCTTTCAGAATGCAAGATCAAATTAGTGAAGACAGGTTACAAGAGGAACTTGCAGTAAAGCAGCAATTGCTTGAAGCTAAGAGAGTGAAGCAAGAATGGAATATACAAGAGTATGATAGGATTCAAGCTGAACTACAAGCAAGTGAGCTTCTTACAGACTTATTGATAGCTAAAAAAAGGGATGCTTATGATGAAGAAGAAAAGGAAAAGTTGATTTATGATTTGGTAAGGGAGCAACAAAGATTCTTTGCTGAGAAAAGAAGAAGAGAAAAGCTTAAGCCCCAATCTACCATGCAGATTAGGAATCAAATGATGGCTTTTCTCAAGAAAGTTAAGCATTTCACTCATGCTCAATTGGTCAGAGAGAGTTTTGAAGAAATAAAGGCTTTGTATGAACAACACAAGAAAGCTGAATTGCATTTTGTTGAGATTGGATCTGAAGCAGGTAGGATAGCTATTGAAGAAGCCAAAAGACATCTGCAACAACAAACACAATTTGGAAGTACTCCTAGATTTGAGTCAAGTACTACTGAAAATACAAGAACATCTCCACCTATCAAGACTACATATGTTAGGAAAAGTAGAAAGGAGGAGGTAAGTTCAAAAGGGACAGAGACTGCTCAAAGAATGAATGAAGGAGATAAAGCTCAAAGTGTTGATAAGACTGAAAATGTACAAGCAGTACATACACAGTCAACAGTACATACTGAAGAAATGGTACATACAGATTTGGAGGAAGGTTTAATGGAATTTGAAGGAACTTCCAAGCGTGTTAAAAGAAAAAGATCAACAAAGAAGAAGCTAGAGGCCAAGAAAAAGGCTAAATCAACAACAGAAGATAGTGATGATGATGAGAGCTTAAGAAAGTACTTGAAGATAGTAAATTTTGAAGATCATTGTATAGACAAAGAGATGTTTGGAAAGAAGTCATCCATTTCTAGATGGATATATACTATTTTCCAAGGACTGGACGCTCATGGAATATTAAGAACAGATGGCACAACAAGAATGTTCAGACTGTTAGAAGATATTATTCATATTCTTGACAGGCAAGATATTCAAGATCTTTTCAGGTTAGTTCAAGAAGCCAGTGCAAGTAAAACTGAGGTATCACTATTGTATCATGAATTATTCTTCATGTATGAACCACACAACTGTGATTAGAAAATGTTGAAGGAATTAGAGAATCAGGTTCCTAGTTACCAGAGATATTATAGGTCATGTGGACTACATATTTTGGATATATATGATGTTACTTATTATATGCTACAAGAGAAGAGATATCCATTTGAGAGAAGATTGTTGGAAAGAATGTTGGAACAATAATTGGAAGTCTTAGAAGAATCTATTGGTGCTTTGGAGTTGATCAGAATGGTTAAACAACAAATCAAGGATTTGGAGCAAGAGGAAGAAGCTGAGAAAGAGCCTTAAGTGTTTGATTTACAATCACACTTCACAAATGGTTGTCAGTTCACCATGTCTAACACACATAACAACTGGCAAGTCCATAAGCAAACAGTTTGTGGTAAAGACTTCTCAAATCCGTTGAAAGTTGGTAGTTTGCTAAAAACTATATGGTTCTAACTCACCATGTTTCGAGACAAAGAGTTGGATAGTCCTTAACAAACGGTACTAGGTAAAGACATTATGAAATCCGTTGATGGTTGACAGTTTACCAAAATTTGTAGGGTTATCAGTACACCTTATTCTTTATGAATAAAGTATTGGCTATTCCAGAGGGTACGGCTAACTGGTAAAGAATGAGTCAAATTCGTTGATAGCTGATGATTTGCTAAAAATCATGAAGCCAATACAGATTGTTTTTGTTGTTAAACTATTTTATTTCAGGTATGAAGCTGCAAGAAAAGAAGTATTAAATTCAAGGAAAGAATACTTAGAAGGTTTTATCTCATCAAATCTAGACAGAAGTTCATGATCAAGAGTTCACAGATTTAACTCAAGAAGACTATTACTGTTGCTACAAAATACAATGAATGATCACAAGACACAAGAAGATCATGGTTTAATGACAAAGATGATGTTCATAAGAATTGAAGGTTATCTTATCAAAAGAAGATCTACATTGAAGTGTTTGGCTACATTCAGTTGGATACAAGTACAAATTACGAAGCTCAATCCAAGTTTGAAGAGAAAACTGAAGACATGTATTCTAATACATTCAATACAAAAAGAAACAAGAAGACAACAAGTTAGCATTCTTGTTTAGGGGAGGATTGTTGGGAATTATTGTTAAGTATCAAGTATCGTTAATGTAAACTTAAGCAGTGTTAGTATTATCAAATAACGTTAGTGTTAACGTGGTACATAGTAAGTACTTCTACTTATAAAGTAAGTACTGCTATATTGATTAGGACGAATATATCTTTGTATAAGATATGTCATAGTTATAGTTAGAGTATATCTTATGTGATATACTTAATAGTTAGAATATTGATAATATATCGTCTATGATATACTTATCTTTAAAGAATATTCTAAGGTTTCTAGGGTTCCTTACTCTATAAAAGGAACATAGGTACGATGACATTCATGTACCTCATTCAAGTCGATTAATAAGAGAATCGAATAGTTAAAAGTAATCATGTTATTCTGTGCTTTATAAGTTAGATTCCGCATAACTTAGTTAGCTTGAGTAAGAGTTCTCAAAGTGTTTTAGTTTGATTACAAACTACTATACTAGTTCTTAACAGAATATAGATCCAACCAAAGGGATCAACATATTATCATGTGGGGCGTATGGGTGCATCCTAGTTACATGTTTTTTAGGATTTTCATGGTGAATGTGGTGTGTGCCTTGCATCCTTCACAAGGAGTTGATCCTCCTACCTAGACCAGTATAATTAGAGGCAACCCCTCTAATTGCATGATGAGGTCACCCCTGTAAGTATTCATGCACGTTGATACCTCATGACCTATATGCGATCTTGGCTAAATTTAAAATATATTTTTCATAAGTTAATCATAAGCTTTTCAAACTATAAAACCAGTTTTATAAACATGTACCAGGTTTTCCAGGACTTATACATTTTCGCAGCTATTTAGTCTTTATTATGCTTATGTCATTCATACTATGTTATATCCGTTCACTGGGCATTTTTCTCAGAACGTTTCCTTTCCATGTTCCCAAACGGCAGGTACTCAGGGACGCACTTAGGATCTTGAGAGTATGTGCATTTGGATGGAAGCTATCCAGGCTTCTTTACCTTATGAATTTCCATATATTATTTCTTTCAGACATTGTTTAGTCCTTTCCTTTTAGTGCTTATATTTCATGTGTGTGAGCTTATGTTGGACTACCGATGTTTGATTCCAGTATTTCTCTTTATGGTCATTTAATGTTTTTAAGACATTTACCTTGCATGCTTTGATGACACGCCATAATTATCATGTGATATTTCATTTATCAAAATGGGGTGTTACAGCGGGAAAAATAAACTTTCCTATTTTAACATAAACATCCTCGGCTATTCCAATTGGCTTTAACGGTGTATAATTTGCTAGCTCGATTGTCATGTTTGTGGGTGTAAGTCTTGCATATTCATCAATTTCCAAAGAGAATGAGGCATGAGATTGATGTCAGCCCCTAAATCGGCAAGGGCTAAACATCCCTCAATCTCGGAAAAATCACAAGCTAGTAGGAATTGGCCCGCATCCTCTTCCTTTCTCGGCATATGCCTTTTTGGTTTTTTAAGAAGGATCGAAGCACAAACTTCTTCAAGGTGAACTTTGATGAGGTCGATAAAACTCTCTTTTTGAACCGTGGATGGAATTTGAGGTACACAAGGGTGTTCACTCTTTTCCTTGGTCACCACGTTTATTCCCTCGACTTTAGAACATGAAAGCGTTTTTGAAGTCGAGGGTTGAGATGATGGAACAAATTTAAGTCCATCAAGGTTTAGGGTAATCACACGACTTTTTCCATGAGACGAGGCGGCTTTAATGTGTTCCTTCGGATTTGGTACAGTGTCACTTGGTAACGCACTCGAAGACGAACTCGATTGCTTATTCATTATAGCCGAAAACATCTTTTTAATGTCGATTTGACCATGGTCAATCTTACTGTTTTGCCCTCTCAATGTGTTGGAAAATTCATTTTTCATATCACCAATTTGCGTTTCTAATCTCTTCATATTAGCGTCATTTGATTTTACGTAATTTTTAAAATCTTTTGAAACGTTTTGATTTTTGATTAAAACCTTGGTTTTGATTGTTTCGTTGAAACTTCCCTGGATTACCTCTTGAAAAATCATTGCCTTGATTGTTGTTGTTTGAAAAATTCGAGTTTTGATTGTTGTTAAAATCTCGATTTTGCCAATTATAATTACGACCTTGATATTTGTTATTCCCTTGATTTTGAAAATTCCTTTGTTGATTGTTTCCATGATAATTGTTCGATTTTTATTTTGAAAATTATTGGCTTGATTGTTGTTGTTCGTTTGTTGCGATGGACCGACGTTATTTTGATTTTGATTTGAAAAATTCCCATTTAACGCGTTTACACTCGACGTTTGGACATCCGTAGCTACACACTCGTAATAGTTATTTGGTCCACCCCAAAACGTACACGAAGCCTCAACCGCTTTCACCGTAACGGGAGCGTTTTTCATCTCGATAAAAAACGACGTAAAAGCATTCGTCAGTTTATCGACATTCGCATCAACCCTCTCAATATCACGATTAGAATTACTAATTTTGGCGACATTGGCAACACTCGATATGTTACGGAGTTGGTAAACCTTGGATCGATTTTCAATAATCATTAATGCTTCCCTAGGAGTTTTACACAAAAAGTTACCGCCTGCGGCCGAATTTAACGAATCTTGCTCTTGAAAATTAAGACCGTTATAAAAAGAGTTGATTTGGTGTAACTCGGAAAAACCGTGGTGAGGACATTGCCTAAGCAATTCCTTAAAACGATCCCACGCGTATCTAAAAGACTCATTCGGCTTTTGTTCAAACCTCGTGATATCGTTTTTGAAAACGTGGTCTTAGACGGTGGACATAAATGATTAACGAATTTAGAAACGAGATCCTTCCACGTAATTATGGAATTAGGTGGCTCTTTCTCGTACCAATCCTTGGCGGCACCATCGAGCGAGTACGGAAAAGCATAAGCTTAATGACATCGGTGTCAACGTTTTTAAAGTGTCTTGTGGCTAAAAGACGATCAAAATTCCGAATGTGATCGTGAGGATTATCCGCCTCACGACCCTTAAACTATGTCGCTTGAATCAAAGATAGCATTCCGCTTTTGATTTCAAAATTCTCAGTTTCGATAGCGGGAATTACGATCGCGTCTCCATAACCCTTAGTGGGTGCTTGGAGCAACTCCATCATCGTACGATTCTCGGCCATCTCGTCTCTAGTTTCGACAACAAAATTAAAAACGTTCGTTTCTAAATTACGTCTTCGTCGTCGATTCCTTAGATTTCGATTTTTTTTTATTCGACACGTTGCTAGAATATGGATAATCACACGAACGAGTGCGCATGCACTAAGCGTAAAGGGGGTAGCAAATAAGATTATTTTTGGGGTTTCTCGATTTTTCAATTTTTTTTGGTTTTTGATGGTTTTTTAATTTTTTAATTTTCGGTGTATTACGTAGATATTAATCCACAAAAACTATCCAATAATCAAAGTCTTGATTAATGAATCCAAAGAAGAGTGAAGGAAATTACGACAAGTAAAAACCTTCGTCGACTTTAAAATATTGGCGGAACGCCAAAACCTTTCGAGGTTCAGTAATTAAAGATCACAAAAATAGATATATTAATACTTGAATGGCAAACCCTTAATCAATCGTCACTAAATCGATACGCACAAACGAGAGGGGAAATCGAGGCGGCGCGTAGCACTTAAGAGCCTTTTTGCTTAGGTCGTGAAATACAACCGCCTTATACCCACCTTATAGTTTGTATCAATTGAGATCAAATTTCTTAAGAGTATTTATCTATTTTGCCTTTGACTTTTGTTTGATCGATACACTCGATAATGACCGGAACGCCCACTATCGAGGTGCGATTTCTCGCGTATTTGGATAATATTTTGTATTAATTGTGCTACGTAATTATAATATAGTATTCACAATAAAAACAAAAAACTATTTTGTGTTAATTTATTTAAATTAAACACGATTATTTATATGGCTAATAATAGTAAAAATTACAAAAATGAGTATGTACGATATATACGCTTTCCAAAAAATAAAAAATAAAAACGCACTACTCACTCAAACATGATATATATGGCACTAAACACCTTCCCGGCAGCGACACCAAAACTATTGTTGGTATATTATACGCTTTTAGGAAAAAGATGTATATGTGGCATAAATTCTACGATTTAGGAAAACCGTAAAACCAATATTGCAAGTTCGTTCTCGGCGGAGGTGTATCATATATGTGCCAATAATATAAAACCAAGTTTGGATTAGTAATGTTTTTAGATGTGAGAAAAAAGAAAATTAAATGATGAGTTATGCTACGAATTACACTACGATGCGAAAAACGTAAAATCGTGAAATACACCGATAAATAAAAGTTATCTAAAAATTTCCAAAAAATTAATTTAAGCTTCTAAAAATATATATAGGGTTTACAAATGAAGAAAAATTGTTGAAACTTTTTTAATTAACTAATATTTAATTTTAAATGCTAATTAAAGCCCTAAAAATATAATAAATTAATAAAAAGCCCAAACCAATATTTTATAACTTGTAAACCTCAAATATAGTTAATAAACACTAAAAAGATATTTTCCAAACTTTTTCAACAATTAAATCTATTCTTAAATGCCTAAAACTATTTTTATATTAAAATAATCATAAAAATTAAATATTAATGGGAAAAACTAAAACTTTTTTCTAAAAATTCTATTTTAACTAAAGTAACTTGAGAAAAATGAAAAAGCTGAAAAATAGTGCAATATCTCTAATAAGACAAAAAACTGAAACTGTGATAGCGACACTTTTGTTTTATGCTTAACAGTGACAAGATGGTGAAGACAGTGGGAACAAGGGTTCCCATTGCTTGTTCACAGAAAGATGGTTGTGGGGTTTTGCTTTGTTTTGAGCCTTTGTGGCTTGATTTCTTAGAACAAAGGGGCACCCCCAATAGCAGTAGGTTATTAGGGAGTCAAAAGAAACACATGAACACCTAATACAACATAAATTCACACCACAATTCAACAAATTCAGCAAAAAGGTCATAGAAACTAGGTATGGTGGTTTTTAATGGCAACATTGAGCTATTCTATGACACTTAACTCATAAAAACCTCACCAAACCTATAATACCAGATAATATACTTCTAAACCTACCCCTAAACTATCTCTGTAACCAAACATTGAATCTCAAAATCCAAAAACACCCTCAATACACCTTCTGGTGTAAGTGGATAGAGAATGGTGATGGTTGCTGAAGTTTTTGACCAAATAACAAATTTTGGACCTCAAGATCTTAATCTTAAGCTGCATAAACTACCAATTTAAATGCACACAAGCCTATACCTATACCTAAACTAGCTGTTGACCAAGATTTGGGACTCAAAACATAAATCAATGGGCACAAGCCCCAGTGTATAAATCTGACTGTTTTTATGAGGAAACTTTAATAAAACAAGCAATCTTCTACTAAACATAAAGCTATCCAAAACTAACAAACAATTATACTAACACAACCAATATAAAGAGATCTAAGGCTTAGTGTTCAGCTTATGTTGTCACTATCGTCCACTTAACCTCAGTACCAAACACCCCTTCATAATTTGAAATCAAGATTTTATCAAAGACTTTTCTTGAAAATCTACTCATAATATTTGAAACCAATTTAAACAAGCATAAAACAGAGAAACAAAATAAATGAAGCACTAAAATATACAATAACAACACTCAAATACAATATCCACCAAAATCTACCAAAAATCCCAAAAATACAACAAAAATGGAGGGTTCAAGCCAAACCTTTCTTGGTTTATTCAAGCCAAGGAGAGAGCTGATGCCTTCCCAAAGAGGTTGTTTGCTAGATGGTTGACTAATTTTTGCAATGAGAAAGAGGTTGGTTTGCTGGTGGGCTACAACAACCCCAAACCAAGTGCAAATAAAGAGGTGGACTATGATCTTTTGTACCGGCATATGCAATACCAAAAAGAACAGACAATATCAACTGTACAAAGGTCACTAATAGGATTTTGTCAAGAGCTTATGAGTGGGCTTTTGGAACAGTGATTTAAGAAAACAACCAAACAAAAATTTTGAAAAAATCTTGGAGAATACCAACTTAAAACGAATTTTTGAAATAAGTAACAAAGAATATAACACGAATCTAAAACCTATGACCAAGGATCTGTTGTCACTTCCCCTTTCTCTTAGACTCAAAATCCATGGATCTCAAAAATCTTTTTCTTCCAAAAGTTTTTTGAACAAAAATGAGTTTTTGATAAAAACTTACACTAAACTTTTACAAGGAAATGTAAAAATTACACTAAAGCTGGAATAAAAATGGAACTCAGATTGTCAAGTTTTATAAATTTCATTTTCATTACTCTAAAAAAATGTAGAAGGTGGAACAAATAAATATGGACACATCACGTCCATATTTATACAAGAACATAGAATAATCTAGAATACTAAAAACCTAGCTATTGATCTTCCTAAAAAGCCCTTAAGTTTGAAATTCGAATTTTGAAAAAGTCTTCATGCCATGTGATTGCTAGATATGCCAACTATCCTTGGGTAATCTAAGCCGTTTAAGATAGTTGTGGGGAGCAAGAAAGAGTTGCATCCATCGATTATACTGTCATGTTTTGTTGGGGAGTGTACAGTGGGGCAAGAGGTGACCATGTGGGATGTTGGGGGTGACGTGGAGGGAATAATAAGTGGGGTTTGGTTTGGGTTGGGTTTGATTTAGGATCTGGATGATTTGAGGAAATACCCCGTTGAAAAGAACCTGATTAGGAGCTAGGGTTAAGTGAGGATGATGATTAAACAGTAGCAGTTTCAATCTATTTTAAGAAAATTAGATTGTTAACCGCGTTTAATAGATTTAAATATTAGGCTGTTTATTAATTCGGGTAAAGTGGGAATAAGGGTGTTTATTCTTAGGCTTTGGGGCTTAAGATGGGGCTAGACTGAGTATAGGAGTGGGTTAGTATAGGGTTTGGGTTTGAGATATGGCAAAACAGCCCCCTACACTAACAAAAACATTGCATATAAATTCTTTAACAACTTTCTCCCAAATCCTCTGTAAATGACTTTCATCAAGTTGTCATTGTTGACACATTGTATTTCCAAACTTTCACCAAGGACTAATTGTGCAATTTAGCATTCTTCAAGGGCCAAACATGTATATTCTTAAAACTATTACGGACCCATTTGTAATTTTAGAGTTTTACAAGGGTATAATATGACAAGTCTTCAATAGTTGAGGGACCAAACTTGACATTCTTTAATTCTTCATAGGTATTTTTGGAAAATTCATCGCTCGGGTCCGGTTCTTTGTGCGGCTTCGTTTTCCGTGTTTATTTTTTCTTGAATATTGGGTTCTTTTGGTATATTCATGATATCCGTACCTATAATCACACATTGAAGAAAACAACGGGTTTTTGCGTGGTTTTTATGATATTTTTAGTCATTTTAAGCCCGATTTGGACGATGAGACTATATATAAATACAGTCTAATCAACTATCTTGGTAGTTCTAATTGACAGCTTCACTAAAGAAGGCTGTTGACAAGGGTGTAGCAATTGTTAGTGCTTTACTCTTGTTGGGGCCTTCATAAATCCTATCAACTAGGTTTTCTTCATATATTAGTTTTCTAAAAAGAGAAGCTAGATCACAATCTTTAATGTAATTAGCATGTCTCAAGCTTTAGAAAAAACTGAGCCACTTCTTTGGTAATGCATTAACAAAAACTTTGTTGATTTCTAGTTTTGAAAGTTCAACACCATCATTTACCAATTCATTCATTAGAGCTTTATATCTGGTGAAAGTTTGAGTAAGGGTTTCTCCTTCTTTGTTTTTGAAGGTGTTATATTGAAGCTTTAAATCCATTATTCTTGTTTCTTTCACATCAGAGGGTCCCTCATGATACAATATAAGGTCCTCCCATGTAGATTTAGCTGTTTTGCAATTCATAACAAAATTCATTTGATCATCTGGAAGCACGAACATGATGAGACTTTTGAGACGTTGATCAAGGTTAGCAGCTTTTCTCTCATCAACAGTCCAATGTGCTTCATGTTTTATATTGTTCCCAACCATGGGAACAAATGGACCATTTTTAATGATTCCATGGAATTGAAGTTCGATTCCAACCATGTGGACAAGGAACCTTTTCTTCCAATTTTTGAAGTTTTCCACCTCTAAAATAGGAGCAGCATTGAGTGCACCACCTCTATATTCTAGGGTTTGTGGTATAACTTGAACCATGTTGGATCTTGATTTTAAAAGCTTAAAAATGATCATTTTAATGAAAATAAGAGGTTTTATAAATCAAACTGCTCTACTACCACTTGTTGGTCCCGTTTAACTCGTTACTACTTATAAACCTTGCGTTGTAACTTGTTAATAAGATTCAAGTGTGTTGTTTTATTAATTAATAAGAACTAAGAACAAATAAAACAACAATGCCAAATACTTTTCAACGTATAGACTTTTATTAAAACTCAATAAAGAATCTATAACCTACTTTTTTTACGGAATAACAAAGTGGTTGAATGACAATGTGTGGTGATCTCCTCTACTTAAACTTCTAACCAATGTTAAGAGTTTAAGTCTTAACCAAAAAGTTCATATGGTTTAGTTAATGTCGAGAGAAATGGCTGTTAGAAGATTTCTATCTTTCTAATCCAAAGGTTAGCCATGCATCTCCCTTATGCACTCCTTTTATAGCAGAAGCATATTAGGGTTTACATTCACATGTTTTCATGCATGTGTTTATCCAGTGTGTGGTTGATGCCCATGTTGGATAAACAATACATAGTACAAATGAACTAATCTAAGAAAAGATAAATGTTGTACTTTTAACACCCCCAAATTTACACGCAACGGAATATATCTTTGGGTGCTAAACAATGGTATAAGAACACACAATTTATAAAGAACGAGTCGAAAAGAGACGTTTCAAATTTATCGTTCCTAAAGCATTCATCAGAGTAGCGTAGTCCCAAGTAACCGTTACCAAAAGATAAGTTAAAACAACATATTAGTTTGTTTTAAAAATGGAACGATAAATAAATCAAAGAGTTTGAACAACAAAAGCAGTGCACAACTTCATTCCCATGACCTCCAAGCTTCCACTTCTTGATTACCTGAAATACATGTGAGTAAAACAATCAGCAAAAATGCAGAGTGAAATCTATAGGTTTATGTAATCAATTTGAACACAAGCAAAGATTATAAGTTTGTGGCATGCTTAAAAAGCATCAAATAATAATTTGTATCAACAATAATAATTGTATATAGCATAAATTGCATCAAGCTCATGGAACCGAGCCCTTATACAACTCCCATATCATTCTAATAAGACGAGAGATTTATCAATTGTCGTTATCTCCAGATTATTGGTACATTGCCGTATACCTGACTTCTCAATACAATATGTTCAAACAGTGTGGAGGTCGGGCCTAAGCTTCTGTGACAAGTCCACACAAACTGAAACGGGGCGGCTTCCCCCATAGATCTATTAATTGTACTAGCAGTTAACCCATCATAGGTTAATTAACGGTCCATAATTGAGGCTTTAACAATGGCAATCACTTAATGCAATTTAAAGGCAAACACGGGTCCATTCAAAGAGGGACAAGCATACCATAAAAGACTTATGTTCTAAGTTTATAAAACATGTATTCCCCCTCGCGGGTTTAAAATCATTTAATAACTAGTATAAAGCGAGGCTAGAGACTCACCTTAGCCAATAGTGGTAATGAGAAGATAGCCGACGATAGATGAAGCATTTCAAACACGAGAACCTCGACCTATCAAATAAGGTGTGTTCATTAATAATAGACTCGAGAATTAAACCATACATAAGAATATAAAACTCGACTCTTAAAATCACGACAAACTCGAGAGAAGACGGTACAAGTGATTCTATTACACTCTCCTATATATTCATTTTATTATTCTATGCCTTTAATAAAAATCTGTCGGAACATACCGAATGTCCAAGCCGTTTTCCCATACTTAGACACCTCAACATTTCATGATACTACCTGAGGAACTCACATACTATATGTAGAAAGTCCTCCCAAGAGCCCATCAAAAGATTTTACTTCTAAAGTTCCCTGCCCGACACATCTTTGATTTACAAAATCTAGACAATTTAGCGACCTTGACTTACAAAACAATTTTGACCATTCTAAACAACTCTATTTATAAAACCAACACTTGATTATAAAAATAGACCCAAAATACTAAACTTTGAGCCTGAGAACAGCCCTTGAATCCTTTTGAAACTCATTTTATAGTCCCCGAGATTCGATCCAAATATCGACAACAATTTTTGGATTGTGTCAACACTCGTCTCCCGGTACACGAAAATTAAACTAGTGTATCTTCCACCTCGTTTGGAGTTGGAAGGCCTACTTTATATCAAATCGAAGCTAACGAAATTCTCTACAACATAATCCCATAATATCAATCTATTTTAAGATTTAAGGCCCCCAAAAATAGGCTCAAACCTACTGCCCAAAATTGACCATTTAAAAACCATACAAAATCATGTTTTTGATCAAAACCAACAATTTTTATCATCAACCTAACATCCTAATATCATCATAAACCCATCCTAACACTTGTATCATCATCAAAATCAAAAACCCAAAAATTAAAATTCATCTTTTTATCAAAAACATTGCATAAACATTATTTGATCATCATTTCTAACACATGCATGATCATAATCTCCACCTAACAATCCTAGTTTTTATCAAAAATCAAAACTTAATGCATGTAAGAAAGATTAGTATCATTAGAATCACCTTGAAAAATTAGGAATGAGACTTTTTTTAATTTGGATTGAATCAAACTAGATCATCAAAATTTTTGATGATTTGTGTGTGTGGGTTGTACGGCCAAAAAAGAAAAAGGGAGGAGAGTGGTGATGATTTTTGTTTTATTGATTTTTAAATGAAATGTGCTAGTGGAAAAACTATATATAGTGTAAGGTTAGGGTAGTTTTTGCCAATTTGTGATAGTTTTGGGCTAAAATGTAAATATTAGTTAAAAAGCGGGAAATGACTATTAGTAAATTTTAAAAATATTTACGGGACTCGGGTTTTGTAAAAATACTTTTTAAAAGTTTAAACGCACACGAAAAATATTAATATTACGACTCGATACGTAATTAAAACGATATCGTCGAAAGTATTAAATATCGAAACGATCGATAATATAATATGAAAATTTTGGTATCCGTCGGTATCGCGATCACTAGTAGTCCTCGTTATTCGTCAAAGTATTAAAATATAATATTTAATATCGGTTTCAACTTAAACCGTTAAGCATAATAGTATTTAACGTTATAAAATACTTCAAAATAATTGAAAATAGAATTAAATCATGACCTTATTTTTACGGGTTTTACATCTTCGCCACCTTAAGGGAGCGACGTCCTGGCGCTCAACTCACCTCATACTCGAGTTGTTCACTACCCGGAAAAATGAGGGCATTCCTTATAAAGAAGTCCTCACGTTCCCACGTGAATCTCGATCCATGATCTCCACTGGTTCTTTTACAAAACGTAACTTGTCGTCAAGTTGTATCTCACCAAAAAGGAATAAATAAATCCTTATCCACCAGTCACCCGTCAAGCTCGACACATGAAAATTTTATGAATCACACGAAGCTCATTCGATGACAAGAATAGATGACAAGATTTTCGGGTAAGTCCAGTTAAAAGGAAGGTTGAAAATTAAAGGATATCCATCGGCCGATTAGCCATAGACACGCATCAAAAAGAACTAACAAGAAAAACATTTTCGTCATCGGAGGGTTCTCACACGCGGGTCCCTAGTCAAAAGATAATACTAGGACTCAATCTCACTTCCGCCAACGCGCAGTACAGTCTCATAAACGTCGTCGTTGAAAGTCAAAAAGATATTACATGGTACGTGTTCGCCATGATAGGACGTCATTGGATAATTCCGTCTCAAGTTCCCACAACTTACGATCATTTGACTAGATCACATACCACATAAGTACATAAAAATAAAAGGTCGAACATAAACATCGAGTATAGATCTCTACTGTTAATCATCGAGAAAACCTTGAACGAACCCTTGATAATAACTACTTGATCTACAGAGTCTTTCCACTTGCGGTGTCGGCTTCAACATACTCCTCGAGGTTGTAACGAATTTATTAACATCATTCAATAGAGATTCGGTCCATTGGTAAAGATTCTCAATATAACGCATAAATCCTGGTAACACTTATCGTTTCTTCTTATACACTGCTTCCTGAGATTCATTTTAAACTCAGAATAAAATAGTGATCTTCAATACGAGGAACAGAACGAGATAAAAATGAATTCAATAAACGCATAAACGGACAAGATGTGGTAAAATGATTTAAGGTTGACGATCGACAAGGGATCTCGACTCACGTAACCGTAAAACATAATAATTCATAATACTGGGAAAATGAGGGAGAAGAATGAATTAAATATTAACATTAAAATAACATTTGTCACAATTATCCGTCCCGGATTTGTATTACCTTAAAACTCAATTGACGTACTTTCTTGATAAGGACGATATATCAAAAATAGGAGTTAAATAGCTTCATAATTTATTTTGGTTGTCTTAAGAAACTTTGAAAGAATGACATGAATTTATTAATTAAACTCATATTGATGGTTACAATTAGAAAATATAATTTCCAAATTAAATCATTATTAGGAATATAAATTAAACCGGTAATTTCATTACATTAAAAGTAAAGTATGATAAGTCAATTAGTTCAAAAGATAGAGTATAATTTCATTTTAAACATTAGTTTTAGTTATACAAAATATGATGTATAAATTTGACCTTTTTCTTATGATAGTTATTTCGATAATTGAAAATCATTGGAAAATGTATAAAAATTCCATAAAAAATTTATAATACGTTGTAGAAATGAATAAAGGTGTTTATTATTTCAAAATAAACATGGGATTATATTCGGGTTTCAAAATGGACAAGATAACAAACGAATACGAATGGAAATAATGTCAACAATTAGTACGAATTTAGCGGTACAAAAGGGGAAGAGGCAAATGTCGTATGAATTCTTAAAGAGAACAATAAGATGAAGGCGTTGATAGTAAGGCGATAAGAAATAATAGATTAAACAAGTTGTCAATTTTGTTAGTGCGGTCGATGGTTCACCAACATCAGCTCGTTAACTTAGCGGTGGTCGATACACGATCGGAAATAAGATCCATACAAAAATTTTAATCAAAGAAAATTCCTAATAATCACTTGTAAATAAAACAAATCACATGAACGATGTTAGTGTTTAAAGAGAGAAGTCAAAGGACGGTTCACAAGAGTGGATTTCGAGACAAACGAGAGTGACGGACGTCATCCCGGATATACGGAAATCACTATAGTGATAATTCATTATTCACGTGCGGAGACATTCCAAAGATCTACCCAGTCGCATAAAGAAGATTGGACGAGAAGGAAGGATAAAACATCGAGACTTTCAAGTCATTTATCAACAGTCAGTAATTAGACGAACGGTCAAAAGAAATCAGTTATAAGACAAAATGAAGTAACAAGTGGAAAAACGATCGTCGAGTAAAAACGTATTCGTAAGTGCGTAATTCGTTCAAGAAAAGGCAAGAAAACGTATGCGGATGCATAGAAATTGTGCCACTTGCATAAAATATAAAGGTTTTTAAAACTTCTTTTCACTTTATTTCAATTTTATTTATCTTTATAATTACAAGTAAAAAGTTGATTATTATCAAGATTTTTAAGGTGACTACTATTCACCCTAGCATGTCTCCTTCTAAATTAGACATAGGTGATTAGGCCATGTATAATTTAGGGCTAGCAATGCAGTGCTCCATTTCGTCGAAGAGTATTACGTTTTTTATGTTTATATATAAACCATGCCATTTGTAAAATGGAATTTAAAAATAGTTTATAAATTTATAGGATACAAGTAATTTGTGAGATACTCAATAAGCAACTTTTAATGTTACGAAAAGTATTTTATAAGACCAAAGTAAAAACAATTGGTGAAAATAATCGTAAAATAATATCAGATTTATTTATAAGGTGACATTATGACAACGTATAAAGTAGCCAAAGGTTTGCAAAAAGTGGCAAATAGTAGCTCATAAAACAACTAATGAAATGGTTACAAGTTGTTAAGGTTTCAAAAGGTTATAAGGTTTAGACGAAAACGGCATGAGACACGGGATGAGAATGTCGAAGAAGAATGTGAAGGCAAAACTTCAAAACTCAACCCAAATCAGTGGAAGGTTAGAAGAAAATTAAAAATAAAATAACATCGAATGACAAATGAGTCATATATATAAAAAGAATAAATCAATCCGTATGTGTATTCTATGTAAGATACTCGACACAACATGCTTTTAAGAAAGTATATTATTCGTTTTCAAATTACACCATTAATCCGGTAATTGTTAATCCTGTAATGTTTCTATTTTTAAACATTTTCACATGCAACTACTATTAGTTAGTTGGAAAATAACATTCGTTAAAATTTTACGATCTCAAATGAACTCAAAACTGCTTAGAAACGTTTAAAACCCATGTTCCGAATTTTCTATCAGATTTGACTTTTAAATATGAGCCGATTTATTGACCCGATAAACGACATCTCCAAGACTCGGAATTTAAAGCATTTTGATGCAAAACGACATTTCAGACGACTTTCTAGTTTTACCCGAGACTTGAAACTCAATATAAAATGACTAAAATACCCCTACAAGTTCTGTGCAGGTTTGACTATTTTATTTTAATAACGCATGTTTTACTCTTAAGTTTTGACCTATTTATACTGCCCCTGCAGTTTCTGCATAAAATTTATTTTTCGACACTTCCTAACGGCTCAATATATATATATATATATATATATATATATATATATATATATATATATATATATATATATATATATATATATATATATATATATATATATATATACACATGTCTTGTGGATTTTATAACAATAAAAAATAAATCTCATAATGAGCATCAAATAAAAATATAGCATAATGAATGACAGAAGATGCTTCAAGGTATCCAACACGAAATTTAGGAAGCAAAACGGTGAATGACGTCCATAATTTAGATTTCGAAATGTAAGGTAGACAAATCTCCTTGGTGCCACGATTGTCCAAAAACACAAAACATAACAAGAAAAGAATGGAACATTCACGGGTTGCACTCTGGGAGTAAGAAAGTTAATGGAAGAGGATAATACGAGTTTATAGATGTAAAATCGTATTCCTATCTAGTGCCATAATCTAGACGAAGATTTATAAAATGACGATGACGTTACCGAGATATAAGCGAACAATACACTTCGGAGTCGATACATATAAATGTCAATGAATTAAATCTTCACATACCGTGCAAAACGGTGATAAAAATAAACAGAATATTATGAAAAACCATGATATTATTCAACACGATTATAGGAAGTGTTTCAAAATGTGTGACTCACACGATAGCGGTTAGTCTATTCCAAGGACACATTGAGCTACACAATGGTCTAGAGACTACGTTTCAAGATGTCCAAGCACAAACACCCGGAAGACGATTTGGATATCTATATAGATATCTCAAAGGGTTAAACAATGAACATAGCACAAGCAGATGAAGGTATGTAAGGTCATAATATAAAATTTTTGCAATAAAATCAATTTAAATACTTCAAAAATAAATACAGAAAGATCTTGAAAATTCATTGTATTTATTTAAGTTAATCATTAATAAATGATAAACTTTTATCGAAAAGTTTAACGACATAAATATATATCGATAAAGGGATCCTAGATATAAATATATATCCATAAATGGATCATAGTATTTATTTATGAATAATTGCCAATAAGGTATACGTAATAACGTATACTAATATTGTAATCTCAGAAGTAACTTGAACCTGAAGTCACGCGAAGTCATGTGCATCGACTCTTTAAAAAAATAAAAACTGACAGTTATAGTTTGGGTTTTTCAAATAAAGACCTAGTTCTCTATAACTAATGGCTCTGATACCAATCTTTTACACCCCCAAATTTACACGCAGCAAAATATATCTTTGGGTGCTAAACAATGGTATAAAAACGCACAATTTATAAAGAACGACTCGAAAAGAGACGTTTCAAATTTATCGTTCCTAAAGCATTCATCAGAGTAGCGTAGTCCCAAGTAATCGTTACCAAAAGATAAGTTAAAACAACATATTAGTTTGTTTTAAAAATGGAACGATAAATAAATCAAAGAGTTTGAACAACAAAAGCAGTGCACAACTTCATTTCCATGACCTCCAAGCTTCCACTTCTTAATTACCTGAAATACATGTGAGTAAAACAATCAGAAAAAATGCCGAGTGAAATCTATAGGTTTATGTAATCAGTTTGAACACAAGCAAAGATTATAAGTTTGTGGCATGCTTAAAAAGCATCAAATAATAATTTGCATCAACAATAATAATTGTATATAGCATAAATTGCATCAAGCTCATGGAACTGAGCCCTTAGACACACCCATATCAGTCTAATAAGACAAGAGATTTATTAATTTTCGTTACCTCCAGATTATTGGTACATTGCCGTATACCTGACTTCTCAATACAATATGTTCAAACAGTGTGGAGGTCGGGCCTAAGCTTCTGTGACAAGTCCACACAAACTGAACCGGGGCGGCTTCCCCCATAGATCTATTAATTGTACTAGCGGTTAACCCATCATAGGTTAATTAACGGTCCATAATTGAGGCTTTAACAATGGCAATCACTTAATGCAATTTAAAGGCAACCACGGGTCCATTCAAAGAGGGACAAGCATACCATAAAAGACTTGTGTTCTAAGTTTATAAAACATGTTAAAACATGTATTCCCCCTCACGGGTTTAAAATCATTTAATAACTAGTATAAATCAAGGCTATAGACTCACCTTAGCCAATAGTGGTAATTAGACGATCGCCGACGATAGATGATGCCTTTCAAACACGAGAACCGCAACCTATCAAATAAGGTGCGTTCATTAATAATAGACTCGAGAAATAAAACATACATAAGAATATAAAACTCGACTCATAAAATCACGACAAACTCGAGAGAAGAAGATACAAGTGATTCTATTACACTCTCCTATATATTCCTTTTATTATTCTATGCCTTTAATAAAAATATGTCGGAACATACCGAATGTCCAAGCAGTTTTCCCATACTTAGACACCTCAACATTTCATGATACTACCTGAGGAACTCACATACTATATGTAGAAAGTCCTCCCAAGATCCCATCAAAATATTTTATTTCTAAAGTTCTCTGCCCGACACATCTTTGATTTACAAAATCCGGACAGTTTAGCGACCTTGACTTACAAAACCATTTTGACCATTCTAAACAACTCCATTTATAAAACCAACACTTGATTCTAAAAATAGACTCAAAATACTAAACTTTGAGCCTGAGAACAGCCCTTGAATCCTCTTGAAACTCATTTTATAGTCCCCGAGATCGATCCAAATATAGACAACAATTTTCGGATTGTGTCAACACTCGTCTCCTAGTACACGTAAATCAAACTAGTGTATCTTCCACCTCGTTTGGAGTTGGAAGGCCTACTTTATATCAAATTGAAGCTAACGAAATTCTCTACAACATAATCCCATAATATCAATCTATTTTCAGACTTAAGGCCCCCGAAAATGGCCTCAAACCTACTGCCCAAAATTGACCATTTAAAAACCATACAAAATCATGTTTTTGATCGAAACCAAAAACTTTTATCATCAACCTAACATCCTAATATCACCATAAACCCATCCTAACACCTGTATCATCATCAAAATCAAAAACCCAAAAATTAAAATTCTTCTTTTTATCAAAAACATTGCATAAACATTATTTGATCATCATTTCTAACACATGCATGATCATAATCTCCATCTAACAATCCTAATTTTTATCAAAAATCAAAACTTAATGCATGTAAGAAAGATTAGTATCATTAGAATCACCTTGAAAAATTAGGAATGGGACTTGTTTTAATTTGGATTGAATCAAACTAGATCATCAAAAATTTTGATGATTTGTGTGTGTGGGTTGTATGGCCAAAAAAGAAAAAGGGAGGAGAGTGGTGATGATTTTTGTTTTATTGATTTTTAAATGACATGTGCTAGTGGAAAAACTATATATAGTGTAAGGTTAGGGTAGTTTTGCCAATTTGTGATTGTTTTGGGCTAAAATGTAAATTTTAGTTAAAAAGCGGGAAATGACTATTAGTAAATTTTACAAATATTTACGGGACTCGGGTTTTCGTAAAATACTTTTTAAAAGTTTAAACGCACACGAAAAATAATAATATAACGACTCGATACGTAATTAAAACGATATCGTCGAAAGTATTAAATATCAAAACGATCGATAATAAAATATAAATCTTTTGGCATCCGTCGGTATCGCGGTCACTAGTAGTCCTCGTTGCTCGTCAAATAATTAAAATATAATATTTAATATCGGTTTCAACTTAAACCGTTAAGCATAATAGTATTTAACGTTATAAAATAATTCAAAATAATTGAAAACATAATTACACCATGACCTTATTTTTACGGGTTTTACAGTACTTATAGCTAACAATACAAGTAACCTTTTCTACTTTGACTTAAAGTAAATATTTTCCCGCTAAATGTAAAACTTGAGAATACTGAAGTGTCTTCAGTATCCTAGAGGAGATCGTCATCATTCAGTTTGGTATTGTCAAGCCAAACTAAACTGAAAGCTCTTCTTCGGGACTTTTTCTTCCGCAACTAGACCGCCTAGTTCTTGAAGCAAACACTCCTTTTCTTCTAAGTTCTTTAGAAGAGGAAAGCTGAACATCCTTCAGCAAGACATTCTTTAGTAGGAATCTTTGTTCCTCTGGTCATGCTTCAGTAGAGTCACCTTTCTGCTGAACATGAAACACTTAGGGGATTTTATATTCAAATCCTAGAGTTACTTCAAGGTCAGTAAATGTTGACTTAACACAAGATCACACATAAAACATGATGTCTGGCCTAGAAGCAGTCTGATACGTATGTGACCCAATCATGGACCTATATAAGTGAAGATCCACATCTGCCCCATGTTTATTGTTGGTCCCTTGTAAATCATATCTACTTATCAAACTTAAGTAATAACTCTTTACCAAGACTCAAGTGTGTTGTTTTAACAATTGATAAGAACTAAGAACAATTAAAACAAGAATACCAATAACTTTCAATGTATATACTTTTATTCAAACTCAATAAAGAATCTATAACCCACTTTCTTTGCGGAATAACAAAATGATTGAATGACAATGTATGGTGATCTCCCTTACTTAAACTTCTAACCAAATTTAATAGTCTAAGCTCCAATCTAAACGTTCATATGCTTCTTGGCTATATGGTTTAGTTGGTATTGAGAGAGAAGGTTTTTCCAGAGTTTCTACTCTTGTATTGGTTAACCTTTTCTCTCTCAATAAGCACTCCTTAAATAGGCAGTGTGAAATTAGGGTTTGAATTTTGCATGTTTGTATGCATGGGTTTATCCAGTGGGTGGTTGATGCCCATGCTGGATAAACAGTACACATAATAAACTATTCTACAAAAGATAAAGGTTTTACTTATAGCTAACTATACAAGCAACCTACTTTGACTTAAATTAATCTTTTCTCGCCTAATGCAAACCATCAGAATACTGAAGTGTCTTCAGCCTTCTAGAGGAGATCGACATCATTCAGTTTGATATTGTCAAACCAAACTGAACTGATAGCTCTTCTTTAGTACTTGTTCTTCAGCAACTAGACCGCCTAGTATATGAAACAAAGACTCCTTTGTCTTCTAAGTTTACTGGAAGAGGAAAGCTGAACATCCTTTAGCAACTTAGTCTTCAGTGGGAACTTTGTTCCTCTAGTCATGCTTCAGCAGACTCATATTACTGTTGAACATGAAACACTTAGGGGGATTTTATATTCAAATCCTAGAGTTGCTTTAGGGTCAGTAAATACTAACCCAACAATCTCCCTTATTTGGATATGCAAGTAGACTAAGTCTAAAGTCTGTAGTAACTGAGCATAACAACTTCTTGTTACTTGCACTAAACAATAAATTACTTATAAACATCAGATAATCATTTATTCATAAAATATTACAAATTACAACAAAAGCAATACAAATGATTATTCAATCTTCCTTAGACCTAAGTTCTTCAATGATGGGAGTCTGACTTAATGGATCTGAGTTTTTGTGTTCCAATATAGCAAGTAAGCACATGCTGAAGGTTCTTGCAGCATCAGTACGTCCTGGTCCTCCATGCTAAGTGTAAAAGATCCTTTGAACATTCCCAAGAAGTTCATTGTTCATTTCATCAAGGTCACTGATGCCAACAAAGTCTTGACATTCATGATGGTTGAACATTATTATTCCCAATTCAGGTTCGTCTAGTACATGCCCAGGGAGATGATTTTGAAACTAAACAAATCCCTTGTATTTCTTTGTGGTGACAAAAATGTCACACATACCAAATTTGATCATATTTTCCCTTTTGTTCAGCTCCAGTATAGGATCTTGATCCTCTAGAGAAACTTCAGTGCTGATATTGAGAACATCACCCAGTTTTTCATGATTTCTCATGAAGTGTTCAATTCTGGTGCAGACATCATCCCATCTCTTGGATTTTCTTTTCTCAATTTTCTCACTCATTTGTATCCATTAAGTGTAAGAGAGCTCCTTCCCTTGGAAGTCTTCTAAGATCTCATCAGTCCCATCACCCCTATAGAACTTGAGATGAATATCACCTCTGCTAGTTAGCATATCAACATTGGTGATTGGTGAGAGATTTCTTCTATTCAGTCTTGTTATACAAAATTTTTCATATAACATCTTCTTCTTGAAACGGCTTTCAACTTCAGATTTCCCAATTTGTTCATACAAGCTCGGCTTTGGATCTCTTAGTTTTTGTTCTTGCTGGAGCTTGTACAATTTATTAAGTTCTTCTTGAGTGGCCACCCCAGCTTTGACCAGTCGATCATTCAGTGTAAAATCTCCTTTGTTTTTGGGTTGAAAGGGAGGTGTACCACTATCAGATGTATCTTCACTTGTGGTTAGTCCATCCATATGACCGTCCTTGGCTGAAGACTCCCCCCTTAGCCTTATCCGGACTCTTCTCAGCAAATGGTGACTTATAGAAACATGTTGTTTCTGAGCCTTCTTTTGAGCATGTTTTTGGAATAGCTGTTGGATGGTGATTTTCTCCCCCTCAGCAGAAAACTGTCCAACAACTTCTGATGACCCAGCAACAAGGAAGAGACCACAAATATGATCAAGAGTGGAGTATACCTTGGCCAGCATTGCTGGTACATTTTCAAGGGCATTCAGCTTCTGTTGAACCTCTTCAGATAAGGTCAACTTTTGTTTCTCTAGCAACGCCACCCTATCCGTTATCTTGGACACATAGTCACACAAATCATTTACTTGGCCAGGCATTGGTGTGAACTATGGTGGAAACTCCTTAGTAGCACTATTGAGGGAGTCCATAAGTGAGGACATTTCTTGCTTAAGGGAAGTGGTGGTGGCCACATCTTTGACTAATGGCTTTAGAGTAGCAAGAATGACATCCTTGATTTGATCAGCAGTAGGAGGAATTGGTCTTGCTTTAAGAGTTGTGAGTTCAGCATCAGCAAGCACCTTTTCCTCCTTAAGTTTATCCACATTTGATTGAAGAATTAACACTTGATTTGTCAATTCTTTTACCTATTTAGATCTGAAGGATGGTGGCTTTGGTGTCACTTCAAAAGTATCATCTTCAGCTTCACTATCATCAAGATTGACTGGAACTCTTTCATTTAACCTAAGCTCTTTTCCCAAGTCATCTAAAGACATACTGAACATATAAGTAGGTAAGTGTCCCACCTTGGTGCCAGTGGTGATAGGCATTTCCTTGTTTGTCTTCTCAGCATCACCTCCAGTGTGAAGGTTAGTTTCTACTCCTTCACCACCAGGTTGGTTTTGCCTGATGGATCATGAGAAAAAGTCACTGATGAGTTAAGATCAATGAATGTGTTTTTGGTTCCTTCAGTAGGACCCTGTTGTGGGGGTGCTACATCATTAGAAACAGATAGTCCAGGGTCGGCGTCAGCTGTTGTGTTTACTGACGCCTCATGCCCTGATGCTGACTCAGGGTGACAAATAGGAGAGATTAGTAATGAAATTGGAAATGTATTCAGATTTAAATTACTTACCAATGCTGACTCGACACTACTGAGATGAGGGTGCGCTCCATCTTCACCCTTATCTCCTAAAGAGGTTGAGATAGGGGTTTCCTTCTGGGCCTCTTTATGCATGTCACCTCCAGCAGAGTCTAAAGGTGACAGCTGGCTTGGGTTCTTGTCCTTGGCCGGGGACTTATTTTTCTTCAAAGCTTGGCCTTTGGGATCATCAGCAACCTTCTTCGATGAAGATTGTGTGAGGGCTATCCTCTTTCTGGACTCACGTCTAACCTTCTCAGTATTAATAGACGTTTGCTTCTAACGAGGTCCAGAAGAAGCTCCAGGATTTTTTCCCTTCAGATCCCCTTCTCCAGTTGGAGTAGTATCTTTTGGAGCTTTGTACACTACTGGAGCATCTGCTGAGTAGATGTCCAACATGGGTTGTGTAAGAGGAGGATCAATGGTGCTGATTGGAATGTTCCAGTGTAAGATCAAAGGGTCGAAAAACCAGTTTATCTCCATGGATTTTAGAAAAGTAATCACCAAGATGGTCAGCAAATAGGAGAAATATAAATCTGGTGTACACAACATTTTTCTCCCTAGTCTTTTTCTCCAGCTTCCCATGGAGATCTTCAAAGATAAGCCTCCCAAAATTAGCTTTTATCCCCTTGGCCAAACAATATAAAATTATAGCATCCTTTTGGTTTATCTGGTCAAGGCCTCCAAATCCCCCCCCCCAAACACTCAATGAGAATAGTCATAGCAATTAACACTTTGGTGGAAAACAACTCCTTTTTAAACCTCCTTCTCAGTGATCTCTTCAGTATACCCAATTTCTTTAAAGAAATTTTTAACAATAGAAAAATCATCAGGTATAGCTTCATAGTTACTAGGGTTTTCTAAATAGTTTAGACCCAAAATCCTTCTAAATAATTTTAAACCAATTTTACCATGAATCCTAGAAGCAGTAGATTCAAACTCAATTGATTTCTTGTGAGAAGCTTGTGCTGTGAACCAAAACTCTTTTAAAAAATTTTGGAACATCATTCCAGGATCCTTAAACAATGCATCTCGTAGAACAATTTTGGACAAGTAAGTCATTACTTGATCCCCAGGAACCGATTTTATGGTATCTGGTTTGATTAGGGTGATGTTGTTGGGGTTGAAGATGATGTCTTTAATGGGAAAGGTGACATGATTGGATGGGTTAAGAGTGATTTCTACAACTTTTTAGGAAGAAGATTCTACTATTGTTGTGTTTTATGTTTAATAACTGACTTTTTGTTGGTTAATAAAAAGGTTTTGCTTTTGCAAGATCTTTCTTTGCGTTGCTCGTACCCAATCGATATATGTCGTTGTTTCGTTCTCGGTATCTTCTCGAATTGATCACGGTCAAAAGTGGAATCGTTGTAAATGGTAACTAAAAGGGGGAGCTTTGGTCTAAATCTACTAAAATGGTAAGTACTAGAAATAATAAAATTAAACTAAAAGCAATTACTGAGAATAAAAATAAGCTAGAACTTAAAACTGGAAAAACTGGAATAAAACTGGAATTTTACCTTATTCGGAATAATGGCCATCCGGAATATGTTGCCCTACTCGGAATATATCTCTACATGGAATAAATGCCTCTATGCAGAAAAACAGCTCTATCCGGAATATTATACTCTACTCGGAATGTTGTAGTCTATCCGGAACATTTGTGCTTATTCGGAATAATCATGGCCATGCGGAATAAATCTCTTATGCGGAATATTTTTAACAGGAAGCCTATGCGGAATATTTGAAAAAGAGACCCTATTCGGAATATTTTGAAAGAAAACACTATGCGGAATATCAAGCTCTACTCGGAATATTTTGACAAGAAAGCTATGCGGAATAAATTGGAACAGGAACC
Organism: Glebionis coronaria; assembly: GCA_025667525.1. Classification (NCBI taxonomy): domain Eukaryota; kingdom Viridiplantae; phylum Streptophyta; class Magnoliopsida; order Asterales; family Asteraceae; genus Glebionis; species Glebionis coronaria. Next base: position 309,222,492 of record CM046878.1, on the reverse strand, counting down.
TATGCGGAATATTTGGAAAAGGAACCTATGCGGAATATATTTGCTATTCCGAATAAACAACGAAATCACTACTCTACTCGGAATATTTGGTTATTCCGAATAACCAAGATAATCACACCTTGACCCGGAATAATGAAAATTCCGAATCAACAGTAAAGTCATAAAACCACTATACGGAATCTGGGAAGAACAGTAAAAAATAACGAAGAACAGGGAAATCTTTTACATACGATTTTAACCCAAAATTTCACCAAGTTTTTAATCAAAACTTAAACCAATTTTACCACTAATCATTTACCTAAGGTAAACATCAATCCAAACCACAAAAATCGCCAAACCCACTTACTTTTTATGAAACCAATAAAATAAAACTTAAGAACTTTGAATCATAAAGAGATGAAGAACAAGATGATGGAAAGATTAAAAGTAAACTTGTATTAATGATTTAGGATTCAACAAACAAAGTGGAAAGATCAAACTTACAAGATTGGAAGAAATCAAACAAAGATGAAAACCACTCCTTAGGGGAGATGGTTTTCTTCCTACGAAATAGGAAAAACTGTAAAAGAAAGAAAAACTAGTTGAAATTTCGGAATGGGAGGAGTATTTATAGGCTTCTCCCTTGGTTGGTGAGTGGGCTTTCTCCCTTTCTTTTTGTCTTCTCTTCTTTTCAGAAAAGTTGACGTTTTCGATTTCGATTCAGGATTTCTCGATGAATAAATTCAACTCATCTTTTAATTTCTTCATTTAATAGACTTGAGTTTCTTCGACATGTGTAAATTTTCCATCTTTGGTCCTTTTCTTCGATAAATCTTCAAATAGGCCCATTGACTTCAAATATTTTGCATCTCTTGGACTATAGACTTCGTCTTTTCGTCTTTTTCCTCGATAAAACCCGTGCAATCCCTTGTTTTCTCCAATATTTATCCGGTTGGCTCTGAAAACACAACAAACACACAAACCACGTATAATTCCAAACAAATGACATTAAATACGCGTTTTGGTCTTGTTTTAGAAGGAAATAAGTGGTAAAAGGATGGGTGTTTTCACACCTATCAAATCCCCTACACTTAACCATTGCCATGCCCTCATGCAATGCTTAGTGATAAACCAAATTTACATTTTTCTCATAATCAATGAACCTTGGCCTTATTAACATACTACTAAACAAAAATTAAAGTACTAAGAGAAATTAAAACTTTAAAATAAACTAAAGGATAGAAAACCATTTTCACTTGAAAATAGCTACATGGAAATAACTTGCAAAGAGATCAAGGACTTACATTAGGGCTTTGGTGCTGCGAAGATTTATCACCCTCAAGTTTCACGTTCCCCAAACTAAGTTTAAAAACGAGATCATTGCTATTATAAGTTAGCAATTCAAACACTTGCACACATGGCTTAATAATATGCTTAAACTCCCTTATTCCTAGGTGTATCTCTTATATTTTATTTTTGTCTTAGAATGATCATGAAGATGCATTTTTGGACTTATTTCGATAGTTTATTTAGGCTGAAAGCAAAGTAGGACGATTTGATCAATAGTTAGCTAAAGGACAAAATCTCTTAAAACTGCTTCTTGGGATATCAAAAAGTTCATATCTTGGCATAACTCGGTTCACGATTTGAGACCTTTCTCGGGCCGATATTTGGCATGTACTTCATACTTCATATCTTGAGAGACGTTCTTGAGATAATGGTCTTCTCTTCGTTAATAGAGTTTCTTCACTTGGAGACTTTTGAGGGGTACTCCAACATTGTTGACAACGACTTCATGATTATTTCTTCAATCTCTAATTGGGATTTTGAGATACAACGATCCGCCTCCTTTTCGGACTTGGATCTATTTATCCTCATACCTTGTTAGGGTCTTTTCGGATAGACTTCTCCATGATCTTTATGGGAGTTAATTGCTTTTCGTCGTGAATCTTGATCCTTCATATCGATTTTGGGAATGATGCTTTTCACATCACCTTAGATCTTTAGCAATAAAATGGAATCCTCATGCCTTGTTAGGGCCTTTTTAGACTCGCCAATCTTCGCGCCCTGCTTCATAAGTTATGCCTTGGCTATGAACTCTTATCATTACCGAGCAACTTTTAAACGATCTTGGGCTAGAAGCTAAGTAACTTTTCAAATCGTACGACCTTACTTATTGCAGATAAGTTATTAGCAAGTGATGGGAGAATAGGCAAATAATTACACCAAGTGAGCTTGTGCAAGAATACCGACTTATAATTGACTCTATCATTTCTCGTTCTCCATAATTTAAAATCTCAAGTAATGAGACTCGTGGATGCTTAGCCTAATAAACCAATTAAGGTCTACATGGTTAAGGATACTAGCTAGAATAAACTTGGATAAGTCTATTCGGGTTGAGTCAAAATAATCGTAACGGGCCTAATATGTCAAAGATTTCAAAACTAGCTACACCACTTTATTAATATATTTGACTTTATTGCGGGATATATACATATGAAAGAAACGATAAAAATTTAAAAATTACGACAAAATGGCCAAAGTTAATTAAAAATTTGAAAAATGCTGAAAAAGATGATTTTCCGGTTAAATGAAGGCATTTTCATAGAAAAGTCCACTTAAAACTTCGATAGAAGTCTCCCCTACACTTAAGATAAACATTGTCCTCAATGTTTAAGCATGTGGGAAAAATCTCCCCTACACTTATGACATTGTGCACGTTGGTTAAATCAAGCTAAGGAAGAGACGACTAAAGTGATCAATTTCAAATGTGAGTATGAAGATAATTGAATCACGATAGTTGAGAGATAGAACCAGTATTGCGGATAACATGGGAGCACGGTTCTTCAAAGATTCCAAGAGTGCACTTATCCCTGTAATCACATCACCATCCAAATACAAGCAACCTATATAGCTCCCCCTACACTTAGGATGAAAAACGGGAAAGGGGGATAGATACTCGGGTTGCCCCCCGAGGAGCGCTTGTTTTTGTTTACCGAGTCACGAGCCTGACTCGGTCCCGAACTAATTCACGGGAAACGTGGTGAGGGATGGAATCATCTCATGAGAGATGTCCTCACCAAAGTACAATTTCAAACGCTGGCCATTCACCTTAAAGGTGGGCCCATTTGGCTGAGAAAGCTCAATGGTGCCATAGAGAAAAACATTGGCGATGGTGAATGGACCAGACCATCGGCTCTTCAACTTGCCCGAGAAGATCTTCAACCGAGAGTTAAAAAGTAAGACTTGATCACCAACGTGGAACTCTCGGTTCTTGATTTTAGCATCGTGGATAATCTTGGTCTTCTCTTTGTAGATCAATGAGTTCTCGTAAGCTTCATTCCTCAATTCCTGTAGCTCGTTGAGTTGAATCTTGCGAAGATCACCGGCTTTGTTGATGTCGAAGTTATCCCACTTCAAGGCCCAGTATGCCTTATGTTCCAGCTCGATGGGGAGGTGGCAAGCTTTCCTGTACACAAGACGATAAGGTGTACAACCAATCGGTGTCTTATAGGTGGTACGGAAAGCCCACAGAGCATCATCAAGTTTATCGGCCCACGAGGCATGATGCTCTCCCACAGTACGTTCCAAAATTCTCTTCAATTCACGGTTGGATATTTTGGCTTGACCGTTGGTTTGAGAATGATAAGCGGTGGAAAGACTGTGATTGACACCATACTTAGCCATGACTCTTGCAAATTGATCGTTGCAAAAATGAGTCCCGCGGTCACTGATAATAGCACGAGGAACATCGAAACGAGCAAACAGTTGTTTCAAGAAATTACAAACCACCCTCGCGTCGTTAGTGGGTAAAGCCTTGGCTTCAACACATTTAGAAACGTAGTCGACGGCGACAAGGATGTATTTGTTTCCTTTAGAAGAAGGGAATGGCCCCATTAAGTCGATGCCCCATACATCAAAGATTTCACATTCTTGTATGAAATTTTGAGGCATCTCATCTTTATGTGTGATCTTGCCTTGTTTTTGGCAAGCATCACAGTGTTTAACCATCTCGCGAGCATCACGGTAAATGGTTGGCCAATAGAATCCCGAATCAAACACTTTTTTGGCGGTGTAGTTGGGACCAAAGTGACCACCGGTGGGTCCTTTGTGGCAAGCCTGGAGAATGTCCAAAGCGGCCGGTCCGTCAACACATCGGCAAATAATCAAGTCAGCGCATTGTTTGAATAGAAAAGGGTCATCCCAAAAGTAAGTCTTAACATCGTTCAAGAACTTCTTCTTTTGTTGGAATGTTAACCCTTTGATGAGAACACCACCTGCTAAGTCGTTTGCAATATCGGCAAACCACGGGGTGCCATCAAGATTGAGATTTATAGACATTAAGGTCTCAAGGGGGAAAGAGTCATTGATCTCTTTGTTCGGATGATCCCCTTGATATGGATCCTCAAGTATGCTCAGATGATCCGCGGCTAGGTTTTTAGCACCCTTCTTGTTACGAATTTCAATGTTGAATTCTTGAAGGAGTAAAACCCAGCGGAGAAGTCTTGGCTTAGAGTCATGTTTAGTCATCAAGTACTTCAACGCGGAATGGTCCGTGTATACGATGGTGGTGGATAAAACAAGATAGGGGCGGAATTTTTCAAAAGCATAGACAATAGCTAAAAGCTCTCTTTCGGTTGTCGTATAATGCAATTGAGCCCCCGTCATTGTTTTGCTAGCATAGTGGATTGGTTGGAAGTGTTTATTCACTCTTTGACCCAAAACCGCACCAATAGCAAAGTCGCTAGCATCGCACATCAATTCAAAGGGTAGCGCCCAATTAGGGGTAACCAAGACCGGTGCCTTAGTTAGCTTATCCTTAAGAAGATTGAAGGCTTCTATACACTCTTTAGAAAAGATAAAAGGAGTATCTTTTTCCAAGAGGTGGGTCATCGGGCGAGCGATTTTAGAGAAATCCTGAATGAATCGACGATAGAAGCCCGCATGACCCAGAAAACTTCTCACACCCTTCACGGTTGAAGGTGGAGGTAATTTGGCTATGACATCTACTTTAGCACGGTCGACTTCAAGACCGGCTTTAGAGATTTTGTTTCCTAGCACAATGCCTTCTTTTACCATAAAATGGCATTTTTCCCAATTCAGAACAAGGCGAGTGTCTTCGCACCGCTTAAGCATACGTTCCAAATTGGCAAGGCAAGAAGAGAAGGAATCCCCGAAGACCGAGAAATCATCCATGAAGACTTCCATGGTTTGCTCAACCATGTCATGGAAGATAGCCAACATGCACCTTTGGAAAGTCCCGGGGGCATTGCATAAGGCAAAAGGCATTCTTTTATAAGCAAATGTGCCATAGGGAAAAGTGAATGTTGTCTTCTCTTGATCTTGGGGATCGATGGGTATTTGGAAATAACCCGAGAAACCATCAAGAAAGCAGTAATATTCATTACCCGCTAAACGTTCAAGCATTTGGTCCATAAAGGGAAGAGGGAAATGATCCTTTCTCGTGGCTTCATTGAGTTTGCGTAGTCTATACAAACTCTCCACCCAGTAACTAGACGGGTAGGAATCAACTCGTTGTTTGCATTGGGCACAACGGTAATTCCGCCTTTCTTAGGCACACAATGGACTGGACTAACCCATGGTGAATCCGAAATAGGGTAAATCATACCCGCATCAAGAAGTTTGATAACCTCTTTTTGATGACTTCATGGATTTTAGGATTCACCCTTCGTTGGCTTTGAATTGTGGGCTTGAAGTCGTCCTCCATGAGAATTTTATGTGTGCAGAAGTGAGGATCAATTCCACGGATGTCGGAGATTTTCCAAGCGATAGCTCTTTTATGCTTCTTCAACACGGCGATAAGTCGGGCTTTTTCTTCTTCTTTCAGGTCCTTAGCGACGATGACCGGTAACTTCTCGTTGTCTTCAAGGAAAACGTACTCAAGATGAGGAGGTAGGTCCTTAAGCTCAAGAGTAGGAGGATCCTCAATAGATGGTGTAACTAACGATGGATCATCCTTAGTCACCTCTTTAGGAGAGGGAGGAGGAAACGGGTCTTCATTGAGAAGTCTCTCAATAGTACGAATGTCTTCATCCCAATTAGTGGAAGAATCATCATACTCAATATCGATAGGACCCAAGCTAGCTTCGAAATCATCCAAGTCACTTTCTCCAAAAGGAGTCAATGCCGGAGCAATTGAGGCAACGGTCTCAACATTGGGTAGAGAAGAGAGAGTACTTTTGCAAGCATCATGAAAATGTTCTTCACAAGCCTCATCGAGAACATCAATAGCATTAATACTCTCATATGAATAAGGTTGCTTAGAAATCTTACCCATGTTGAAGACAATTTTATCGTCACCAACTCTCATGATTATTTCGCCCGCGGCTACATCAATGAGAGTGCGACCAGTCCTCAGGAAGGGACGTCCAACGAATAATGGAACACGAGGATCCATCTCGTAGTCAACGACAACAAAATCCGCCGGGAAGGTGAATTTGTCAACGCCAACAAAGACATCTTCGGCTATCCCCACTGGATAAGCAACCGTACGGTTAGCTAATTCCAAAGTCATTTTGGTGGGGACTAGCTCGGGGAGAGATAATTACTTCCAAAAACTTAAAGGCATTAAGTTTATACTGGCACCTAGATCGGCTAGGGCCATGCAGTTCTCTACTCTCGGGAAGTTGCAAGGAATCAAGAAGCGACCCGGATCACCAAGTTTGGTGGGCAATTTCCTTAAGAGTACTGCGGAGCAGTTCTCATTAAGTTGGGTCTGAGCAATGTCAAGAAGCTTCTCCTTGTCACTTAGAAGATCTTTAAACATCTTAGCGTATTTAGGCATATGAGCGAGAGCCTCAGCAAAGGAGATGTTAAAATTCAATTGTTTAAACATTTTTAGAAAGTTCGAAACTTGAATATCATCCTTGCTCTTTTGCTTCTCTTTCCTCAACCTTGAAGGATAAGGTATATTGGATGAAGAAGAAGGCTTTAGGGGAGTAGGATCACTCACAACCACGGGTGGTGGGGAAATGGGGATAGAAGGTGAAGGATGTGAGGAAAGTTGCTCTTTTTCCTTGTTCACAATCACGGGTGGAGGTGTAGGAATCTCGGGTTCCGTATAACCTTTTCCACTACGAGTGGTGATTGCTTTCATCTCCCCTCTTGGATTCGCAACGGTGTTACTCGGAAGAGTACCCGAAGAAGAGGGTTCATTACCTTGGATGAGCGAACCAATCATATCACGAATGTTAAGCACTTGAGTGCTGAAAGAGTCTCTGATGTCTGCACGAATTTCATTGCTCTGTTTTGCCATATCATTCCTAAGCTCGGCTCGAATATCACTCCCTTGTTTCGCCATGTCATTCTTCAAGTTGACAAACCTACTCTGAAGATTCGTCACCATCTCTCGATTAGTCTTCATGAACGTCTCAACGTCTTGATTCACTCCCATCGGTTGATTGAGAGGTGGAGCTTGGTAAGCTTGAGAATTTCCTTGAGTTGGGTATGGGTTTCTTTGGGATTGATATTGATTTTGAGCACGAGGTTGGGATTGGTTGTTTCGGTTATAGCTTTGTTGTTGGTTTTGGTTCTGAGGAGGGAAACCGGGTGGAGCAAGATAATTGTTTGAACGATAACTTAGCAAGCTACGGTTTCCTTGAGGGCGAGCTTGATAGCCTCCCGTGGGATAAGTACCGTATGCTGCGTTAACGTTTTCAGAAAAATTGCCTTGGGTAGAAGGACAATCATTATAAGAATGAGGACCACCACATGTGTCACAAGAAATAGCAACGGCATTAGCTTGTTGAAAGTGGTTTGTGGCCATGGTCATGAAATTCTTGTTCATCTCAGCGAGTTGTCGAGAAATTTCAGTCATCTCAGGATTGGAAGTAGTAGAAGAAACATTGACTCTCGAGTTAGATCTTGAGGACGCGGATGAATCCCAATTCTTGTGGTGAGTAGTCATGTTTTCAATCAACTCTCTACACTCCTCCGGTCTCCTTTTCCTTTTCATAAAAGTACCACCGGCGGCGGCATTGATCATGTCACGATCACGAAAAGTGAGACCATTGTAGAAAGTGACAATGAGAGTGACGGGGAGCATGTTGTGATTTGGACAGCGGTCGATCAAATCATTGTATCGTTCCCAAGCATCAAAGAGTGATTCATCATTGTCTTGCATGAATCCACTAATTTGGTTACGAAGGCTCGTGACCATGGATGGTTGGAAGTAGCGCGACAAAAAGCGTTGATTCATGTCGTCCCAAGTATGAATAGAGTTCTTTGGGAGACGGTCAAACCATTTTTCGGCATGGTGAGAAAGCGAGTGGGGAAAGAGTTGGAGGCAAAGGTCATCCATAGAAACACCGTGGGACTTCATGCTTTGGGTGATGGTAATGAATTTGTCGAGGTGTTTGTTGGCATCACCATCCGGAATTCCGTGAAATGGGTTAGTTTGCACTTGTTGGATCATGTGATACTTCAACGAAAATTCCTGAGCCGTGACATGCATTGGCGCAATCGGGCCTCCACTTCCGTTCATCGTAGGTAGCTCCTCCATGGTTCGTAGGTCGGGTAAGGGTGGATTATTCATGTTTGGGTGGGGTGGATTATTATTGTTGTTGTTTGGGAGGGGTGGATTATTATTGTTGTTGTTGTGTACACCGGCCATGTCTAATTGTTTGAGAGTCTCGAGCTCTGAATAAGACGTTGATCGAGTACGCATACACTAAAAAGAAAATGCAAGAGAAAATATTTTTGGTTTTTATAGGTTTTTTAATGTTTTTGTATCTTTGAAAATTTTAGATTTTTATGGGTTTTTTGAAAATTTTTGTGCTTGAAAATAACGTTCCCGAAAGAATAGATCCCAAAATCCAATTTTTCTCACAAGAAACTGTTGATCTTAACGAGAAGAGCCGGCAGCGGCGCCATTTTAATAACTGACTTTTTGTTGGTTAATAAAAAGGTTTTTCTTTTGCAAGATCTTTCTTTGCGTTGCTCGTACCCAATCGATATATGTCGTTGTTTCGTTCTCGGTATCTTCTCGAATTGATCACGGTCAAAACTGGAATCGTTGTAAATGGTAACTAAAAGGGGGAGCTTTGGTCTAAATCTACTAAAATGGTAAGTACTAGAAATAATAAAATTAAACTAAAAGCAATTACTGAGAATAAAAACAAGCTAGAACTTAAAACTGGAAAAACTGGAATAAAACTGGAATTTTACCTTATTCGGAATAATGGCCATCCGGAATATGTTGCCCTACTCGGAATATATCTCTACATGGAATAAATGCCTCTATGCGGAAAAACAGCTCTATCCGGAATATTATACTCTACTCGGAATGTTGTAGTCGATCCGGAACATTTGTGCTTATTCGGAATAATCATGGCAATGCGGAATAAATCTCTTATGCGGAATATTTTTAACAGGAAGCCTATGTGGAATATTTGAAAAAGAGACCCTATTCGGAATATGTTGAAAGAAAACACTATGCGGAATATCAAGCTCTACTCGGAATATTTTGACAAGAAAGCTATGTGGAATAAATTGGAACAGGAACCTATGCGGAATATTTAGAAAAGGAACCTATGCGGAATATATTTGCTATTCCGAATAAACAACGAAATCACTACTCTACTCGGAATATTTGGTTATTCCGAATAACCAAGATAATCACACCTTGACCCGGAATAATGAAAATTCCGAATCAACAGTAAAGTCATAAAACCACTATACGGAATCTGGGAAGAACAGTCAAAAATAGCGAAGAACAGGGAAATCTTTTACATACGATTTTAACCCAAAATTTCACCAAGTTTTTAATCAAAACTTAAACCAATTTTACCACTAATCATTTACCTAAGGTAAACATCAATCCAAACCACAAAAATCGCCAAACCCACTTACTTTTTATGAAACCAATAAAATAAAACTTAAGAACTTTGAATCATAAAGAGATGAAGAACAAGATGATGGAAAGATTAAAAGTAAACTTGTATTAATGATTTAGGATTCAACAAACAAAGTGGAAAGATCAAACTTACAAGATTGGAAGAAATCAAACAAAGATGAAAACCACTCCTTAGGGGAGATGGTTTTCTTCCTACGAAATAGGAAAAACTGTAACAGAAAGAAAATCTAGTTGAAATTTCTGAATGGGAGGAGTATTTATAGGCTTCTCCCTTGGTTGGTGAGTGGGCTTTCTCCCTTTCTTTTTGTCTTCTCGTCTTTTCGGAAAAGTTGACGTTTTCGATTTCGATTCGGGATTTGTCGATGAATAAATTCAACTCGTCTTTTAATTTCTTCATTTAATAGACTTGAGTTTCTCCGACATGTGTAAATCTTCCATCTTTGGTCCTTTTCTTCGATAAATCTTCAAATAGGCCCATTGACTTCAAATCTTTTCCATCTCTTGGACTATAGACTTCGTCTTTTCGTCTTTTTCCTCGATAAAACCCGTGCAATCCCATGTTTTCTCCAATATTTATCCAGTTGGCTCTGAAAACACAACAAACACACAAACCACGCATAATTCCAAACAAATGACATTAAATACGCGTTTTGGTCTTGTTTTAGCAGGAAATAAGTGGTAAAAGGATGGGTGTTTTCACACCTATCAATGTTTTTATGAGAGAAAGAGTTTGTGTGTGTTTTTGATGAAAAGATTTATAAGCGTGAAATGAAATCCAAGTGCAAGGGATTATATTAGAGTGATTTGTGAAAAGTTTTTAAAACCATTTGAAAAAGTTATAAATCTTTTAGGGTTTCTTTTGAACATTTGGTACAAACTCTCTCATTAATAATCTACAAAAAGGTATGATTTTCTGTTTCTTTGAACAATGAAACGCCTTATGTGTCAGGAGGTTGTTGACTGTGGATGTGGACGTTTGAAATTTCCTTAATTAACAAATGACACCTTTTGAAAGAATGTTTGTTTTATGTATAAGAAAAATCAATGCAATTTAATACTTTTTGACTCATGATTGATTTGTTTTAAAAGCTATTGCTCAGATATGTTGAAGCTGATGGCAATACTTGTGAGCTTCAGTGCATCAAATGAGGCGACAAAACCCCATATACATGTTCACATAAGTGAGCAAGACATGTGACATTACACGCTACTCTACTCAGGCCTAGCTACTCACTTGTATTAATATTTTGTTCAGATTTTGTTGAAGAAAAACTTTGATGACTGGTGATTGTTTGTTCAGCTTCAGTGAATCAGATAAGGCGACAAAACATCATATACACAATCACATATTGTGAGATAGACATATGACATTGCACACTCCTTTACTCAGACACTACTACTTAGCATTAATCAAAATAGTTTAGAAAAATGTTGAACCATTAGGCTTCTTCAGTGAATGCTGAAGGTTCAGGTTTTGTATCATCAATGTTCAGCATACCAAGCTCCATTATCAGTCTTTTGAAAGTTGGTTCATCCGGTGGTTTCGTGAAGATATCAACCAATTGATACTGAGTGGGAATGAAATGTAATTCAATGTCCCCTTTCACAATATGATCTCTGATAAAGTGATATCTGATATCAATGTTTTTTGTTCTTGAGTGAAGAACTGGATTGTTGGATATTGCAACAGCACTAGTGTTATCACAAAAGATTGGCACCTTTTCATATTTTATGTCATAATCATCTAGTTGGCTTTTCATCCAAAGAACATGGCACAACATCCAGTAGCTGCAACATATTCAGCTTCTGCTGAAGACATGGCAACTGTTTGTTTCTTTTTAGCACTCCAACACACAAGTTTGCCACCTAGTAATTGGCAAGCACCAGAAGTGCTTTTTCTGTCTATATTGCATCCAACATAGTCAGAATCTGAATACCCCTTTAGATCAAACCCTGAGGATTTAGGGTACCAAAGACCTAGACTTGGTGTACCTTTTAGGTATCTCAAGATTCTCTTTACAACAGTAAGGTGCAATTTTGGGTTTGCTTGGTATCTTTCACAAAGGCATGTAGAGAATTGAATGTCAGGTCTGCTTGCAGTTAAATACATGAGTGACCCAATCATACCTCTATACTAAGTCTCATTGACTGATTTTCCATGGAGATCGGGTCCTAAGTTGTTAGGGGATACCATTGGTGTTTTTACTGAAGCACAATTGATATCATACTTCTTCAACAGATCCTTGACATATTTTTCTTGATTGATGGAGATGCCTTGGTCATATTGTTTAATCTGAAGACCAAGGAAGTATGTGAGTTCTCTCATTATACTCATCTCAAACTTGCTGGTCATAAGCTTGGCAAATTGTTTGTATATTTTCAAGCTTGTTGAACCAAAGATGATGTCATCCACATAAATTTGTACTAGAATGTTGTCAGTTTTGGATTTATAGATAAACAAGGTGATATCTATTTTTCCTCTGACAAATTTATGTTCAATGATAAATGTTGAGAGAGTTTCATACCATGCCCTTAGGGCTTGCTTCAGTCCATACAACGCTTTGTAAATCTTGTAGACATGATTTGGGTATTTACTACTCTCAAAGCCAGGAGCTGTGTAACATAAACTTCTTTTTTTAGGTCACCATTTAGGAATGCACTTTTGACATCCATTTGGTAGATGGTGAAGTTCATGTAAGTGGCATAAGTAAGGAAGATTCGTATGGCTTCCATACGTGCAACTGGAGCAAAGGTTTGATCAAAATCAACACCAGGCTCTTGATTGAATCCTTGCCCCACCAGCCTAGCTTTGTTTTTGGTCACCACATTGGTTTCATCTCTTTTAAGCTTGTAAACCTATTTGGTGCCAGTGGTTGATTTACCATATGGAAGAGGAACCAATTTCCAGACTTTATTTCTTTCAAATTGATTCAGTTCCTCTGGCATGGCATCCACCCATCCAAGGTGAGTGAGTGCTTCAGAAATATTTGTAGGTTCAATTTCTGAAAGAAAGTTTGCATAGAGGAATTCACCAGGTGAAGCAGCACTTAGTTTCTTTGCCATAGATCTAGTGACTCTTCCTTCTCTAGGAATGCCTATTATGCTCACTAGCCGTATGTGACTATTATTAGTCCAAGATTTTTGTGGAGCTGGAGAATAAGCACTGGTATCGTGATTAGAGCTAGAACTTGGAAGTCCATGAATTGGACTTGGAATTGGATTATTTCTAGTGTCTACTGACGTATATTCAATAGACAAAGGTTCAATCAGTGGAAGACTTCCTTCTTTGTCAGAAGTAGCACATCCAAGACCTAATTCCCTAGAGATAGTTGGAGAATTTTGAGCAGGAGGCTCAGAGTGACCATCAGCAACATCATTTGATTGATCAAGTGTGTGAGCATGCTTATCATTTTGAGACTGACCATTTTGGTCATTTGTGTTATCTTGCTGATCATTTTGGTCATTTTGATACTGATCATTTCGATTATTTGATTGACAGCCATCAGTATTTGATACTGAAGGATTTCCTTTTGTAGGACTTGTCATATCTTCAAATGGATCAATATGAGGAACTGAATTGCTTGATTGATATCTTTGAGAAGGCTCATATTGTTGAAATTCATCAAATGGATAGTTGTGAGATTCATGAATATGAAGTTCATCATCTGATGGATTTGTAAATTTGAGAGCTTCAGAACTTTCATTGAAATTGATGTGGTAAGTTTCTTCAATACATTATCTTCTTGTGTTAAAGACTCTCTGTGCTTTAGATACTAGTAAGTATCCAAGGAAGTAACCATCATCGGATTTTTCATCAAACTTACCAAGGTGATCCTTGTGATTGTGAATGAATATTGGACACTCAAACACATGTAAGAATGAGATGTAGTGCCATTTTTAGTTCTAAGTTGTTTGACATGAGTATCATTTTGATTTTCAACTCTTTTGATGAAAGACATAATGGCATCTGATGCATGGCTTTTCTTTTTCAGAAAATATACCCAGGTGTACCTAGAGTACTCACCAACAATGACAAGTATATATTTTTCATGACAAATGTCCCTAGGTGATACTTGCCCAAATAAGTATATGTGAAGCAATTGGAGACTTTATTTGATTGAGAAAGTTTGCTTTGTTTTGAAACTGGCCCTATGGTGCTTTCCTTTTTCACATACTGAGCATGGTTTGTCCTTGGAATAGACAAGTGAAGGAAGACCAATAACAAGATTTTGTTTTGCCAGCAGAGTTATTGTTTTGAAATTTAGATGTGAGAGCCTCTTATGCGAAAGCCAGTTAGTAATGTTGGAAGCTCTAGCAAAGAAACATGTCTCCTGATTAGAGTTCATGTTCATGACATAAACATCTTTGACTCTGGGAGCAATCATCACAATTTCATGATTGGAGTTGAATATTGTACCTTTTTGTCATCAAACAGGACTAGATACTTTGCATCACAAAGTTGATTGATGCTGATGAGGTTGTGATTCAATCCATTAACATATGCCACCCTTGTGAAAACTATACCATTGCATTTCACTGAACCAAATCCTTCAGTAGTAGCTGATGAGTTATGACCGAAAACAACTATAGGACCTTGTTCCTCCTTATACTTGTGTAGATGACTTTTGGTGCCAGTCATATGCCTTGATCAGTCACTATCCAGGTACCAAGTAGGCTTCCTGAGATCACACTACATAAGTTAAGGAAATGGTCAGTTTTGTTTTGAAACCCACCTTTGATGGGTGGGTGTTTTAGATCTGGAAGGTGTTCTAGATCTGAATGATCCTTTTGATGAGGATGAATAATATTTCACAGAAGAAGAAGGAGAGGTTTGAACAACATTTTCTTTCTTAGCCTGAAGGGCTTCACCTCTTTTGAACCACTCTATATGGTTGTGATCAGATGTAGTGTGGACATTACTTCCACAAGTTTCACAACATTTGGCAATAGAGTTTGGGTTCCTAGATTTGATGCCCCTTATGAGAGAGATTACTCGATTATGTCCATGAGTGTCATGGTCATGACTTCCACAAATGTTACAAACAGGATAGTAGTCACAGTCATCTGAGTGATGATTACCCATACCATAATGAATGCATGGTGCGAAAGGCATTGTTCGCCTAGAATGAGATGCTTTAGTGTTGTGAGCATCAACACTAGTTTTAGCAAGCATATATTGAGTATGTTCACAAGTGTGATGGTCAATTCTCTCACATTTAGTACAATAAATCACTTTTAGGCAAGTTTTAGTGAGATGGTTGTTTAAACCACATAGATCACAATCCCTTTTAAATTGTGTCTTGTACTTATAATGTGGAGAGTTAGCAGGTTCATCTCTGAATCGAGTGGGTGTTTGTTGTGGCCTGAGTTGTGATTTGAGATCATTGATCTCTGGCATGGCAAGAGACATTCTCTCATTTTCCTCAGATCTAGCATTCTTCAGTTTATTTTTTGAAACTAAAGAGGTAGTTCCCTTATGTGAACCTTCAGCAGGAGCTGAAGAGTTTTTTGAAGTGTCAATTTTGACATGCTTGGGAGACCTACCTTTGTGTGTTGTGTGAGACTTGATGATTGACTGGATTGATTTTGGTCTAATAGAGGGTTCAACACTAGCCAACTTCTCCAAAGGAAGAAGTGGGGTACTTACTTAATTCCCTAAATCATCATCTGAGTCATCTTCAGTAACTGAAGACTCAACAAGTGATGATGTGTCAGCATCTGCTTGCAACTCAGGAAGAAGGATATGTCTAGTGTCATGATTTGGTAAATGCTCTTCACCTGACCTTACAACATCAGGGATCAAGCTACCATCCTCATTTGAGGCTTTTACAAAGACAATATCTTTTGAGTTGGTGCTGGAGGATCCTTTAGCACCAATCATTTTCCTCTTTTGAGTAGGAATTTGTTCATTCATGCACTGATTTACCCTATCAGAGTTTCTAAGCCAAGATTTAACAATATCTTTTGCTGCTTTTAGTTCAACTCTTAAGGAGTTATTTTCATCCAGAATCTCTTTGTTCAGTTTTTGAAAAGTAAGTACATCAAGTTTAGCCTCTTGTAGCTCTATTAGCTTACTTTTAAAATCATCAAGTTTAAGAACAAGTTTATGATACTTTTCAAGCAAGTTGTTTCTTTGTTCTTCAACAAATTTTAGATCAATACACAGGTAATCAAAGACAAA
This sequence comes from Glebionis coronaria, assembly GCA_025667525.1. Classification (NCBI taxonomy): domain Eukaryota; kingdom Viridiplantae; phylum Streptophyta; class Magnoliopsida; order Asterales; family Asteraceae; genus Glebionis; species Glebionis coronaria. Next base: position 309,206,458 of record CM046878.1, on the reverse strand, counting down.
TTTAATGTCATCCTTATCTTCTATTCCAAGAAGAGTTTGTACCTTTTTTATTTTGATATTGACCTATTCACCATTTCGAGCACTTTCTCTGGCAACACCATTAGAGTTAGAGCCTTCATCATTAGCAAGTGCCATTAGCACTTTCACATTAACCAATTCATCATCATCTGAAGAGACTTCCTCTTCATCCTATTCATAATCTTCAACAATGAGCCCTTTGTTCTTATCTTGCTTGGGAGCCTTGGAGGAAGAACCTTCAGTGCTCATGAGAGACAGTCTAGCCTTGATTTCTCTATACTTTGCCTCAAATTCTTTTGCTAGGCGAAGTTCAGCCCTGTTTTGTTGTAAGGAAGTTGAAGAAAATTGTTTCTGTTCAAATGATGATTGACCAGATGGTCTTGATTGAGCTGGTGAGGAATAATAAGGAATGGATGTTTTGGAATAACAATCCCTAGCAAAGTGACCAACCTTTCCACATTTGTAGCATTCAGTGTCAGCTGAAGCTTTTCTAGTGCTAGAGAACTTGCTTCCTTTCTTAAAAAACCTTCTAGACTTGGCCAAAAGTGCTCTTTCATGAAATTCCTCTTTGAGGTCATTCAGATATTACTCACTGGTTCTTGTGTCCTTTTCATCATCAGGACTATCTTGGTAGTCTTGGATGACAGCCTCACTAAAGAAGGCTATAGACAAGGGTGTAGCAATGGTTAAAGCTTTACTCTTGCTTGAGCCTTCATAAATCCTATCAACTAGGTTTTCTTCATATTTTAGTTTCCCAAAAAGAGAGGCCAGATCACAATCTTTAATGTGATTAGCATTTCTCAAGCTTTGGCAGAAACTTAGCCACTTTTTGTCAATGCATTAACAAAAACCGTGTTGATTTCAAGTTTTGAAAACTCAACACCATCATTCACTAGTTCATTCATCAGTGATTTGTATCTGGTGAATGCCTATGTGAGGGTTTCCCCTTCTTTGTGTTTGAAGGTGTTGTATTGAAGCTTTAAATCCATTATTCTTGTTTCTTTTACATTATAGGGTCACTCATGATAAAGAATAAGGTCCTCCCATGTAGATTTAGCGGTTTTGCAATTCACAACATAATTCATTTCGTCATCTGGAAGTACAAACATGATGAGAGTTTTGAGACGCTGATCTAGGTTAGCAGCTTTTCTCTCATCAGCAGTCCATTGTACTTCAGGTTTTCTATTATCCCCAACCATGGGAACAAATAGACCAGTTTCAATGATTACAAGGAATTAAGGTTCAATCCCAACCATGTGGACAAGGAACCTTTTCTTCCAATTGGTACAATTAGCTACCTCTAGGACAGGAACAACATTGAGTTGGCCACCCCTATACTCTAGGGTTTGTGGTATTACTTGAGCCATCTTGGATCTTGATTTGAAAACTTTAACATGAGCAGTTTAATGAAAAAATAAGAGTTTTGCTAATCAAACTACTCTGATACCACTTGTTGGTCCCTTATAAATCGTTATTACTTATCAAACTTAAGTAATAACTCTTTACCAAGACTCAAGTGTGTTGTTTTAACAATTGATAAGAACTAAGAACAATTAAAACAACAATACCAATAACTTTCAACGTATAAACTTTTATTAAAACTCAATAAAGAATGTATAACCCACTTTGTTTGCTGAATAACAAAATGGTTGAATAACAATGTATGGTGATCTCCTCTACTTAAACTTCTAACCAAAGTTAATAGTCTAAGCTCCAATCTAAATGTTCATGTGCTTCTTGGCTATATGGTTTAGTTGGTATTGAGAGAGAATGTTTTTCTAGAGTTTCTACTCTTGTATTGGCTAACCTTTTCTCTCTCAATAAGCACTCCTTAAATAGGCAGTGTGAAATTAGGGTTTGCATTTTGCATCCTCCTATGCATGGGTTTATCCAGTGGGTGGTTGATGCCCATGCTGGATAAACAGTACAAAGTACACAATAAACTATTCTAGAAAAGATAAAGGTTGTACTTATAGCTAACTATACAAGCAACCTACTTTGACTTAATGTAATCTTTTCCCAACTAATGCCAACCATCAGAATACTGAAGTATCTTCAGCATTCTAGAGATGATCGACATCATTCAGTTTGGTATTGTCAAACCAAACTGAACTGAAAGCTCTTCTTCGGTACTTGTTCTTCATCAACTAGACCGCCTAGTATATGGAGCAAAGACTCCTTTGTCTTCTAACTTTGTTCCTCTGGTCATGCTTCAGCAGACTCACCTTACTACTGAACATAAAACACTTAGGAGGATTTTATATTCAATTCCTAGAGTTGCTTCAGGGTAAGTAAATACTGAACCAACATTCATCCTTTGACAAGGACCTCTTGGCTTCAAAAGGTGTACTTGTACTCCTTGATTCCATACTTGAAAATTTCTTTAAAATTTCAGCAACATATTTATCTTGACTAATAAATATTCCATCTTTCCTCTGTTTGACCTGTAGTCCTAAGAAGAAAGTAAGTCCTCCTATATAACTCATCTGAAATTTTCCATTCATTAAAGCTTCAAACTCTTCACACCATGATCTTCTGGTTGAACCAAAAATAATGTCATCCACATACACATGTATAAGGATGACGTCCTTATTGTTCTTCTTGATGAAAAGAGTCTTATCAATGGCCCCTCTTCTATATCCATGTTCCAAAAGAAAGTTAGAAAGTGTAGCATACCAAGATTTGGGAGCTTGATGAAGACCATAAAGTGCTTTAATTACTTTGTAGACTCTATTAGAAAACTTAGGATCCATAAAACCTAGAGGTTGTGTAACATATACCTCTATTTAAATAGTGCCATATAAGAATGCACTCTAGACATCCATCTGATAAACTATGAACCCCAAGTATGAGGCAAAGACTAAAAATATCCTAATGGCTTCAATCATTGCCACTGGTGAAAAAACCTCATCATAGTCTATACCTTCTTCCTTTCTATATCCTTGGGCAATAAGTCTTGCCTTGTTCCTGACTACAACACCTCTTTCATCCTTTTTTCCTTGAAAACCCATCTAGTGCCAATAACTCTTTTACTAGATGGTAAATCAACAAGAATCCAAACCTTTTGCAATTAATTCTATGAGCTCTTCTTGCATAGCATCGACCCAACGTTCATCTCCAAGATCCTATGAAATGTTCTTGGGCTCTATTTTTTATAAGAAGCAAGCAACAAATAGTGTTGATTATCCATATGATTATTCTTTGTTGTTGCTTGACATAACTGAGAAGTGCATGGGCTTTATTGCTAGCTTTAGCTTGTCTTCTTGTCTGAACAGCTAATTTAGGATCACCAATAATTTTATTTATCGGATGACTGGTGTTAAATCTATGAGTGGGAATAGAACTGACTAGAATTGTGGATTCCATATTATTAAATCAGTTGTGGCACCCTCCTCATCATAGGAAGACTTAGAGAAGATTCCTTACTTTGTACTAGCATATATATCTTCATCATCCATACATTGAAGAATATCTTCTAGTGAATCAGCAGTACTTGATGAAGTTTGCTTAGCGGTACTTAGATGTGAGGTACCGCTGGTATGTGGATGTACCGCTGAACCTTGTGATTCCAAAGTTTCTTCTCTTCCAAGCTCAACTTCAACTGTAGCTTTCTTTTCTTGATCCATAAGCCTCTGAAGTTCATCATGAGAAGCTTGATAAACTCTTAGCATTACTGGTTACTTCTGATTTGGGCTAGACAATGTAGGTGAAACAGAAGATAAGACTGGCACAAAGATATTGTATCCCCATCATCTTCAGAGATTGAGATATTGGACTCTTTTTCTTGTGTACCCTTAGTTTCTAAAATCTTTTCATAGCAAGTTCGTATCAGATTTCTTCCCATTCCTTTGTTAACAAGTATGAGGGACTTGTCATTTTTGGCACACATAATACCATAACTTTTTCAAAGGACTAGTTATGCATATCTTGATATCTTCAAGGGCTCAAAGTATCATGTCTTCAATATTCAGGGATAAATCTTGTACAAATAAATAATGGAGGGTCATTTGTGACAAGTCTTCAAAATTGAGGGACCAAAATTTCCAATCTTCAAAACTTTAAGGACTTCATAGGAAAATCATGATTCGGGTCTGGTTCTTTGTGCGGCTTCGTTTCCCGTGTTCGTTTTTGCTTCATTCTTGTGATCTTTTGTTGATTTCACGATATCCGTACCTAAAATACACAATGAACAAACACAAGCATATGTTGGGGTATTTTGATGATATTTTAAGCGTTTTAAGCCCGATTTGAACGATGAGACTATGTATAATTGTAGTCTCATCACTCCCCCATACTAAACCATTGTCGTGCCCTCACGCAATGCTAGAATTAAGTATGATAGCACTTCCAAAATTCATTTTTATGTGACATTTATTGAAAACATAAATTTAAATAAACTACTACACGTGTTTTAGACATAATGTATTGTTTTCATCACGATAAAGTGACTTTTAGGGTCAAATAAGAAGAGCACGTGAATGCCTCATAGATATAAGTTCGTCATCCTCGATTTTCACCCAATTCAATGCTAAGCGTTTAACGAGATCATTGTTATTATAAGTTAGCAACACAAACATTACTCATGAGTGTTAATTACACACTTAGAGTCCCTTATTCCTAATTAGTATCTCTTATATTTTATTTTTGTCTTACTGATCACGAGGATACATTTTTGACTTATTTTCATAATTTATTAAGGCCGAAAATAAAGTAGCACGATTTAATTGATAGTTAACCGAGGGACACGATCTTTTAAAACGGCTTCTCGTAATCTCCTTAAGTTCATATCTTGGCATAACTCGTTTCACGATTTGAGACCTTTCTCGGATCGATATTTGGCATGTGTTTCGAACTTCAAATCTTGGAAGACGTTCTTGAAATAATGGTCTTCTCTTCATATATGAAATTTCTTCAAACTTGGACCACGACTTCATCATTTTTCTTCAATCTTTATTTGGGATTTTGATATACAACGATCTGCCTCCTTTTAGGACTTGGATATATTTATCCTCATACCTTGTTAGGGTCTTTTTGGATAGACTTATCCATGATCTATAGGGGAGTATATTGCTTCTCGTCGTGTGTCTCGACCCTTCATATTGATTTTGGAACAATGATACTTCACATCATCTTAGATCTTTACCAACATAATGGAGCTCTTCTTGCCTTGTTAGGGCCTTTTTGGAACTTTGTCAATCTTCGCATCCCACTTCAATAAGCTATGCCTTGGCTATGAACTCTATTCGAACACGAGCAACTTTTAAACGATCTTGGGCTAGAAGCTAAGTAACCTTTAATAGTACGACCTTACTTATTGTGTTTAATTAAACAAAAGCGTGGGGAGAATAAGCTAATAATTACTACACATGAGATCGTGAAAGATTACGAGACTTATAAATAACTCTATCATTTCTCGTCCTCATTTAAGAGACTTAGCCTAAAAAGGTTAAGGAATCGAAGCTAGTGCTCAACACGCACGGTCGAGTCCAAAATTACTCTTATTCTCACCATCAGAAAATCTACATTCCTGTCTTAAACACTTATGAAAAATACGAAAATTTTTAAAATTTGGCCATTTTTAGCCTTATTTTGCAACAAAACGATGAAATTTGGATTGCGTGATGAAGTGAGCAAGGTGAAGTATCTACTCACTCCCCCATACTAAAACTAAACATTGTCCTTAATGTTTCGAGTCAAGGGGTGAAAACACCACCATACTAGAGACAAAGTCGAATGCTTAATCTCAAGCATGGAAAAGGTAAAACGAATAAGCTAAAAGCCGTTTATGAATTATGCTAATAAGATAATCGTTAGAACATAAAAGGATATCATCGGATATCGGAATCTCCAAAGGCAACAATCGAAGCTCGAGTGATCCGTAAAACGAACACGAGAGGCTTAAATGATGACGATGAACCTAATGAATCACAATCACAAACAACCACGAAACAAAGGTTGGAAGATCACAAGTCCCCTCGTTACACTATTAGAAAAACGATAATATTTACAAGGATAAGCATGAGAATCCCCAACGAGGCACCTTGTTTTTGATAACCGAGTCAAATGCTCGACTCGAATCCCCATAAATGTGATAATTTAGGGATAATCTTGGTATGGTCATTTTTGGTGGGGCTTACATGATAAAAAATGCCCAAAAGTACATGGAGTACTTTAAAAACCCGATATACGTATACCGGGGTCAATGATAACGTCTTCATTTTCGGATGAAAGACGAAAGAACGCCGCTTCAACCGTAGCCAAAACCCCAAAGGGGTAGAAGAAAAGAGATGAGAAGTAGAAAGGTGGGGCAATGGGTAAGTCAAACTTATGAGCTACTCGAGGTAGACTCACACCAAGCAAATGAATATATTTTCCATTTATTGCATTAATGGAAGACCGAGAATTCCCTTTACAAGCAATTCTGGGATCGTAAATCTCGTCCTTTGTGGAGAAACGTGAGGGAACACAAGGGGCTTCCCCCACACTAGATCCACACCAACCATCGTCAAAAGAAGTAGACGAGGTGGTAGCACTCATAAAACGTAGTGATGACGGAGTTAAACATGTAGAAAAATCTTTTAAATCATATTTAAAATCCTTTCCTTTTTCATCGTTTTTAAACTCTTTATGAAAACCCGATTTGATAATGTCGAAAATATTTGGCGTGTCAAATTCAATATTAGTCGCGCTAAAAATCCTCACATTTAAGTCATTGGTCGGAGGGGGTGGTGGATTATATAAGTTTACCACTTAATTATAATAATAACCAAGCCAAAACGTGTATTTTATGTCTTAAAAGTCAGAATTATGCGTGGTTTGTATTTTTGTTGTGATTTAGGACCAAAATGTGAAAAGGGAAGAAAACATGGGCTTTCACGAGCTTTTATCGAAGAAAAAGACAAAAGACGAAGTCAAAAGATCAAGAGTGCAAAAAGAACGGAAGTCCAAGGCATATTCTGAAGATTTATCGAAGAAAAAGTCTAAAGACGGAAGTTTAATGAAGTCGAAGAACCAAGTCTAATAGAAGAAGAAAATTATAAGACGAGTTCAATTTATATCGACAAATCCCAAGACAACGTCGAGAAAGTTGAAGAATTTAAAAGACGAAAAGACGAGAAGAAAAGAAGAAATCATCAACACATTTAATCCCCCTATAAATACCCTTCTAATGTGTCATTAGGAGGTGTTAGCTAAATTGACAACTTAGTATTTCCATTTTACTTTCATGCAATTTCATATTGTCATCTTAATTTCTTGTCTTTAATTTTAAGTAAGTTTTAATTTTGTGTTGTTGAATCTTTAATTTTAATCAAGTTTTAATTAATCTCTCATTCTACCTTTCCTGTTTTGTTTAATCTTTATGCTTATTTGCTTATTGTCATGCTTATTTGATTGTTTGTTATGTTTTTATGTGTTTTATTGTGTTAGCTTATTGATTTTATAGCTTATTGTGTGCTTTTCTTAAATTTAATTAAGTGTTTTTAAAAGTTATTTTATAAAAAGTTGATTTTAAATATTTTTATTATTTAGTGTTTTTAAAAGTTTTTAAATTTTGGCTTATTTGTTTTTTCTTAAACTTGATTTGGTTAAACTTTTAGATAAGTGCTTATTTGGTTTTAGCTTATTTTTCGTTTTGTTTATTTTTGATCTAATCCGGAATATTGCCTAAACCTTTTTTTCCCGAACTGAGTCTTGCACCATTTTCCCGAATTGAGTATAAACACTAAATTCCGAATTAAGTGTGTATCACCTTTCCCGAATTACGTGCATGATTGGTTTCCCGAATTAGGTGTCGAAGCTTCTTTCCGAATTAGGTCACTCATAGTATTCCGAATTAAGTGCAATTGCACTATTTCGAACTACATTTGGGACTCATTTCCCGAATTAGGTAGGGCATTCCCATTTCCCGAGTTACATGCAAACTCAGCATTCCGAACTAAGTGTTTAACTGTATCCCGAACTACATGAAAACCAGATTCCGAACTATATGCACAACAAACATTCCGAACTATCTATGTATAAGTCAGCTACATGCCTGCTTGCATGCTTCCCTCATTTCCCGCCAATTTTCACCAGCTTGCTTGGCTGCTTGAGCAGCTTGCCTGCTAGCTTGTTTAGTAATTAATATTGTTCAGTAATCGTTTAGTTTAATCTGAAAGTTGTTCCGATTTCAATTCTGAAAGTCACGTATTTTTAGTTGAGTTTTTCATCAATTTTTAGTATTAGTATTTTTTCCAAAAGTTTAAGTTTTATTTAGTGCCCGCTTTAGCTTTTACCTCGTTTAGTTTTAAAGTACCCTCTTAGTTTTATTTTCTCCTTTTTCATTAGGTTAATTTTATTTTTCAGTCGCAAGTTAATTTCTTCGTTTAGTTTTATTTTTATTAATTGTTTTGTTTTAATTTACGTTTTATTATTTGTTTTGCTCCTTTATTATTAGTTATTTGTTTTTGGTTTATTTTTATTACGTTTCGCTTTTACGTTTTAAGTAGAAATAGAAAACCAAACTTCCCTTTTTCTTAACCAAAACCAATTGCTCCACTAATAACCAGTAATCAATTCGAATTGAATCGAGACGATAACTTTTCATACTTAATAAAATTCAGTTATTAAAATGGCGCCGCTGCCGGCTCTTTTCGTGAAGATTAACGGTTTTCTGTGAGATACGCGTTGGTTTTTGGTATCCGTTCACTCGTGAACGTTATTTTTCTTGCTTAAAAATTTTCAAAAATCCATAAAAATTAAAAATTTTCAAAAATCCAAAAACATTTAAAACTCATAAAACGTAATTATTTTTCAAAACTTTTACACCAAAAAGATTTTATTTTTTCAAGTAATTATATATTTTGTCTATTTCTTTGGTATCTTTTTCTTTTGTAGGTGTATGCGTACTAGATCTTCGTCTTATTCTGAGCCCGAGATTCTTGAAGACTTATATATGGTTGGTGTGCACAACAATAATAACCCACCTCACCCCAACATGAATAATAACAACAATGCCAACAAACATCTCGACAAATTCATTACCGTAACTCAAAGCATGAAGTTGCACGGTGTTACCATGGATTTTCTTCGCCTTCATCTATTTCCACACACTTTATCCCACCATGCCGAAAAATAGTTTGACCGTCTTCCTAAGAATTCAATTCATACATGGGACGAGATGACTCAACGATTTTTGTCGTGCTGCTTTCCACCATCCATGGTCACGAGGCTTCGGAATCAAATAAGTGGTTTCACACAAGAACCTGATAAATCACTTTTCGATGCTTGGGAATGTTATAATGTTTTGATCGATCGATGTCCTAACCACAACATGCTCCCCATCACCTTAATTGATACTTTCTACAACGGTTTAACTTTTCGTGATCGTTATACGATTAATGCAGCCGCCGGTGGCACATTTATGAAAAGAAGACCCGAGGAGTGTAGAGAACTTATAGAGAACATGACTACTCATCACAAAAATTGGGATTCATCTGCATCTTCATGGAATTACCCGAGAGTCAATGTTTCTTCTACTTTATCACACACCGAGATGACCGAATTCACCCGCATGATGGCCGAAATGAACAAAAATAGCCTACTCATTGCTACGAATCAACAACAACAAGTTAAAGCTGTAGCACATTCTTGTGAGATTTCCGGCGGTCCTCATTCATACACTGATTGTCCTTCTACTCATGACAATCCGGAAAACGTGTATGCGGCTTAAGGTAACTATTCAACGGAAAGCTATCAAGCCCGACCTCAAGGTGATCGTAACTTGCTAAGTTACCGTTCTAACAACTTTCTTTCACCCGATTTTTCTCCTCAAAACCACAACCCCAACAACTACAATAGAAGCAATCCAAACCCACCTCAAGCTTCTAATCCCTATCACCCACCCGCTCAACAAGCACCACCCATCACTCCACCCACAACTTATAATCATGATGTTGAAGCTTTCATAAGGACCCAAGGAGAGGTAGTTAAGAATCTTCAAAGCCAAATCATCAACTTGAAAGGAGATATCACAAAGCAAGGGAATGATATTAGAACCGAGCTTCGATATGATATGCAAACTTCTTTGAGCAATCAAACAAATGATTTATAGAATATGATGGCTAGTTTCTTTCAAAGTAATCAATCCTCTACTTCGGGCTCTCTTCCTTCAAATACCGTCACCAACCCAAGAGCGAATGTGAGTGCTATTACTACACGTAGTGGAGCAACTCTAGTAGGACTATCTATCCCTCCCCCAGTTACTCCATCTAAACCTCCTCCACCACTATTTATCCCGCCTACTTCCACGCCTAGTACTAGTTTTCCATTACCGTCTCCACCTCTTAATGAAGAAGTACCTAAGAAACACCCTTCACCAACCCCACCTTCCACCTTTAAATCTTCAACATCTCAACCTTCACCTTCTACACCTACACCACCTAAACCCAATATCCCTTATCCTTCTCGATTAGACAAGTGCAAAGTGCTTACCAAGGATGAAATTCAAGTGACAAACTTTTTGAAAAAGATTTCGGGAGTGAACGTCACCTTTAGCCTTGTTGAAGCTCTTGCCCAAATGCTTAAATTTGTTAAGATGTTTAAGGAATTGCTTAATAAGAAGAAAAAGATGGCCGAGTTTGTTAATACTCGATTGAATGAAAACTGTTCTGCAGTCCTTCTTAAAGAACTTCTGGAAAAACTTGGAGATCCCGGTCGTTTTGTGCTACCATGTACTTTTAACCAAACCAAAGAATTTAATGCCTTAGCCGATCTCGGGGCGAGTATTAATTTGACGCCTTTAAGTGTTTGGAAAAAGTTATCCTTACCCGATCTTACACCAACAAAGATGACTCTTGAGCTAGCAAATCAAACTCTCGCTTACCCCGTTGGTATTGTTGAATATGTGTTTGTTAAAGTTGGTACCTTCACTTTTCTGGTCGACTTTGTTGTTGTTGATTATGAAATGGACCCTCGTACTCTGTTAATACTTGGTCGGCCATTCTTGAGAACCGGAAAAGCTTTAGTCGATGTTGCCGAAGGTGAACTGATTCTAAGGGTCGGGAATGATGCACAAGTGTTTAAAATGGGGAAGATCACAAACAAATCCAATCAAAGAGAATCGGCGAATATGATTAATGTGCTTCAAGACGAGCTTGATACAACTACTTGTGAAAGTACAAAGCTTGATGATTTTGTCGTCTACAACAATCCTCTTTTCGATTCCTGCTATGATAATCCACTTTTCCAAGGTGATGTGGATGATTTTTATGATTCTCTCTCCAATTTGGATCCTCCACCAATATATGATGCTCCACCAATTTATGATGATTCTAGTTCCGATGTGGCTGATTATGAAGATTTTATTTCAGAATATAAAGACATGCCAACATATGATGATTTTGACGATGTGGATACTCTTTCGAGTGATTCTTCACATGATGAATTTGATCCTACTTTCGATGAAGATCCTCCACCAACAATGCTTGATCCTACTTTGGATGATTACTCATTTGAGGAAGATTTTGCTACTTTTCTCAATACATACTTCCCCAATGAGAATGATTCTCCTCTTTTGGACTTTGATTTTGGTCTTTATCCTCCTTCGGATATGTAGAAACCCGTTTCAAAGGAGAAGAAGCCGGACGACACCGATATCTGTAGTACCTATGTCTTGACACCTCTTTATCCACCTTCTGAGGATTAGATTGTGAGATTTATGAGCGGATCTTCTTCAAGGTCTACTGAGCCTGAGTGTTATTTTCCCCTAAAGGAAAAGGTGTTCGATCCCGGTATTGCAATTTTTAAGCCATCTCAGTATCCATCTGATGAAATAAAAGGAAATATTTTTGGAAATAATTGATATATGCTTGCACTTCATCACACTCTCTACTACCGTGCTCAACTGCTTAAGGTAACATTGCCTACTATTCTTTGGCTTGCCTTGTTCGCCTTAAGCTTGTGCTATTTGATGGACGAAAACCATCTATTTGATCCCAGTGGATGTTCTACAAGGTTATTACCATGCTAATCAAGGTCGAGTAAGGCTCATGACTCGGTGAACAAAAACAAGCGCTTCTCGGGAGGCAACCCGTAGTATCTATCCTTTTTCTTTGTTTTTATAATAAGTGTAGGGGGAGACCCTAGTATATGTTTGTTGTTTTCTTTCTTATGATGTGTAGGGATTCGAGCTTTCAAAGATCTATTCTTGATGACTTTTGACGACCCGTGATTCCGTGTATCCGTCTTCCCAGTTCTATCCTAAACTCTTTTGATTCACTATTTTATATTCTTCAATATTAAAATAGGAATCTCTTTAGTTGTCTTTTCCTTAGCAAGATTTAAACAAAGTGCACAATGTCCTAAGTGTAGGGAGGTAAATTCCACATGCTTAAACATTGAGGACAATGTTTATAATAAGTGTAGGGGGACTTCTATCGAAGTTAAGTGGGCTTTTCCTTGTATTTGTCCTCATTTTAACCGGAAAATTGATTTTTCGACTTTTTTCAAAATTTTTGATCTATTTTGGCCTATTAGTATTTACCTTTGTTATAGTTATTTTCTTTGCTAGAATAAATTTTAATAAAGTGGTTTTAATTTTTAAACATTGTGAATCTTTTGACTCAACCCGAGTTTACTTATCTAAGTTTACTCTAGCTAGTATCCTTAACGTGTTTAAGTCAAGTTTTGCTAGGCTTTTATATAGGGAACTTTAAAACGCGAAAGTCTTAACTCTTACGGGTTAAGAACAAGAACTTTTCTCAAGTTCCTATAATTGATCCTAGAAAGTCGTTTATCAAGGGAACTTTAAAATGAAAATTCTAAACTTGAAAAAGTCTAAGATGCAAGATCCTATAGATGACTTGAAAACCCGAAACTTTGATTTAACAGGCTAAGCATCCACGAGTCTCATTCCTTGAGATTTTAAATTGTGGAGAACGAGAGATGATAGAGTCAATTATAAGTTTGGTTTTCTTTCATGAATTTATGTGAGTTAATTATGACCTTTTTCTCCCATCGCTTGTTAATAAATTTAATTGCAATAAATAAGGTCATACGATTTGAGAAGTTACTTAGCTTCTAGCCCAAGATCGTTTAAAAGTTGCTCGGTATTAATTAGAGTTCATAGCCAAGGCATACTTATTGAAGCGGGATGCAAATATTGGCGAGTCCGAAAAGGCCCTAACAACGCATGAGGGCTACATTTTGTTGCTAAATATCCAATGTGATGTGAAGAATCATTTATCAAAAATCAATATGAAGGATCGAGACACATGACGAAAAGCAAATACTCCCCTAAAGATCATGGAGAAGTCTATCTGAAAAGACCCTAACAAGGTATGAGGATAAATAGATCCAAGTCCTAAAAGGAGGCGGATCGTTGTATATCAAAATACCAAATAAAGATTGGAGAAAAATGAAGAAGTCGTGGTCCAATTATAAAGAATCTCTCAAAACTTCAAGTGAAGAAATTCCTATTATGAAGAGAAGACCATTATTTCATGAACGTCTCTCAAGATTCGAAGTATGAAGTCACTGCCAAATATCGGTCCGAGAAAGGTCTCAAATCGTGAAGCGAGTTATGCCAAGATATGAACTTTATGAGGTCCCGAGAAGCAGTTTTAAAAGATTTTGTCCTTTAGCTAACTATTGATTAAATCGTCCTACTTTATTTTCGGCCTTAATAAATTATCGAAATAAGTCAAACAATGCATCCTCGTGATCATTCAAGACAATCATAAAATATAAGAGATACACCTAGGAATAAGGGAGTCTAAGTGAATAATTGGGCCACATGAACTTGTGTTAGTTTGCTAACTTATAATAACAATGATCTCATTTTAAGCTTGGTATGGGAAACGTGAAACTTGAGGGTGATAAACATTCATGACATTCCAAAACCCTAAGGTAAGTCTTTGATATTTTTACTTATTTTACTTCCTTTGAATATTTTATAATTTTCTATCTCTTTAATGTCTTGTGTTTAATAAAGGCCAAGGTGGATTGATTATGATGGAAAATGTAAAACTTGCTTTATAATTAATGCATTGCATGATGGCATTGCAATGGTCAAGTGTAGGGGATTTAATAAGTGTGAAAACACTTATCCTTTTACCACTTAATTAAAATAATAACCAAGCCAAAACGTGTATTTTACGTCGTAAAAGTCGGAATAATGCGTGGTTTGTGTTTTTGTTGTGATTTAGGACCAAAATGTGAACAGGGAAGAAAACTTGGGCTTTCACGGGCTTTTACCGAAGAAAAATACAAAAGACGAAGTCAAAAGATCAAGAGTACAAAAAGAACGGAAGTCCAAGGCCTATTCTGAAGATTTATCGAAGAAAAAGTCTAAAGACGGAAGTTTAATGAAGTCGAAGAATCAAGTCTAATAGAAGAAGAAAATTATAAGATGAGTTTAATTTATATCGACAAATCCCAAGACAGCGTCGAGAAAGTCGAAGAATTTAAACGATGAAAAGACGAGAAGAAAAGAAGAAATCATCAACACATTTAATCCCCCTATAAATACACTCCTAATGTGTCATTAGGAGGTGTTAGCTAAATTGACAACTTAGTCTTTCCATTTTGCTTTCATGCACTTTCATATTTTCATCTTAATTTCTTGTCTTTAATTTCAAGTAAGTTTTAATTTTGTGTTGTTGAATCTTTAATTTTAATCAACTTTTAATTAATCTCTCATTCTACCTTTCTTATTTTGCTTAATCTTTATGCTTATTTGCTTATTGTCATGCTTATTTGATTGTTTGTTATGTTTTTTATGTGTTTGATTGTGTTAGGTTATTGATTTTTTATATCTTATTTTGTGCTTTTCTTAAATTTAAATAAGTGTTTTTAAAAGTTATTTTACAAAAAGTTGATTTTAAATATTTTTATTATTTAGTGTTTTTAAAAGTTTTTAAATTTTGGCTTATTTGCTTTTTCTTAAACTTGATTTGGTTAAACTTTTAGATAAGTGCTTATTTGGTTTTAGCTTATTTTTTGTTTTGTTTATTTTTGATCTAATCCGGAATATTGCCTAAACCCTTTTTTCCCGAACTGAGTCTTGCACCATTTTCCCAAATTGAGTATAAACACAAAATTCCGAATTAAGTGTGTATCACCTTTCCCGAATTACGTGCATGATTGGTTTCCCGAATTAGGTGTCGAAGCTTCTTTCCGAATTAGGTCACTCATAGTATTCCGAATTAAGTGCAATTGCACTATTCCGAACTACATTTGGGACTCATTTCCCGAATTAGGTAAGGCATTCCCATTTCCCGAGTTACATACAAACTCAGCATTCCGAACTAAGTGTTTAACTGTATCCCAAACTACATGAAAACCAGATTCCGAACTATATGCGCAACAAACATTCCGAACTATCTATATATAACTCAGCTACATGCCTGTTTGCATGTTTCCCTCATTTCCCGCCAATTTTCACCAGCTCGCTTGGCTGCTTGAGCAGCTTGCCTGCTAGCTTGTTTAGTAATTAATATTGTTCCGGAATCGTTTAGTTTAATTTGAAAGTTGTTCCGATTTTAATTCTGAAAGTCACATATTTTTAGTTGAATTTTTCATCAATTTTTAGTTTTAGTATTTTTTCCAAAAGTTTAAGTTTTATCTTTTATTTAATGTCCGCTTTAGCTTTTACCTCGTTTAGTTTTAAAGTACCCTCTTAGTTTTATTTTCTCCTTTTTCATTAGGTTAATTTTATTTTTCTGTCGAAAGTTAATTTCTTCGTTTAGTTTTATTTTTATTAATTGTTTTGTTTTAATTTACGTTTTATTATTTGTTTTGCTCCTTTATTATTATTTATTTGTTTTTGGTTTATTTTTATTACGTTTCGCTTTTACCTTTTAAGTAGAAATACAAAACCAAACTTCCCTTTTTCTTAACCAAAACCAATTGCTCCGCTAATAACCGGTAATCAATTCGAACTGAATCGAGACGATAACTTTTCATAATTAATAAAATTCAGTTATTAAAATGGCGCCGCTGCCGGCTCTTTTCGTGAAGATTATCGATTTTCTGTAAGAGACGCGTTGGATTTTGTGATCCTTTCACTCGTGAACGTTATTTTCTTGCTTATACAGGCTCTATTAGCTTATTTGGATGTCAGCCAAATAAACCAATAAGCTTCTATAACTCACAATAAGAAAGGCAGTTTGGGCTTAAGTGTCCTCTCACCCAAACCTTTCTTCCTTTGATGGAGTTTAATAAAAAAACTTTTGCAATAACAAATGTAAAATGATTACACTAAACAAGAACTAAAATGGAACTCAGAGTTTTGTATAATTCAAAATTGTTCATTTTCATTAATAAATTTAAAAAACAATACAAAATCTAGAAAAAGATATGTGGACACATACGTCTCACATTTATACACTGAAAGAGAACACTCTAGAATAATTAAACCCTAATGCTAGAATTTCCTATTATGCCCTTTGAATTTCTTGGTCAAATGGATGCTTGTGACTTGTAAGAGATGCCAGTTGTCCTTGAAATGATCTTAGTTGTTGATTCAGGTCCGGTTCTTTGTGCGGCTTCGTTTCCCGTGTTAGTTTTTGCTTCATTCTTGTGATCTTTTGTTGATTTCACGATATGCGTACCTAAAATACACAATGAACAAACACAAGCATATTTTGGGGTATTTTGATGATATTTTAAGCGTTTTAAGCCCGATTTGAACGATGAGACTAAGTATAATTGTAGTCTCATCACTCCCCCATACTAAACCATTGTTGTGCCCTCACACAATGCTAAAATTAAGTATCTTAGCACTTCCAAAATTCATTTTTATGTGACATTTATTGAAAACGTAAATTTAAATAAACTACTACACGTGTTTTAGACATAATGTATTGTTTTCATCACGATAAAGTGACTTTTAGGGTCAAAGAATCAGAACACGTGAATGCGTCATAGATATAAGTTCGTCATCCTCGATTTTCACCCAATTGCATGCTAAGCGTGTAACGAGATCATTGTTATTATAAGTTAGCAACACAAACATTACTCATGAGTGTTAATTACACACTTAGACTCCCTTATTCCTAATTAGTATCTCTTATATTTTATTTTTGTCTTAATGATCACGAGGATACATTTTTTACTTATTTTGATAATTTATTAAGGCCGAAAATAAAGTAGCACGATTTAATTGATAGTTAGCCGAAGGACACGATCTTTTAAAACGGCTTCTCGTAATCTCCTTAAGTTCATATCTTAGCATAACTCGTTTCACGATTTGAGACCTTTCTCGGATCGATATTTGGCATGTGTTTCGAACTTTAAATCTTGGAAGACGTTCTTGAAATAATGGTCTTCTCTTCATATATGAAATTTCTTCAAACTTGGACCACGACTTCATCAATTTTCTTCAATCTTTATTTGGGATTTTGATATACAACGATCCGCCTCCTTTTAGAACTTGGATATATTTATCCTCATACCTTGATAGGGTCTTTTTTGATAGACTTCTCCATGATCTATAGGGGAGTATATTGCTTCTCGTCGTGTGTCTCGATCCTTCATATTGATTTTGGAACAATGATACTTCACATCATCTTAGATCTTTAGCAACAAAATGGAGCTCCTCATGCCTTGTTAGGACCTTTTTGGAACTATTGGGAATTATTTGTTAAGTGTCAATTACCGTTAGTATATTCCAAGTACTGTTAGTGTCATGTAAGTACCGTTAGTGTTAACGCGGTACATAGTAAGTACTGCTACTTATAATGTAAGTACTGCTATGATGATTAGGACGAATATATCTTTGTATAAGATATGTCATAGTTATAGTTAGAGTATATCTCATGTGATATACCTAAATAGTTAGAATATTTATAATATATCGTCTGTGATATAGTTACCTTTATAGAATATTCTAAGGTTTCTAGGGTTCCTTATTCTATAAAAGGAAGATAGGTACAATGTCTTTCATGTACCTCATTCAAGTCGATTAATAAGAGAATCGAATAGTTAAAAGTAATTTTGTTCTTCTGTGCTTTATAAGTTAGATTTCGCATAACTTATTTAGTGTTAGTAAGAGTGCTCAAAGTGTTTTAGTTTGATTACAAACTATTATACTAATTCTTAACAGAATACAGATCCAACCAAAGGGATCAACAAGTGGTATCAGAGCTTGTTGAGAAACTCTGAAAAAGAAGAACACGACCCCGAAAACTCCACACACCAAATCTCAATGTCTCAACCAGATGGTGATAATGCTCACTTAAATGATGTTCAGAACCCTGATCCTGTTCTGCCACAGGGACAAACACAAGTTGTGCATCCTGCACCAGCACAAGGTGCTCAAGCCGTGAATGTTGTAGCTACCTCTACACCAACACCTTCTCATACTCTCTCTGTTGTTAAACTCCCAGTTGTCAAAGGTGACAGTTATGAGACATGGGCTATGCAGATGGAACATTACTTGAATCACACAGATCACACTGTGTGGCAAGTTATCAAGAATAGGAATATACCAAAGAAGCTACACTAGTTGCCAGACGGTACATGTTATGCTCTACCTGTTGTAACTGCTGAGAAGATACAAGCAGAGATCAGAGAAAGAAAATCCAGAACTGCTTTGGCTATGGCTCTTTTTGAAGACATTCTACCAAGCTTTCATCATTATAAAGATGCCAAAGCTATGTGGGATGCTATAAAACTTAGATTAGGCAATGACAAATCTAAGAAAATTAAGAAGATTGTTCTTAAGCAAGAATTTGATAACTTCTCAATTACCAGTATAGAGGGAATACATGGTGGATATGGAAGGTTCGGCAAGTTGCTTATTCAGTTAGCAGTTTATGGACAAGTAATTCCTAATGAAGAAGCAAATCTAAAGTTCTTAAGAAGTGTTCCACCAGAGTGGAAAGCAATGGCTATGCACTTCATCACAAGAGATGATTTGGAAACAATTCCGTTTTATCATCTCTACAACAATATTGGAGCATATGAGATGGATGTGAAAGGCACTGAAGTAAAGACAACAACTACTTCAAAGTCTAACTTGGCTTTTGTGTCAGATGGGAACAGCGGTACTTACTTTCAAAATACCGCTAGTGGATCTAGCAGGGTTACATACTTCACAAATACAGCTGGAGGACTTACAAGCAGTACTTACCCACAAAGTATTGAAAGCAGTCCAATAATCTCTCAAAATCCACAAGGAAGGTCTTCACCATTGTTTAGTGACAATGATGCCTTCTCATTCTTTGCTGGACAAGACAATAGGACAAGATTAACTCTCAATGACTTGTTCCAAATGGATGATGCTGATGTTGAAGAGATGGATCTTAAATGGCAAGCTGCTGTGGTGTCAGTAAGATCTAATAGGTTCTTCAAGATGACTGGAAGAAAAATGAGTGTTGATCCTAATGAGCCATTAGGATATGACAAGTCTAAAGTTGAATGCTATAACTGTTGAAGGAATGGACACTTTGCAAGAGAATGCTCTAGAGATAAAACTGAGACTAGCAATCAGAAGTCCAAGAAAAACTATAGAACCAGTCCAAGAATAACTGAAAGCTTTCCAAAAGGAAACAGCAGGAGTCCTAAAGGAACTAAAGCATTGGTTATTGTAGATGGAGTGGTGAATTAGACAGAAGAAGAAGAAAAAGAAGAGCTTGGATTAATGGCTCTCCCACATGAAGATACTGAGGGACATCCTTGTTCTAAAGATTGTATTCTTAAATTTAATAACCTAAAAGTAGAACTAGAGGAACAGTATCAAAAGGTTAACACATGCACTATAAAAGTAAAAGCTTTCAAACAGGGTGTTGTTAAATTAGAAGAAAATATAGTTTTGTACAAAAAGGCTCAACAAAACTATGAAGAGAAAATAAGGATTTTGACTCTTCAAATGAGGGAAAAAGATGTGGAAATAAAAACTTTTGAAAGACAACTTTTAAAAACAAATTCAGAAAATGAAGCTTTAAAAACCAGTCTTTGTAATGAAAGGGAAGTGATTAGTCATTGGCAACAATCCTCTAAGGGATTGGGAAAATTGATTAATTCACAAATAGGGTATTATGATAAAACAGGCCTAGGATATATTAAGGATCAACCTGGGATAACCTTAACTAACAAAGACTTATCAAAAGGGATTTTTGATAGTTCTAGTGAGGTAGTTGATACACCTGAAAATGATAGATATGCTGAAGGAATAAAGGCAGTTCCTCCACCATTATCATGAATTTTCATGCCCTCTTGTAATGATACCAGTATAGAGTTAGAAGAACCTAAGATTAATAATGTCTTTAACTCTAGTACTTTGTCCCAAGAAAATACTGCTGTGACCAAGAATATTTTTTATCCACCTTTAATGAACAACTTTGTTTCTGAGAAATCTAAGACTAGTTCTACTCCTAAGCAGGTAAAAACTCCTAGCAAGATATTGGAAAACAATGTACAACATACTAAAACCAAAAGGGGTGGGCTAGGTTTTGAAAAAGTAAAGTCAAAACAACCTTTTGGGTCTTCTTTAAGAAGAAAAGGATGTTATGTTTGTGGTAGTCTAAGTCATTTTATCAAAGACTGTACATTACATGAAGATAAAATTGTGAAACAGAAGGCTACACAAAGGGTCTTGAAAAACAGTAATGGTAAAAATGCACAGGTTTATAGGAATCAAAAAACTAAAGATGACAAACCTAAGTTTGATCACACAAAGGTAGTTAAACAGGTTAAAAATAATCCTACCAAAAGTTTTGTTCCTAGGGCAGTACTTATGAAGCAAGGGCTAGTATCTTTGAAGTCTGGTAAAACAAGTACCGGCAAGTCTAGATATGCAAGTACTGCTAGACCAAACTCAAGTACTGTTGGTTTAAAGTCTGTAAAACCAATGTTCTCCAAGCCTTCTAAGAAAGTTTTTGAAAAAGTTAAAACACCTAGAAGTAAGGAAAAGAACAAACCAGTGCAAATGTGGGTTCCTAAAAGAGATATACCATGTGTTAAAGCAAGTACCGCTAAAGCAGTATTTAAGTCAAAGAAGTCAGAGCACATAGAGTCACCCTATGAATTTGACTACATAAATGAAACGATGAAGTATAAGAGTAAAAGTAGCATTACTGGGAATGCTTCAGTACAAACTTTTAAATGTGTAGGTCCCACAAGATCCAAGCCAAATGTGGCTTGGGTCCTTGTTAAAAACTAATGAGTTTTATTTGTGTGCAGGGGCATCTCATTGATGAATTAAAAGATAAAGGAATTGTAGATAGTGGATTGATAACTTAGAATTTTCCCAGTTAAAAATTATCGTTCTAGTGTTCTCTTCGAATTGAAAAACTTGTGTTTAATGTGTGACTCTATTGTTTTTGGTGGAAACAAAGATGTGTCGTTGTAGTGTTTAAAATTAAAAGGTGCAAAACAATTAAAAATAAAAGTGCTCTTAAAGTAAATCTAAGTCTAATTAAAGTAAAGGTGCAAGTATTTAAAAACGTGACTAAAGTAAATGACGTAAACTTAAATCTATCTAAGGCAAACTTAAAACGCGACTAAAACTTAAACTAAGGCAAAAACTAAAATTAAGCTAAGGCAAATAAACTTAAAGTGCAATTAAAATAAAGGCGGGAAAAATAAAGCTTGAAAATAAAAATCAAAGACAAAAGCTAATAAGAACCTGAATACATCTCATTCGGAATAAACCTTCGTTTGGAACAATCACTCGTCCGGAATGTCACCTTCGGTTGAAATGATTCTTCTTTGCTAGGAATATTGCCAAAATCCTTGATCCGGAATAAATTGATCTGAATATGTCACTTATCCAAAACAATCCTTCGTTCGGAACTTTACTTATTCGGAACTCTAAATTTTGCCTTGATTCGGAACTATTTGGTCACCCTTGATTCGGAAGTTTCCGAATGAAGCCCCTTGATTCGGAAGTTTAGAACTTCCGAATGAACACCTCTTGAGTCGGAAGTTTCCCCTTGATCCGGAAGTTTATTCGGAACTTTTAAGTTCCGAATGAACAACTCTTGGTTCGGAACTTTGGAAACTTCCGAATGCATACCCACTGATCCGGAACTTTTATGTTCCGAATGAACAGTGCTTGATCCGGAACTTTTAAGTTCCGAATAAAGCTTTTCTAGTTCGGAACTTTGGAAGTTCCGAATGAATGGTTCTTGAGTCGGAAGTTTTCCTTCGTCCGGAACTTTGAATGTTCCGGATGAACAGCTTGACTCGGAAGTTTTGCTGACCCAAAAATCTTCTGGATGAAACCTTGATTCGGAACTTTGGAAGTTCCGAATGAGCACTTTCCCTCCTTCTTGGTTCGGAACTTTTCCTGGAAAGATCAGAAACAAAACAAACACTCCCGAAGAACAAGGAGATACAGTAACAGCAGATCTAAACAAAAACTAACCAAAATCAAACACAAACAATTCAATAAAAATAGTAACGAATCAACAGTAACATCAACAAACAATTAAAAACACGAAATCAAACAACTTTAACAACAATAATCAAAAACCACTTGGATCAAAATAAAAGCATAAACATGAACATAAACATAAACACATTAACCAAAGATTAAGAAAGGTAGATAAGAGATTGACAAGATAAAATAAAGATTGACAAGAATTAAAATGAAAACTTACTTGGAATTAAATGGTAATTAAGGTGCATAACATGAATTTAAATTGACAAGATAAGTAAATGACAAGATAAGTAAATGGTGGAAGGTCTAATTGTCACCATTAGCCAACAAGAAAGAAATGACTATCCTAATGACTATTTATAGGGGAGGATTAAGGAAGCCTCCTCCCCTCTTTCATTTCTTCTTAATTACAAGCTTAAGTCCCTCCTTTTATTAATCTTCATTAATTGCGTCATTAGTCCTTTTCTTCTAATCTTCTTTAAACTTGGACTTAAGGGACTTTTGGCTTCGGGATTTCTTTTGAACTCGTCTTTAATTTCTTCGATAAAATAGACTTGAATTCTTCGCTTTTGATAAACTTCCGTCTTTTGACTTTTTCTTCGATAAATCTTCAGAATTGGTCGTGGACTTCCGTTCTTTTTGCACTCTTGACTTCTTGACTTCGTCTTTCATCTTATTCTTCAATAAAAGTCCGTAAATGCCCGTGAATGTCCGTGTTATCTCCACTTTTTACCTTTTCGTCCTAAATCACAACAAAAACACAAACCACGCATAATTCCGACATAAAAGACATAAAATACACGTTTTGGCTCGGTTATTATTGTAATTAAGTGGTAGAAAAGATGGGTGTTTAGACACCTATCAAATCTCATACACTTGATCATTGCAATGTCCTCATGCAATGCATTAGTTACAAAGCAAGATTTCACTTTTCATCATAATTAATCCATGTTGGCCTTTATTAAAGAGATAGAAAATTAGAGACATACAAAATAAAGAAATCAAAAAGCATACCTTGGGTTTTGAAAATGTTATGAATAATCATCATCCTCAAGTTTTCACTTTCTCCAAACCAAGCTTAAAAACGAGATCATTGTTATTATAAGTTAGTAGACTATCACGAACTCATGTGGGCCAATTACTCACTTAGACTCCCTTATTCCTAGGTGTATCTCTTATATTTTATTGTTTGTCTTGAATGATCACGAAGATGCATTTTTGACTTATTTAGATAGTTATTTAGTCCAAAAATAAAGTGAACGATTTAATCAATAGTTAGCTAAAGGACCAAATATTTTAAAACTGCTTCTCGGGACCTCATAAAGTTCATATCTTGGCATAACTCGCTTCGCGATTTGAGACCTTTCTCGGACCGATATTTGGCAGCGACTTCATACTTCGAATCTTGAGAGACGTTCATGAAATAATGGTCTTCTCTTCATATAGGAATTTCTTCACTTGAAGTTTTGAGAGATTCATACTTGGACCACGACTTCTTCATTTTTCTCCAATCTTTATTTTGGACTTTGATATACAACGATCCGCCTCCTTTTATGACTTGGATCTATTTATCCTCATACCTTGTTAGGGTCTTTTCGGATACACTTCTCCATGACTTTTGGGGAGTTTTTTGCTTTTCGTCGTGTGTCTCGATCCTTCATATTGATTTTCGATAAATGATTCTTCACATCACTTTAGATCTTTAGCAACAAAATATAGCCCTCATGCCTTGTTAGGGCCTTTTCGGACTCGCCAATCTTCGCATCCCGCTTCAATAAGTTATGCCTTGGCTATGAACTCTAATCCATACCGAGCAACTTTTAAACGATCTGGGGCTAGAAGCTAAGTAACTTTTCAAATCGTACAACCTTATTTATTAGCAGATAAATTTATTACCAAGCGATGGGAGAATAGGCTTATAATTAACTCACATAAATTCACGAAAGAATACCGGACTTATAATTGGCTCTATCATCTCTCGTTCTCCACAGTTTAAAATCTCAAGGAATGAGACTCGTGGATGCTTAGCCTATTAAATCAAAGTTTTGGGTTTTCGAGTCGCCTATAGGATCTTTTAAATTCTTGGACTTTTTCAAGTTTAGAAATCGCATTTTAAAGTTCCCTTGATAAACGACTCTCTAAGATCAATTATAGGAACTTGCGAAAAGTTCTTGTTCTTAACCCGTGAGAGTTAAGACTTTCGCGTTTTATAGCTCCCTATATAAAAGCCTAGCAAAACTTGACTTAAACACGTTAAGGATACTAGCTAGAGAAAACTCGGATTGAGTCAAAGGATTCACAACGTTTAAAAATTAAAACCACTTATTAAACATTTATTCTAATAAGGAAATAAAATAAACTATACAAAAGTAAAAACTAATAGGCCAAAATAGATCAAAAATTTTGAAAAATGTCGAAAAATTGATTTTCCGGTTAAAATGAGGACAAATACAAGGAAAAGACCACTTAACTTCGATAGAAGTCCCCCCTACACTTAAGATAAACATCGTCCTCAATGTTTAAGCATGTGGGAGTAAACTCCCCTACACTTAGGACATTGTGCACGTTGTTTAAATCTCGCTAAGGAAAAGACAACTAAAGAGATTCCTATTTTAATATTGAGAAAAAAAATATAAAATAGTGAATCGAAAAGAGTTTAGGATAGAACCGGGAAGAAGTAGAATACGGAATCACAGGTCGTCAAGAATCAACAAAAGTGGATCATTGAAGCTTGAATCCCTGATTAAGAAGTGAGGAGAGGAAATAGCAAACCAAAGGGTCCCCCCTACACTTATGATAAAGAAAGCGAAAAGATAGATGCATGGGTTGCCTCCCAAGAAGCGCTTGATTTTTGTTAACCGAGTCATTAGCCTGACTCGACCTTGATCATCAACGGAAGAAGCGTAAAACATATCCACCAGGATCAAAGACATAGTTTTCATCCATCAATAAGCACGAGCTTAAGGCGAACAAGGCAAGCCAGAGAAAAAGTGGCAGGGGTCCCTTAAGCAGTGATGGAGCATGGTGGGAGCAAGTATGGTGAGGTGCAAGCAAGTCTTCAAGATTTCCAAAGATTTTTCCTTTTATTTCATCAGGTGGATACTGAGATGGCTTAAAGACTTCAATACCGGGGTCGAACACCTTTTCCTTCAGGGGAAAATAGCACTCAGGCTCAGCCGAGTGTGAAGAAGATCCGCAAAGAAGCACAACCTCGTCCTCAGAAGTGGGACAAAGAGGTGTCAAATCATACATGCAACGGATTTCGGTATCGACCGGTTTCTTCTCCTTTGACAAAATTTTCTTCAAATCCGAAATAGGATCAAGACGATAATCTTCAAAGTCCAAAGGAGGTGCATCACTCTCATGAGGGAAGTAAGTGTTGAGAAATTCAGAGAAATCTTCCTCAAATGAGTAAGCGTCCAATGTAGGATCGAGTGATGGCGGAGGATCTTCATCATGTGAAGAATCACTCGAGAGAGTATCAGCCTCATCAAAATCATCGAAAGTAGGCAGCTCTGGATACTCAGAAGTACAACCAAAATCATCCGAATCTGAGCTAGAATCATTATCATCATAAGCATCGAAGACCGGTGGAGACTCATAAATGGGAGAAGCGTCCAAAGTAGGGAGAGAATCATCCACATTATCTTCAAAGAGTGGATTATCAGTAGAAGACTCGAATAGAGGATTATCATAGACGGTAAAGTCATCGAGCACATTTATCATATTCACTGATTCTCGTCCTCCAAAGGATTTGCCTGTAAGCTTCCCCATTTTAAAAACTTTAGAATCATCCCCGACTCGTAAGATTAACTCACCTTCGGCCACATCCACTAAAGCTCGTCCGGTTCTCAAAAATGGCCGACCAAGTATTAAAGGAATACGAGGGTCCATTTCATAATCAACTACGACAAAATCGACCGGGAAAGTAAATGTGCCAACTTTGATAAACACGTCTTCGGCTATACCAACGGGGTAAGCGAGAGTGCGATTTGCAAGTTCAAGAGTCATCTTTGTTGGAATGAGATCGGGAAATGATAGTGTTTTCCAAACACTCAGTGGCATCAAATTAATACTAGCCCCGAGATCAGCAAGGGCAGTAAATTCTTCAGTTTTGTTGAACACGCAAGGCAACACAAAACGACCGGGATCTCCAAGCTTTTCCGGAAGTTCTCTAAGAAGAACTACAGAGCAGTTTTCATTTAAGCGTGTGTTGGCGAGTTCAATCAGCTTTTCCTTCTTGCTAAGCAATTCCTTGAATGCTTTGACAAATTTCGGCATGTGGCAAAGTGCTTCAACAAGGCTAATGTTGATGGTCATTTTAGATAGCATATCCACATATTTCGATACTTGACAATCATTCTTGGTTAGCTCGTTGGTTTTGCCTATGCGAGAAGGGTATGGGATTCTGGGTTGATAGGGAGACGGTGAAGGTGTAGTTGGTGAAGGTTGAGATGTTGAAGGGTCCTTTCGAGATACATCGTCATGACGAGGCAGAGACGGTAATGGTGCACTACTACTAGGTGTAGGAGGAGTAGGGATACATGGTGGTGGAGGAGGTGTAGATGATGGTGGTGGGATAGGTGGATCGACAATGGTAATTCCACTACGCGTAGTTATAGCACTCACATTAGCTCGCGGATTAGTAACGGTGTTTGAAGGTAGAGAACCCGAAGAAGAAGAAGGTTGAGCTTCGGGCAAGAAACTAGCCAACAGATTCTTTAATTCAGTTGTTTGAGTGATGAAGGAGGATTGAAGATTATCACGAACCTCAGTTCTGATGTCATTTCCTTGCTTCAAGATATCTCCTTTCAAATTGATTATTTGGCTCTGTAGGTTCTTGATTTGCTCACCTTGAGTTCTCATGATGGCATCAACATCGGTGTTTATGGGTGGGTGTTGTTGGGTGGGTGGTTAATAAGGGTTAGAAGCTCTTGGTGGGATTTGGTTGCTTCTATTGTAGTTGTTGGCGGGATTTTGGTTTTGAGGAGAAAAACCGGGTGAAAGGTAATTATTGGAACGGTAGCTCAGCAGATTTCTATCCCCTTGTTGTTTAGCTTGGTAATTTTCCGGTGAATAATTACCATAAGCAGCATACACATTTTCCGGATTTCCTTGTGTCGAAGGACAATCGGTGTATGAGTGAGGACCGCCACATGTTTCACAAGGATTAGCAACCGCTTTAACTTGTTGTTGTTGTTGTTGGTTTGAAGCGAGAAGCGTAATACTTTTGCTCATTTCGGCCATCATGCGGGTGAGTTCGGTCATCTCAGGGTTTGCTGAGGTAGAAGAAACATTGACTCTCGGGTTGTTCCTAGAAGATGCAGAGGAATCCCAGTTCTTGTGGTGAGTAGTCATGTTCTCAATTAACTCTCTACACTCCTCGGGTCTCCTTTTCATGAATGTGCCACCAGCGGCTGCATTGATCGTATCACGATCTCGAAAAGTCAAACCGTTGTAGAAAGTATCAATCAATGTGACGGGAAGCATGTTGTGGTTTGGACAACAGTCGATCAAGACATTATATCTCTCCCAAGCGTCAAAAAGAGATTCATCGGGATCTTGCATGAAACCGCTGATCTGATTGCGAAGGCTTGTGACCATGGATGGTGGAAAGTAGCGCGATAGAAAGCGTTGAGTCATGTCATCCCAAGTGTGAATAGAATTCTTCGGGAGACGATCAAACCATTTCTCGGCATGATGCGATAAAGTATGTGGGAAGAGTTGTAAGCGAAGAACATCCATTGTGGCCCCAGGCAACTTCATGCTTTGGGTGATTGTAATGAACTTGTCGAGGTGTTTGTTGGCATCATCATCAGGCAATCCTCTAAATGGGTTTGTTTGTACTTGTTGAATCATGTGGTGCTTCAACGAAAACTCAGGAGCGTTGATTTGCATCGGCGCAATCGGTCCTCCTCGTCCAAACATAGTTGGTTGACAAAGCTCCTCCATGGTCCGAAGATCGGGCTGTGGAAGAGCATTGTTGTTATTATTATTATTGAGGTTTGGTGGAATGTTGTTGTTGACACCTGCCATATCTAAATCTTCTTGAGGCTCGGGCTCTTGATAATTAGAAGATCTAGTACGCATACACCTGAAAATGCAAAAGAAAAAGAAACCAAACGCAAAGACAATATATATACAATAAAAATAAAATCTATTTGGATTTTTGAAATTTTTACTTTTTATGGTTTTTTATCAATTTTTTAATTTTTATGATTTTTTTGAATTTTTAGGCAAGAAAAATAACGTTCCAAGTGAACGGATCCCAAAAAGCAACGTGTCTCTCACAGAAACTGTTGATCTTAACGAAAAGAGCCGGCAGCGGCGCCATTTGATAACTTAGAATTTTCCCAGTTAAAAATTATCGTTCTAGTATTCTCTTCGAATTGAAAAACTTGTGTTTAATGTGTGACTCTATTGTTTTTGGTGGAAACAAAGATGTGTCGTTGTAGTGTTTAAAATTAAAAGGTGCAAAACAATTAAAAGTAAAAGTGCTCTTAAAGTAAATCTAAGTCTAATTAAAGTAAAGGTGCAAGTATTTAAAAACGTGACTAAAGTAAATGACGTAAACTTAAATCTATCTAACGCAAACTTAAAACGCGACTAAAACTTAAACTAAGGCAAAAACTAAAATTAAGCTAAGGCAAATAAACTTAAAGTGCAATTAAAATAAAGGCGGGAAAAATAAAGCTTGAAAATAAAAATCAAAGACAAAAGCTAATAAGAACCTGAATACAGCTCATTCGGAATAAACCTTCGTTTGGAACAATCACTCGTCCGGAATGTCACCTTCGGTTGAAATGATTCTTCTTTGCTAGGAATATTGCCAAAATCCTTGGTCCGGAACAAATTGATCTGAATATGTCACTTATCCAAAACAATCCTTCGTTCGGAACTTTACTGATTCGGAACTCTAAATTTTGCCTTGATTCGGAACTATTTGGTCACCCTTGATTCGGAAGTTTCCGAATGAAGCCCCTTGATTCGGAAGTTTAGAACTTCCGAATGAACACCTCTTGAGTCGGAAGTTGCCCCTTGATCCGGAAGTTTATTCGGAACTTTTAAGTTCCGAATGAACAACTCTTGGTTCGGAACTTTGGAAACTTCCGAATGAATACCCACTGATCCGGAACTTTTAAGTTCCGAATGAACAGTGCTTGATCCGGAACTTTTAAGTTCCGAATAAAGCTTTTTTGGTTCGGAACTTTGGAAGTTCCGAATGAATGGTTCTTGAGTCGGAAGTTTTCCTTCGTCCGGAACTTTGAATGTTCCGGATGAACAGCTTGACTCGGAAGTTTTGCTGACCCAAAAATCTTCCGGATGAAACCTTGATTCGGAACTTTGGAAGTTCCGAATGAGCACTTTCCCTCCTTCTTGGTTCGGAACTTTTCCTGGAAAGATCAGAAACAAAACAAACACTCCCGAAGAACAAGGAGATACAGTAACAGCAGATCTAAACAAAAACTAACCAAAATCAAACACAAACAATTCAATAAAAATAGTAACGAATCAACAGTAACATCAACAAACAATTAAAAACACGAAATCAAACAACTTTAACAACAATAATCAAAAACCACTTGGATCAAAATAAAAGCATAAACATGAACATAAACATAAACACATTAACCAAAGATTAAGAAAGGTAGATAAGAGATTGACAAGATAAAATAAAGATTGACAAGAATTAAAATGAAAACTTACTTGGAATTAAATGGTAATTAAGGTGCATAACATGAATTTAAATTGACAAGATAAGTAAATGACAAGATAAGTAAATGGTGGAAGGTCTAATTGTCACCATTAGCCAACAAGAAAGAAATGACTATCCTAATGACTATTTATAGGGGAGGATTAAGGAAGCTTCCTCCCCTCTTTCATTTCTTCTTAATTACAAGCTTAAGTCCCTCCCTTTATTAATCTTCATTAATTGCGTCATTAGTCCTTTTCTTCTAATCTTCTTTAAACTTGGACTTAAGGGACTTTTGGCTTCGGGATTTCTTTTGAACTCGTCTTTAGTTTCTTCAATAAAATAGACTTGAATTCTTCGCTTTTGATAAACTTCCGTCTTTTGACTTTTTCTTCGATAAATCTTCAGAATTGGTCGTGGACTTCCGTTCTTTTTGCACTCTTGACTTCTTGACTTCGTCTTTCATCTTATTCTTCAATAAAAGTCCGTAAATGCCCGTGAATGTCCGTGTTATCTCCACTTTTTACCTTTTCGTCCTAAATCACAACAAAAACACAAACCACGCATAATTCCGACATAAAAGACATAAAATACACGTTTTGGCTCGGTTATTATTGTAATTAAGTGGTAGAAAAGATGGGTGTTTACACACCTATCATGGATGCTCAAGACACATGATAGGAAACAAAGATTTTCCTGCTGAATTTGAAGAATTCAGAGGAGGTCCAGTAGCCTTTGGAGGTAGCAAAGGTAGAATCACTTGCAAAGGGAAATTCAACACAGGAAAGTTGGAATTTGAAGATGTTTTCTTTGTAAAAGAATTGAACGAGTTCAATCTCTTTTCTGTATCACAAATGTGTGATAAGAAGAACAATGTGCTATTCACAGACAAAGACTACTTGGTGTTGTCCAAAGACTTTGAGATGCCTAAGGAATCTCAAATATTGCTTAAAGTACACAGGCAAGAAAATATGTACACCTTTAATCTTTATACTATTACTCCAACAGGTGGTATTACATGTTTGCTAGCTAAGGCTTCTTTAGATGAGTCAAACTTATGGCATAGAAGGTTAGGTTATGTGAATTTCAAAAATCTTAATAGATTGGTAAAAAGGAATTTGGTTAGAGGTCTACCTAACAAATCTTTTCAAAATGATTTCACATGTGCTGCTTGTCAAAAAGGTAAACAACATAAAGCCTCTTGTAAGACCAAGACTATAAACACTATGACAAAACCTTTGCAACTTTTGCATATGGATTTATTTGGTCCAGTTTCTATCACAAGCATTAGTCATAAGACCTTTTGTATAGTCATAACTGATGATTATAGTAGATTCAGTTGGGTTTTCTTTTTAGCTCTTAAAAGTGAAACAAGTGAATTACTAAAGGATTTTATCACTTTAGTTGAAAAGCAGTTCACTAAACAGGTATTAATCATTAGGACTGATAATGGAACAGAATTTAAGAATGTTGATTTTGATGAATTCTGTAGGTCTAAAGGAATTAAGAGACAATTTAGTAATCCTAGAACTCCACAACATAATGGAGTAGCTGAAAGGGAGAATAGGACATTAATTGAGGCTGCTAGAGCTATGCTGGCTGATTCACTTTTGCCAAATACCTTTTGGGCAGAAGCAAACAATACTGCATGTTATGTGTTAAATAGAGTCCTAGCAACTAAGCCTCAAATCAAAACACCTTATGAACTCTTGACTAATGTAAAGCCAAACATAAGTCATTTAAAACCTTTTGGGTGTCATGTGTCTATACTAAATACTCTTGATTATTTGGGAAAGTTTGATGGAAAGTCTGATCCAGGATATCTTGTAGGATATTCATTGCAAAGTAAAGCATATAGGGTTTACAATTTGGCAACTAAGGAAGTTGAAGAAAATGCTCATGTCAATTTCTTAGAAAATAAACCCAATGTTCCAGGAATAGGTTATGCTTGGATGTTTGATTTAGATTATCTAACTAACTTCATGGATTACTACTCTTTGCAAAAGGATTGTCAAACTAACAATGCAGGTGAGGAGTCAAGTGCAATAATGCAGGTACTCAAGAAGATATTTCTTCATCAGATGATGATGTTCATATCTATGTGCCCAACATGCCTACTGTTACTCCCATGTCTGCAACTCCCAAGAAGCAAATCATGCCATCAAATAATGATCAAGCCTCCCAGGAGCTTCAGAGGCTTCAAGATCAAGAAAAGAATGCTACATCTGCTAATAAGCATTCAGGAGAAGAGTCTTTTGAGTCACAACACTCAGCAGTACATACTATACCTAGCGGTACTTCATCTGCAAGTACTGCTAAGTCAAGATCTGCCAAATCTGTTGACTCACTAGAAGAGATTTTGCAAGCATTGGACGATGAAGACTTATATGTCAGTCCAGGTGAAGGAATCTTCTCCAAAGCTTCCTATGATGAGCAGGGTGCAGTAACTGATTTTAACAATTTGGAAACAGAAATTCCAATCAGTTCTATTCCCACTCATAAAGTCAACAACAACCATCCTACTACACAGATTATTGGTGATCCAAAATCTGCTGTACAAACCAGAAGACAACTGCAAACCAATATTGAAACTCATGCACTAGTGAGTTATGTCAAACAACAGCAGAGAAAAAATCATAAAGATACTCAGCATTGTTTGTTTGCCTGTTTCTTATCTCAATTAGAGCCCAAAAACATCTCTCAGGCACTTGATGAAGAAAGTTGGGTAGATGCCATGCAAGAAGAATTAACACAATTTGAGCTACAAAAGGTTTGGATTCTTGTGGATCTTCCCTCAGGAAAAAGAGTAATTGGTACTAGATGGGTCTTCAGGAACAAGAAGGATGATAGAGGGGTGGTTGTGAGGAACAAGGCAAGACTTGTTGCTCAAGGCTATAGACAGGAAGAAAGGATAGACTATGATGAGGTTTTTGCACCAGTGGGAAGGATAGAAGCCATTAGGTTATTTTTGGCCTTTGCATCATATATGGGATTTATAGTCTATCAAATGGATGTGAAAAGTGCCTTTCTATATGACACTATTTTAGAGGAGGTATATTTCTCACAACCTCCAGGTTTTGTAGATCCTAAATTCCCCAACAGAGTCTACAAAGTTATCAAAGCACTTTATAGTCTGCATCAAGCTCCAAGAGCCTGGTATGCAACTTTATCCAACTTTTTACTAGAACATGGATATAGGAGAGGAAGCATTGACAGAACTCTATTCATCAAGAAAAATGCCAAAGACATCATTCTAGTTCAAGTCTATGTTGATGACATCATTTTTGGTTCTACCAAGAAGACATGGTGTAAAGAGTTTGAAGCTTTGAAGAAAGGAATATTTCAAATGAGTTCTTTGGGAGAACTAACTTTCTTTTTGGGACTGCAAGTCAAACAAAGGAAAGATGGAATATTTATCAGTCAAGATAAATATGTTGCTGAAATATTGAAGAAATTTTCATGTATGGATACAAGAAGTACAAGCACACCTTTTGAAGCCAAGAAATCTTTATCAAAAGATGAACATGGAGAAGATGTTGACATTCATCTCTATAGGTCAATGATTGGTTCATTGATGTATCTTACTGCTTCAAGACCAGATATAATGCTGTGTGTGCCTGTTCAAGGTTCCAAGTTCATCCAAAGGTGTCACATCTACATGCTGTGAAGAAGATTTTTAAATATCTTCAAAGTCAACCTAATTTAGGATTATGGTATCCTAGAGATTCCACCTTTGAATTGGAAGCTTACTTAGATAGTGATTATGCTGGAGCAAATCATGATAGGAAATCCACAACAGGAGGTTGTCAATTCCTAGGCAGAAGACTCATATCATGGCAGCGTAAGAAGCAAACCATTGTTGCTACTTCTACAACTGAAGCTGAATATGTAGCTGCTGCTAATTGCTGTAGACAAGTACTTTGGATTCAGAAACAATTGTTAGACTATGGGTTTAACTTCATGAACACCAAGATCTACATTGATAATGAAAGTACTATATGCATTCTTAAGAATCCAGTATTTCACTCCAAGACTAAGAATATTGAAATAAGACATCACTTTATAAGAGATGCTTATGAAAAAAAGCTTATTCAAGTCTTGAAGATTCATACAGACAACAATGTAGCTGATTTGTTGACCAAGGCATTTGATGCAAAGAGATTCGAATTCTTGGTAACACACATTGGTATGCTCAACCAATAACATGCTGTATATGTTGAGGGGAGGTAATGGTTGTACAATTTTTTTTTATAATTTTTATTATATAGTCTATGTTTTGTGTTTTTGATGTTATTGCAGGTTTATAGAAAAAGATAAAAGAGGTTACATGTCTAGTGGAAAGCATGAACTGGTCAAATTTGTTAGGTAATGTTGTCACTCCAAGTACCGCTAGCACAAAACCAAGTACCGCTTATGTTTCATGTACCGCTACATGTCCGTTGTACCGTTAAGGGTCTCTTTTGTAAATTTGGCGGTTTCTTCGTGCTTGGGTTTGTTATGTACTTAAATACTTACCCCAATTACACAATTGATTCACCTAATCTTTTATTTTTATCTCTTGATTCTATAACCTTCTTTATAATCTTTCGATCATCAAAAATACTAATGGCTGCTTTACAAGTAATCTCTAAGCATAATTTGATTGCGAATCTTGCTACGAATGATGACTCTCTTGGTTACCATGAGATGCTTGGTTTCCTATCTCGAAGTCATGTTCGTTTTGCACTCACTGTAAGTCCAGTTGTCTCTATACCCATTGTTGAACAATTTTGGGATACTACTGTGTTAGGTACTCGTTTTGGTCAACCTTGCATTAAGGCTAGGGTTAATCATAGAAATATATATGTCACTAAGGTACTGCTACGAGCAAGTTTGAGATTAAATGACGAAAATGGACTTAGTATGCTTAATAATACAGAGATTCATGATGGCCTTGCAGCCATGGGCTATGGAGGTGGTAGGGAAAGTCTTACTTTCTTTAAAGATTTATTTTCACCTCAATGGAAATTGCTTTTTCATGCTATTATTCACTGTTTAAGTTCAAAAAGTACATCTTTTGATCAAATACCTGCTGCATTGGCATCTGCTGGTATTTGTCTAGCAAATAACAGGGTTTTTTATTTTTCAAAATTAATTTTTGAAGGCATGACTAGGAATTTGGAAGGGACTAAGAAGTTTCTAATGTATCCTAGATTCATTCAGACTTTAGTTAGTGACCAAATACCTAACCTACCAAAATTAACTGATACATGGGATGTTCCATCATTCACAAAGAGAACTTTCTCTTTCTTGGCCAAACAAGGCAATGCCTTTTCAGGAACAGTAACACCATTGTTTGCTCATATGTTAGCCCAACCTGCCAATCAAGAAGGTGAGGAACCTAGCAATGCTAGTGCTTCTCAGCAAACTCCTTCTCACCAGAGTTCCCATTCCCTAGAAGATTCACAATCTTCTTCTCACAATATTGGTGTTCCACCAAACACTGATGAGATGATCCATACACCTGCTGCTTCTATTGATGCTAGTGGTTCACCACAAGCACAAGCACCAGAGGTGGTGGATGTTGCAAATTTAACTACTTTGTGTACAAGTTTGTCCCGACAGGTACATGTATTGTAGAAAGAAAAGCTTGTTCAAGACAAGAGAATTGATGAATTGGAGGCTAGCCTACTCAAGTTAAGGAACAAAGTGTCACCTTGGATGAGGCAATATAGATATGTTCAGAAATATGCAATCAATAAGCAAAGATTCAGGAACCACAAGAAAAGGCAACTGAATGCAACCAAACATGGGAGGAATAATGAAGAACAACCACCTTCTTCTGATAATCAGAAAAGGATCTATGGAAATGACATCAATTTTGAATTGGATGAAGATGTCATAGGGACTTATAAAGATGGAACTGGTTTAGACACTGGTGTGGATGGACCTTCAGATATGGAGATTCAACAGCAAGAACCACAACCTACTCCAGAGGAACCACAAGTTCAAGAAATGTTGGTGACTCAGCCATAGGAACCACAAGTTCAAGAAAAGTTGGTAAATCAGCCAGAGGAGTCACAAGTTGCAGAAACATTGGCAACTCAGCCAGAACCATCAACTCAATCACAACTTCAAGTTAATTGGAGTGCTTTCTATGAGAAGTTGGAGGAAATTAATGTTCAGTTTCCTGCTCCATCACCACAAAGCAATAAATCAGATAAGACTGAAGAAGTGCAAGTTGATATGATGGCTTCTTTGGAAGAAAGAGTATCTGGGGATACACAAGTGATTGAAGAAACAAGTGTGTCTAATACTGGTGAAGTCAACATTGTTGAAGATCCAAGTACTGCTAAGCCAACTAAGCCGACTGCAAGTACTGCTGACATTGTTGAAGACCCAAGTACTGCTATGCCAACTAAGCCGATTGCAAGTACCGTTGGTGATCATCCTTCACTAGAAAGTCAAACTTATTTTGGAGAAAATGAGACTTTAGCCCAATTGCTGCTTGATTTAAAGAAGAATTTAGTTGAGAAAACTAAACAAGCAGAAGTAGAGAAAAAGATACAACAAGAAGTTCTTGCCAAAAAGGATCAAATTCAAGGTAAGAAAGTTCAAGCTTCACACCCTACTAAAGGTATAGTCATTCAACAGCAAGCTGATGAAGAAACAGCTACCAAGCTGAAGAAGAAGCTACCTAAGATTAATCCAAAGGATAAGGGGAAGAAGCAATTATTATCAGAATCTGAAGATGAAAGTGATTCAGATGATGATATAAACAAATTCATGTATAGATTTAATCAAATAGACCATGATGAGGAATTTGCTTATAGAATGCAAGCACAAATTCATGAAAATGAATTGCAGGAAGAACTTGCAGCAAAGCAAGATTTGCTAGAAGCTAAAAGAATATAGCAAGAATGGAACATACAAGAGTATGACAGGATTCAAGCTGAGATACATGTAAGTGAGCTTCTTGCAGACTCATTGATAGCTGAAGAGAAAGATGTGTATGATGAAGAAGAGAAATCAAAATTGATTGATGATCTGGTAAGGGAGCAACAAAGATTCTTTACTGAAAGAGAAGGAAAGAAAAGATTAATCATCCAACTACTATGCAGATTAGAAATCAGATGATGAACTTTCTTAAGAAAGTTAAAGGATTTACTCATATTCAGCTGATCAAGAAAAGTTTTGAAGAAATCAAGACTTTGTATGAGCAAAGTAAGAGGACTGAATTGAATTTTGTTGAGATTGGATCTGAAGCACATAAGAAAGCTGTTGAAGAATTCAAGAAACATCTGCGACAACAAAGACAATTTGGTAGTACTCCTAGAATTGAGCCAAGTATTGCTGAACCTACAAGTACATCTCCACCTATCAAGACCACTTATGTGAGGAAGAATAGAAAGGAGAAAGTAAGTTCAAGGGAGGAAGAGACTGCTCAAAGAATGAATACAAGAGTTGAAACTCAAGGTATTGCTCAGACTGAAAATGTACAAGCAGTACATACACACTCAACAGTACATACAACAGTACATACTGAGGAGATGGTACATACAAGCTTGGAAGAGGGTTCAACAGAACTTGAGGGAATTTCCAAGAGTGTTAACAGGAAAAGGTCAACAAAGCTAAAGAAGAAAGCTAAGAGAGCTAAAACAACAGCAGAGGATAGTGATGATGATGAGAGCTTAAAGAAGTACTTGAAGATTGTGAAATTTGAAGATCAATGTATTCATACAGAGATTTTTGGAAAAGAGCATCCATTGCTAAGTGGATTTACTCTACAGATCAAGGACTTGAAGCTCATGGAATTCAGAGAAATGATGGCACAACAAGAGTATTCAGACTTTTGGAGGATATTCTTCACATTCTTGACAGACAAGATATTCAAGATCTTTCAAGGTTAGTTCAAGAAGGGAGTGCAGGTAAAACTGAAGTATCACTATTATACTGGGAATTTCTCTTTATGTATGAGCAACACAATTATGATCAAGAAATGTTGAAGGAATTAGAGAATCAGGTTCCTAGTTACTGGAGATATTACAGGTCATGTGGATTGCATATTTTGGATGTAGATGATGTTACATACTATATGCTGCAAGACAAAACTTCCTCTTTTAAAAGAAAATTGTTGGAAAGAATGTTAGAACAACAATTAGAAGTTATAGAAGAGTCTGCTGATGCTTTGGAGTTGATCAGAATGGTTAAACAACAAATCAAGGATTTGAAAGATGAGGAAGAAGTAGAGAAAGAATCTTAAGTGTTTGACTTTCAGTCACACCTCACAAATGGTTCTCAGTTCACCATGTCTGACACACATAAGAACTGGCTAGTCAATAAGCAAACAGTTTGTGGTAAAGACTTATCAAATCCGTTGAAAGCTGATAGTTTGCTAAAAACTATATGTTTCTAACTCACCTTGTTTCGATACAAAGAGTTGGCTAGTCCTAGACAAACGGTACTAGGTAAAGACTTCATCAAATCCGTTGATGGTTGACAATTTACCAAAAATTGTAAGGTTTTCATTACACCTTATTCTTTGTGAATAAAATATTGGCTATTCCAGAGTGTACGGCTAACTGGTAAAGAATTTATCAAATTCGTTGATTGCTGGTGATTTGCTAAAAATCATGAAGCCAATACAGATTGGTGTTTGTTGTTAACTGTTTTATTTCAGGTATGAAGAGTGCAGGCAAAGGAGTATTTATAAATAATACTTAGAAGATTTTGTTATCATCAAATCAAGACAAAGATTTATGATCAAGAGTTCAAGGACTAAACTCAAGAAGACAATAACTGATGCTGCAAAGATGAATGAATGTTTAGAAGACACAAGAAGATCATAGTTTGAAGACAAAGATGATACTCATAATGTTTGAAGATTGTCTTATCAGAAGAAGATCTATATTTGAAGTTTTTGGCTACATTCAGTTGGATACAAATACAAATTACCAAGTTCAATCCAAGGATGAAGGAAAGACTAAAGACATGTATTTTTAATACATCCATTACAAGAGAAACAAGAAGACAACAAGTTATCATTTCTTGTTTAGGGGAGGATTGTTGGGAAATATTTGTTAAGTGTCAAGTACCGTTAGTATATTCCAAGTACTGTTAGTGTTATGTAAGTACCGTTAGTGTAAACGCGGTACATAGTAAGTACTGCTACTTATAAAGTAAGTACTGCTATGATGATTAGGACAAATATATATTTGTATAAGATATGTCATAGTTATAGTTAGAGTATATATCTTATGTGATATACCTAAATAGTTAGAATATTGATAATATCGTCTGTGATATAGTTATCTTTATAGAATATTCTAAGGTTTCTAGGGTTTCTTACTCTATAAAAGGAACATAGGTACAATGTCTTTCATGTACCTCATTCAAGTCGATTAATAAGAGAATCGAATAGTTAAAAGTAATTTTGTTCTTCTGTGCTTTATAAGTTAGATTCCGCATAACTTATTTAGTGTTAGTAAGAGTGCTCAAAGTGTTTTAGTTTGATTACAAACTATTATACTAATTCTTAACAAAATATAGATCCAACCAAAGGGATCAACAGGAACTTTGTCAATCTTCGCATCCCGATTCAATAAGTTATGCCTTGGCTATGAACTTTATTCGAACACGAGCAACTTTTAAACGATCTTGAGCTAGAAGCTAAGTAACCTTTTAAATAGTACGACCTTACTTATTGCGTTTATTTAAACAAAAGCGTGGGGAGAATAAACTAATAATTACTACACATGAGATCGTGAAAGATTACGAGACTTATAAATAACTCTATCATTTCTCGTCATCATTTAAGAGACTTAGCCTAAAAAGGTTAAGGAATCGAAGCTAGTGCTCAACACGCACGGTCAAGTCAAAAATTACTCTTATTCTCACCATCAGAAAACCTACATTCGTGTCTTAAAAACTTATAAAAAATAAGAAAACTTTTAAAATTTGGCCATTTTTAGTCTTATTGTGCAACAAAACGATGAAATTTGGATTGCGTGATGACGTGATCAAGGTGAAGTATCTACTCACTCCCCCTATACTAAAACTAAACATTGTCCTCAATGTTTCGAGTCTAGGGCTGAAAACACCCCCATATTAGAGACGAAGTCGAATGCTTAATCTCGAGCATGGAAAGGGTAAAACGAATAACCTAAAATCCGTTTATGAATTATGCTAATAAGATAATCGTTAGAACATAAAAGGATATCATCGGATATCGGAATCTCCAAAGGCAACAATCGAAGCTCGAGTGATCCGTAAAACGAACACGAGAGGCTTCAATGATGACGATGAACCTAATGAATCACAATCACAAACAACCACAAAACAAAGGTTGGAAGAGCACAAGTCCCCTCGTTACACTATTAGAAAAACGATAATATTTACAAGGATAAGCATGAGAATCCCCCACGAGGCACCTTGTTTTTGATAACCGAGTCAAAAACTCGACTCGAATCCCCATAAATGTGATCATTTAGGGATAATCTTGGTATGGTCATTTTTGGTGGGGCTTACATGATAAAAAATTCCCAAAAGTACATGGAGTACTTTAATAACCTGGTATACGTATACCGGGGTCAAAGATAGTGTCTTCGTTTTCGGATGAAAGACGAAACAACGCCACTTCAACCGTAGCCAAAACCCCAAAGGGGTAGAAGAAAAGAGATGAGAAGTAGAAAGGTGGGGCAATGGGTAAGTCAAACTTATGAGCTACTCGAGGTAGACTCACACCAAGCAAATGAATATATTTTCCATTTATTGCATCGGTGGAAGACCGAGATTTCCCTTTACAAGCATTTCCTGGATCGTAAATCTCGTCCACGGTGCAGAAACGTGAGGGAACATAAGGGGCTTCCCCTACACTAGATCCACACCAACCATCGTCAAAAGGAGTAGACGAGGTGGTAGCACTCATAAAACGTAGTGATGACAGAGTTAAACATGTAGAAAAATCTTTTAAATCATATTTAAAATCCTTTCCTTTTTAATCGTTTTTAAACTCTTTATGAAAACCCGATTAGATAATGTCAAAAATATTTGGCGTGTCAAATTCAAAATTAGTCGCGCTAAAAATCCTTACATTTAAGTCACTGGTGGGAGGGGGTGGTGGATTAT
Source organism: Glebionis coronaria (assembly GCA_025667525.1). Classification (NCBI taxonomy): domain Eukaryota; kingdom Viridiplantae; phylum Streptophyta; class Magnoliopsida; order Asterales; family Asteraceae; genus Glebionis; species Glebionis coronaria. The sequence goes on along the minus strand of CM046878.1, from coordinate 309,165,275 downwards.
ATAAGTTTAATAAGTGTGAAAACACTTATCCTTTTACCACTTAATTGTTGATCCCAAACTTAGATCGATTTAGCTTTATGTATACGAGATTAGATCAAGTAATACACTTAGAGAAACCTTTATATATGCTTATGATAATCTAAGTGTTATGCGGAATTAACACTTAAACAAGAACACACAATGATATAAACAAACTTTCACTTTGATTAATGATATCAAACTTGCTTACAATGAAAGTAGTTTACGAATGAAAAACTTATATGAAACATTAACCTAAAGGTCTTCTTTTATAGACATAAGAAGCCTTGTACAATAATCTACGTATCAGCTATTCTAGGTAAAGATAAATATAGAAAATACATTGTTGTTCCTATCTTTACTAGAAGTAATCTAGAATACAATAAACGCGTAGAGTATATCTTCCCATCAGTGCTTGTCTTCAATGTGTCAACGCTTGACTTTATCTTGTCAACGCTTGAGCTGTCAGCGCTTGTTTTGTTCTTGTCAACGATTGTTTTACTCTTGTCAGCGCTCAAGTGATCTGGCCTTAATTTATTCCCAAAAATCCTCCCCTAAACTTGATATCCACTCTTACGATCAAGTTTCTGAATAAGCATTAAGGACTAGGAGGAATCTTATAAACCTTCTCATATTGGTAATGAATAAATCTGATCAAATCTTTTGCCACGTCACTTGAATAATCAATCTCCAGCTGAGTGTCCTTCATCTTCTCTAAAATAGCCTTGGACATGAAATACTGACCATCCACAAGTAGATACTCAGCAAACTTTGTAGAACTCAAATGGTAAACACCAACAGCTGAATATAATCTCCATTGAAGACCACTGAGGTCCTCTTCAAGATCCTTCCAAATAGTAGGATCCTCATCTCTTGGTCCATACATTCTTTTGAATGTGGACCACAGTTTTATTCCATTAGCTGAAGTTGGTGCTTCAGCCTCATACTTGGTCTCTAGCAACCTCCATAGATCAACCAAGCCTTCTCTATCACAACTTGCAAACAAAGATATGAGAGTGGTAAAAGTGTGTACCTCTTTACCATATCTGCCAATCTTCCAAAACCCACATTCATCTTCTTTATAGCTCACAATTGGGTTCCTGGAATCTAATGGTAACACTTGCACCATATCTGAAGCTTCTAATGGTGAGAGCTTGAGGCTCTTTCTTATGACAGCTTCACTTGGATATAGTGGATCCATATCTTTGGGAAACTCAAGAGAAATTCCCTTTTTCACTGGTCTGGGAACAAACATAGCTTTCTTGAGCTCCATTTCTTCTGTAAGTTCTTCCTTTCTTTCATCAGAAAGAAGTCTGAGAGTGTTTGCTTCCTGCACTCTCACCCAAATGTGATAAGCCTTGCATTCCAACTCATCAAATGTCAATGCCCTCAACTTCTGATAAGTCCATCCAACTCCATGACATCTGAGCAACATGCAGTATAGCTCCCTTCTATCCCTTTTCAATTCTGAGAGAATATTGCTTGCCTTGTGTTTCAAAATTACCTGGCAATCCTTCTGAACTCTGAGAAGAATCTCCAAACCCCATATTTGATCTGAAATGGTCAAGTCTGGATTCTCCATACATCTTTCTTCCCAAGCATTGTACATTTGAACCACCTCTAGCATGTCAAAGTCAACCTGCAATTTCAGCTCTCTCAATTTTTCCTTGGCCAACTCTTCTCCATACTCAAGTCTTTCTGGTTCTATAATCATCACTCTTGAGTCTGAGCTAGCTCCATCACTTCCTTCCTCTGAAGTATCAACAAATGGTGACTCTTTCACCTCCTTTTTATCCTGTTCCATGATTTGTGCAGCTAATCTTCTATCAAACTCAACTTGAGCTGTGTCCTTTGGAACACTCTCTTCTACCATAATACCCTTACCCTTATCTGATGGTGCAATGGTTGGTAAGGTAGATGGTGATACCTATGCAGAAACCTCCTTGATGATGGATGATGACTGGGATACATCACCCTCATGCGCAGGTCTGTCAACACCCAATTTTGTTCTATCAGCGCCCAAAATATTTCTATCAGCGTCCAAATTCTCCTTGTCAACGCCCAAATATCCTGCCTCGGCGCCTTTTGTAACCTCTTCCAACATGGCCATAAATGATAAATTCAAGTTGGTAGGAGAAACTAAAGACGTATCAAAACCTGTTTGTTTCTTCAAAGTTGTAAGGGCCTCAGCAACATCCAAGTATTGACCATCATGGCTGCCCTTATCACTCAGATTTATTGGATCTTCCTCCCCTTTGGAAGATTCCTCCATACCCCTCCTTGCACTAGCACTCTCCAAAACAACAATCCTCTCCCTCAATTGCTTGAGTTCAAGGCCTTGTGAGATGACAATTTGTACTAAGTCTGCATTTTGCTTTTGCAAGCTCATGCAGACTGCTGTCAATTCCAGAAGAGTCATTGGTTCCAATCTGCCCTCTTCTAAAATGGGAATTTGACCTCCCAAGTCAGATTCATTGGGCAAGGATGAGGACTTAATGATGGTGGGACTGCCTTGGCCAGCTTCTAAGCCAGAACCAATAGTCCCAGCCTCATCCAGGGCACCAGCCACACTTGTGGTGGTGGTTCTCTCTTCTACATGGCTAGGACTACCAGAGCAGAACACTCCAGTAGTCCTTTGGCGTTTCATCAACCTATATTCAGGGGGTGTGGAAGATGATGTGGAAGAATGGGTGGATGTGGGTTGGTTAAGGGGTGTTTGGGTTTGTGAAGGTTGTGTGTCAACGTTGGAAATAGGCACAACAACGCCAACATATAATGTGTCAGTGTTGAAGGAATCTTGGTCAAGTTGCATACGGTCAGGTGAAGGTAATGGTTCAGGTAGTGGGTCAATTTGTGGTTGGGGGTCAATTTGGGGTTGGAGGTCTGGTTGGGGTTGTGCTGCTGCAATAACAACAAGCATAGCTTAGGTTAAAGGTAGGTCATGATGGGGTGGTGAGTTCATCTTCATAAAAATAGCTTTCTTTTGCTCAGGGATCTTATAAAAATCATTATGATCCCTTGTGCAGTATCCTTGGACATCAGAAAACATTTGTAAAAAACAGGGATAAGCTAAAGTCATTTTGGTCCCCTTATTTTTACACATGCCCTTAAAAATCATTTTAGAATAATTAAATTTTTGCCCTGTTGCAATGCACACAATAGCACTAGCAATAGATCTATTGATCTCATTGTGTGCAGTGCATTTGGGACTCAAACATTGAAGGAGGACATGTATGAGGTACTTCCAGGCTGGGGGAATTCCTGCTTATGATACTTGTTTAAGGTACCTTCATCAGGAAAAGGATATCCCAAAGCCCTAAGCCCTTGTTCTATTTCATTAATGGGAAGGGTGGCTATACCATCAGCATCATCAAGATGCAAGGTTTGGCGTACCAAACCCTCAGTAACCACCCAAGGTCTCCCATGAACAATAGAAGTCAATGTAGTCACTCTATTAACTGTTGAGGAACTAACAGTGTTCTAAAACTGTTTAATATGTGTGACGGGAATGAGTGGTGCATGAGAAATAGCATACCTTAAGGGGGATGCGTTCAAATACGCCACCATTTGTGTGTATTGGGGGGACAGAGTATCATCAGCTTCAAGATACGCGATCATGTTATGTTGACTTCTGAACCCTAATTCCAAATCTGATGGTCTAAACTTTGGTGCCATTGTTGAAATCTGTTAAATTTAAGTGATGAAGATGAAGTTGATAAGAGAAAATTGTGGTAGACAAGAATTATAGATACCCTGTTTGAAAATAGGAGCCAAATTTATAGGAGAAGAAAATGCATGTGATAGGCCCAAAAATAGGCAAGTATTTTCAAAAAGTAATCATGAAAATATTGAAAAATTATAAGTTTATCTCATGCATTTAATGAAAAGTAACAACTCCCAAAATTACGGCCTAAAAATATGTCAAAAAGTAACAACTGGGTAGGTCCCATTGAGTGTCAACGATAAAAAATAACCTATCAACGCCCAACGGCTATAATCTTGTCAACGTTTGCCTATAGCCATGTCAGCGTCTAAATTGGTCACAACAACGCTTGGAAATATACTTGTCAGCGTCCAAAAAAAATGTTTAAAAATGAAAAATGACCTTAACAAAGTAATTTATCCTAGAGAAGATAACCAAAAAGCTGATAATTATTATAGGGCGGCAAGCACTGTCCAGTTATGCACACTTGCTTAAGCAAGATAGACATAACAGTCCTCTAGTGTCCCTTGCTAACCAAAACTCTTAACAACCAAGTTACCTTACAAAATTTCTTGTTACTCCCAGGTAAATCCCATAACAAAATTATTCCCAAGTCTCCCAACAGACCACAATCAATTCTAGGCCAAAAATGTCTTGGCAGCATGCATAGTATATCAACTTTGCATGCTACAGTGCCTCATGATTTAGTAAAACTAACTCATACTCACCTGTGGACACAATCTAGAATTGTGATAAGAGTATCATATGGATACCCAAACATCCTAAAGGTTCCTAAAACCTTCCCTTAAACTATGATACATAAGTTTGCTAAAATCATGCATGAACATAAAAATTTATGTCAAGATAGGAATTAAAAATTCCAACCATCATCCATAAATAAAAACTTTTCCAAATGCTTCTCCATTGATCCATAAGCAACTCTGTATCCAGTGGTATACTGCTAACACCATCTGCACATTTAGATTAAAAACCACAAAACTAACATTGTTGCTGACAACGCCCCGATAACACATGACAGCGTTGAGGGAAGCTTTGTCAGCGTTAGACAATTATATTGCTGACAACGTTACAAAAACACTTATCAGCGTTCAAGCAACCTTTGTCAGTGTTAGAAAAATATAGTGGAAAATCTAAATCATCAATAAGACCAATAACAATGCATCATCTTGTACATACTTTTACAAAAAGGACTTCAAAACACATACTATGTGAGATTGACCATTCCAATACTTGTTACCAAGTATTGAAATCTCCCAACATCAAAAGGTTTAGTTAGTAAATCTGACACATTTTCCTCAGTGTCAACCCTATCTGGTTGTATTAAACCTTTCTCAAAGCAATCTCTAATAAAATGGTGTCTAATTTCTATGTGTTTAGTTTTAGAATGATGTACAGGATTCTTAATGATGCATAAAGTGCTGTTACTGTCAACAAATATCTTGGTATGCATGAAATTATACCCATAGTCCAACAGCTGGTTCTGAATCCACAAAACTTGGCCACAACAAGCAGCTGCAGCAACATACTCTGCTTCAGTTGTAGAATTAGCCACCACTGTTTGTTTCTTGCACTGCCAAGATATCAATCTGCTCCCAAGAAACTGACATCCACCAGTTGTGGATTTCCTATCAAATTTATCACCTCCATAATCACTATCTGAATATGCAATCAGCTCCAATGGTGAATCCTTTGGGTACCACACACCAAGATCAGGATAGCATCTTAGGTACATAAAGATCCTATTCACAGCATAAAGGTGACATTCTTTGGGAGTCACTTGATGGCGTGCACAAGCACACACAGCAAACATGATATCAGGTCTGGAGGCAGTAAGATACATCAAGGATCCAATCATGGATCTATAGTGCCTGACATCAACATCTTTCCCATCTCCAATCTTTCCCCAAGGGTGTTCTCTATCCATAGGAGTAGTAGCCCTCTTTTCATGTGGAGAAAAGCCAAACTTCTTCAAGATCTCAACAACATATTTATCCTGGGAGATGAAGATACCATCTGCTGAACTTGTAAACCAAGAAAGAAGTTCATCTCCCCCATAGCACTCATCTTGAATTTGTCTGTCATAAGCTTGGAGAAATCCTCACTCATCTTTGGATCAGTAGACCCAAAAATGATATCATCAACATAGACCTGCACAAGCAACACATCCTTGCCTTTCTTCTTTGTAAACAGTGTCTGATCTATGGTGCCCCTCTTGAATCCATTGTCCACCAAATAGGTAGACAAGGTACCATACCATGCTCTAGGGGCTTGATGAAGGCCATACATAGCCTTTTTGACTTTATACACTTTATCTAGATTTTCTGGATCCTCAAAACCTGGAGGCTGCATCACATATACCTCCTCAACAATGGTTCCATAGAGGAAGGCACTCTTGACATCCATTTGATAGACAGTGAAGCCCATGCAGGATGCATAGGCTAGAAAAATCCTTATAGCTTCAATCCTTGCAACTGGTGCAAAGACTTCCTCATAGTCTATCCCTCCTCTTGTGTATATCCCTGAGCCACTAACCTTGCCTTGTTTCTGACCACAATTCCTCTTTCATCTCTCTTGTTCCTTAGAACCCATCTTGTCCCTATAGGTCTGACATATCTGGGACAATCAACCAGCTCCCAAACATCCTAAATTGCAAATTGGTGAAGCTCATCCTGCATTGCTTCCATCCAACTTGGTTCTTTGAGAGCATCAAATATTTTCTTGGGTTCCTGTTGTGACAGAAAACAGGCAAACAAACATGCTTGCACAAGAGGGGTATCAACCTTCTTGTGTATATCGGCAATAAACCCACCAAGACCTTGATGAGATCTTCTAGTCTGAACTGGAGTATTAACATTACCAATGATTTGAGAAGGAGGATGATTCTTCATGACTGAAGTAAGTATTCCTCCCTCAAAAATTCTGGTATCTTCAACTTCATTCTCCATGTTGCCAATATCTTCTTCATCAGACTCTCTTATATCAACATAGGGATGACCTTCTTCATAAGAACTGGAAGGTTCACCTTGTTCGAAAGTGGAAGAGAAAAGATGTGCAAAAGTGTTTTCAACGCCTGAATCTTGTTTGTCAGCGATTGGGCTAACAACGCTTGAACTATTGTTGTCAACGTCTGAACCATCAACGTCTGAATTGGTCTTGTCAGCGCTAGATTTGCCTTTGTCAGCGCCTGAAGGACCATGCATGTTTGTATCTGGTGGTGCTTGGAGACCACCATTATCTTTACCAGCAGCAGCAGCAGCAGCAAAAGCATCTGTCCAAATGGGAATGGTAACATATTCTTGGATAGAAGATGTCTTTTCTGCTTGTGATCCAACCTTTTCATGAACCTGAGTACCTGAAATAGCAACAACTTGTTCCTCCATAACATTTGAAGTTACCTTCACAATGTCTGGATTAGTGACAGGCATATAATTTAAAGTTTTAGATAAAGGTTCCAAGTCAAACAACCAATTAGGACCACTTTCAGGATCACTAGGCTTATTTTCTAAAAACCTAACATGTACTCTTTCAAGTATACGTTTTTCTTCTTTAAGATAAACCCTATATCCCTTGCTCTGCACTGAATACCCCATGAAGTAACCCTCATCACCTTTTGCACTAAATTTCCCTAAGGCATCACTAGTATCTAAAACCACTACATGACAACCAAAAGGTCTGAGAAAACCAATATTAGGTTTTCTTCCCCAAAGTAACTCATAAGGTGTTTTGTTCTGAATTTTGTTAACTAATGCTCTATTTTGAACATAACAAGTTGTATTAACAGCCTCAGCCCAAAAGGCTATAGGAAAATGAGCATCAGCCAACATTGTTCTGGCTGCTTCAATTAGGTTTCTATTTTTCCTCTCAGCAACCCCATTTTGCTGTGGGGTTCTAGCAATACTAAATTGCCTAGTAATTCCTTTCCTGGAACAGAAATCATCTAGCTTCTTATTCCTAAATTCTCCACCATTATCACTCCTAAGCATTTTAACCTCATTGCCAGACCTCTTCTCAATCTGAGTGATAAAATCAATTAGAATATCAGCTATGTCACTCTTCATAGCTAGAAAGAATGTCCAAGTAAACCTGGAAAAGTCATCTGTGATGACAAAGCAATATGACTTACCATTCAAACTTTCTATATTGGTTGGACCAAAGAGGTCCATGTGTAGTATATGAAGAGGTTTAGAACTAGTATGCACCTATTTTGACTTGAATGAGACCTTGTGCTGCTTGCCTTTAAGACATGCAACACAAGAGTGGTCATTGTGGAAGGCCTTCTCAGGCAAACCATCAACTAAACCAAGTCTCACAAGCCTATTTATATTTTTAAAATTTATGTACCCTAGTCTCCTGTGCCACAAATTACTCTCATCTACTGAGGCTTTAGCATAAAAACAAGACATATTATTATTCATTTTAATCCCATTCAAATTCACATTATATATGTCCTTATGCCTAGGTGTTCTATACTCAATATATTTCTCATCAGGGATCTTATAATCCTTTCTTAACACCAAACACTCAGTATCAGTAAACAGAACTTTATTTTTGTTATCACAAACTTGTGATACACTAAAAAGGTTGTAATCAAGTTCTTTTACCAGAAAGACTTTCTCAAAACGCAAATTCTTGGTGAGAAGGGTTCCTTTGCCTGTGATAGTACCATATCCGCCTCTAAAGTATACCTTATCACCATCCTTAATGGGAGTGAAGTTGGTCAAGCAGTCTTCCTTCCCTGTCATGTGCCTTGAGCATCCACTATCCCAATATCCACAATCATTGACCTGTCTTTGAATGCCCTACACATAAAGAAAACAAATTAGTTTTCTTTGGGAACCCAAGTCTTAAAAGACTTGGATTCATCTGGTTGTTCAATAAGAACAGACTTAGTTCTCACAACAACCCCATTCTCATCCTTCTTAGGATGAAATACCCAGTTAACCCCAATAGGTTTGGTAATGACCTTTGAAATGTAATTAAATCTGTTGCAGGTCATTGAAATCCCATTATCATTAGGGTTTTGATCTTTCTTGGGTCTCCATGTTAAGCTTGAAGAAGCTTTAGACCCCTTACCCTGTGGTTGCAAATATTTAGGTCTGGTCATGTTTCTATCAGCGTTGGAATTAGTCTTGTCAACGTTGAGATTACCCTTGTCAGCGTTGAACCTAGGGTTTGCTACAGAAACCCATTGCCTATTTGACCAGGTGTTTGTCTTTTGAAATGGTCTTTGTCCATGAGTGTTAGACCCTCTAGTAAAGAATGGGGCAGGTCTAATCACTCGTGGACTTTGTTGCACACAAGGTTTGGGTCTGACAACGTTTGACTTCCTAACAACGTTGACTTTGTTCCTGTCAGCGCTGAAATTGTTCCTGTCAGCGCTGGCTTTGGGAGCGTTGACACACTTGTATGCCAAGTGTGAAAAGCTACCACAAGTGTAACAAGCTTTTCTAGACACAACCTTAGGTCTAGAAGTGAAGAAGCCTGTTCCATTATTGCTAACTTGGCTCTTGGGTGACCTAGTATTCCTATACATCTCTGCATATTTAATGCTAGGTTTTCTATCAGTGTTTGAGCCTAGGTCAACAGCTTTACCAGTGACTGGGTTTGTAACCTTAATGGGAGTTGACTCATTGGGACTTTCACATAGTAAGCCACCCTTAACAAACAAAGTAGGGTTAGCTTTCTTCCATTCATTCAGGTCAGTCAACTTTTGTTGGTACTCTTCAACTGGAGTGACAACTCTTGGTGGAGGAATGAATTCCTCCTCTTGGAATTCTGGCAAACCAATCCAAGATAAGTCCTTTTGGTGGACACCATAGAAGTCACCAGCTGGTGGTGGAACCAAAGAGTAGTCATTCATCCCAATCCCAGTCATGTCCATAGGATCCCTTTGTTTACCCACACAGTCTCCTAGGGTTTGAGTGGCTCTATCAAATCTTTGAATTTTAAGGCCAACATTGTCTTTATTCTTAATGGCCTCATCTAATTTAGCCTGTAACTCACCATTAACCCTTTCCATGATGTTTCTAATATCCATACTAGCCTCTAACTCATGTTTTAAGATATTTATTTTATCTTTTAAGTCAAATTCCATTTTCTTGTATTCAGAAACGGTTTTCTCAGTTTGAGTGAGGGCTAGTTGGTAATTAGACAATTTGCACTTTTCAGTACTCACATCACTCATTAATCTTAACACTTCTTTGTTAAGTTTCCCAGTGTTTAACCTACAACCTTTACTACAAAAAGCATCATTGTATACCTCATTATCAGATGAAGAGGAGGAGTGTGCCATGAGAGCATATTCAACATGCTCTTCTTCTTCAACCTCAGCAATCAAAGCTTTATCCTCTTCAACATTTTTAGCCAGATAGCTCCAATCCCATCCCATACCATCAATTCCTTGAACTGCAACCATGGCTTTGGAATCCTGAGCTTTAACAACCTGACTTGAGGGTTTACCAGCATCAGATCTTCTAGGAGATCTGCATTCCCTCATGAAGTGCCCCATACGATGACAGTTGTAGCATTCAACTTTGGATTTGTCAAATCCAGCTGTGTCTTTAGCATTGAAGGTCATCTTCTTCTTAAACCTTCTGTTCCACCTATTTGCTCTTATACTAGCAAGAGCCATGTTCCATTTAATGTCCATCTCTTCCAAGTGCTCATCACTTATCTGCTCAAGGTCCTCATATGTAATCACTGAACCATTGGGCAAAGAAGCAATATAAGCACATACAGTATCCAAATCTAAACCAGCAAGTTTAACTCTTGGGGAGTCACTCTTGAATGTGTCAGCGTCTGAATAGGAGACGTTGACAAGACTTATTCCATCGCTGACATATGATGATCCCGTAACTGGATGCATGTAAGAGTCCTTCTGATTGAATTAACCTTCACTATGAGAGAAGAAGGCCATGTTACTGGTGGTAGACTTGCTTCCATGCTCTAAAAGAGTTTTATCTTCCAGCAACCTTAGTTTGTTGTAGATGTCATCAAACGAGGAACTCTTATAAGTATTGTTGGCAAGAATAGATCTTGCCTCAATCTTCCATGCCTCACCAAGACTTTTAAGAAAGGTAGGATTAATGTCGACATCACCAAGTTGTGTCCCCATGAAGGACAACTTGCTTGTAATGTCAAGCAATCTGCTTCTCACACTACTCAGTTTCTCATTGGGTTGAGCTTTTAAGACAGCATAATCATGCATGAGTTGCTTTTTCTTCTCTTCCTTAGTGTCTGCATTGCCACCATATGCAACTTCAAGAGCTTCCCAAAGGTTTTTAGCAGATTCATTGCCTCTATATTTATGCTGGTTCTCTTGTCCCAAAGAGACTTTCAGAATATTTAGGGCTTTCATGTCGACCCTTTTCTTTGCTATGTCTTCAGCAGCCACAACTCTACCATCTCTAGGTTTTTCTTTCTTATCCTCTTCAGAACATCAAGCAACAGCTAATCTTTGAGCAATAACATTAGCAATCTTTTGGGCTTTATCGAATGTGTTTCCATATTCAATAACCTCCCAGAGTGTGTAGTCATAGATTCCCAGATATTGCTCAAAGTTGAATTTCCACAGATCAAAGTTGGATCAAGAATGGGAATCTTGATGTTTGGTAAAGATGAGGAGGAGGAGGTTATTGCTTCAGACATGATGTTGTTAGGGTTTTTGAGAAAATTAGGGTTTTGGTGATTTTTAGGGTTCTTGTGTTCTTTAAGATCAAAAGTTCCTCAACAAGCTCTGATACCACTTGTTGATCCCAAACTTAGATCGATTTAGCTTTATGTATACGAGATTAGATCAAGTAATACACTTAGAGAAACCTTTGTATATGCTTATGATAATCTAAGTGTTATGCGGAATTAACACTTAAACAAGAACACACAATGATATAAACAAACTTTCACTTTGATTAATGATATCAAACTTGCTTACAATGAAAGTAGTTTACGAATGAAAAACTTATATGAAACATTAACCTAAAGGTCTTCTTTTATAGACATAAGAAGCCTTGTACAATAATCTACGTATCAGCTATTCTAGGTAAAGATAAATATAGAAAATACATTGTTGTTCCTATCTTTACTAGAAGTAATCTAGAATACAATAAACGCGTAGAGTATATCTTCCCATCAGTGCTTGTCTTCAATGTGTCAACGCTTGACTTTATCTTGTTAACACTTGAGCTGTCAGTGCTTGTTTTGTTCTTGTCAACGCTTGTTTTACTCTTGTCAGCGCTCAAGTGATCTGGCCTTAATTTATTCCCAACATTAATTATAATAATAACCAAGCCAAAACATGTATTTTATGTCTAAAAGTCGGAATTATGCATGGTTTGTGTTTTTGTTGTGATTTAGGACCAAAATGTGAAAATGGAATAAAACATGGGCTTTCACGGGCTTTTATCGAAGAAAAAGACAAAAGACGAAGTCAAAAGATCAAGAGTGCAAAAAGAACGGAAGTCCAAGGCCTATTCTGAAGATCTATCGAAGAAAAAGTCTAAAGACGGAAGTTTAATGAAGTCGAAGAACCAAGTCTAATAGAAGAAGAAAATTATAAGACGAGTTCAATTTATATCGACAAATCCCAAGACAACGTCGAGAAAGTCGAAGAATTTAAAAGACGAAAAGACGAGAAGAAAAGAAGAAATCATCAACACATTTAATCCCCCTATAAATACCCTCCTAATGTGTCATTAGGAGGTATTAGCTAAATTGACAACTTAGTCTTTCCATTTTACTTTCATGCACTTTCATATTGTAATCTTAATTTCTTGTCTTTAATTACAAGTAAGTTTTAATTTGTGTTGTTGAATCTTTAATTTTAATCAAGTTTTAATTAATCTCTCATTTTACCTTTCTTGTTTTGCTTAATCTTTATGCTTATTTGCTTATTGTCATGCTTATTTGATTGTTTGTTATGTTTTTTTATGTGTTTGATTGTGTTAGCTTATTATTTTATAGCTTATTGTGTGCTTTTCTTAAATTTAATTAAGTGTTTTTAAAAGTTATTTTATAAAAAGTTGATTTTAACTATTTTTATTATTTAGTGTTTTTAAAAGTTTTTAAATTTTGGCTTATTTGCTTTTTCTTAAACTTGATTTGGTTAAACTTTTAGATAAGTTCTTATTTGGTTTTAGCTTATTTTTAGTTTTGTTTATTTTTGATCTAATCCGGAATATTGCCTAAACCCTTTTTTCCCGAACTGAGTCTTGCACCATTTTCCCGAATTGAGTATAAACATAAAATTCTGAATTAAGTGTGTATCACCTTTCCCGAATTACGTGCATGATTGGTTTCCCGAATTAGGTGTCGAAGCTTCTTTCCGAATTAGGTCACTCATAGTATTCCGAATTAAGTGCAATTGCACTATTCCGAACTACATTTGGGACTCATTTCCCGAATTAGGTAGGGCATTCCCATTTCCCGAGTTACATACAAACTCAGCATTCCAAACTAAGTGTTTAACTGTATCCTGAACTACATGAAAAGCAGATTCCGAACTATATGCACAATAAACATTCCGAACTTCTATATATAAGTCAGCTACATGCCTGCTTGCATGCTTCCCTCATTTCCCGCAAATTTTCACCAGCTTGCTTGGCTGCTTGAGCAGCTTGCCTGCTAGCTTGTTTAGTAATTAATATTGTTCCGCAACGTTTAGTTTAATCTGAAAGTTGTTCCCATTTTAACTCTGAAAGTCACGTATTTTTAGTTGAATTTTTCATCAATTTTTAGTATTAGTATTTTTTCCAAAAGTTTAAGTTTTATCTTTTATTTAGTGCCCGCTTTAGCTTTTACCTCGTTTAGTTTTAAAGTACCCTCTTAGTTTTATTTTATCCTTTTTCATTGGGTTAATTTTATTTTTCAGTCGAAAGTTAATTTCTTCGTTTAGTTTTATTTTTTTTAATTGTATTGTTTTAATTTATGTTTTATTATTTGTTTTGCTCCTTTATTATTAGTTAGTTGTTTTTGGTTTATTTTTATTACGTTTCGCTTTTACCTTTTAAGTAGAAATAGAAAACCAAACTTCCCTTTTTCTTAACCAAAACCAATTGCTCCGCTAATAACCAGTAATCAATTCGAACTGAATCGAGACGATAACTTTTCATACTTAATAAAATTCAGTTATTAAAATGGTGCCGCTGCCGGCTCTTTTCGTGAATATTAACGGTTTTCTGTGAGAGACACGTTGGATTTGGGATCCGTTCACTCGTGAACGTTATTTTTCTTGCTTATACAAACTCTATTAGCTTATTTGGATGTCAGCCAAATAAACCAATAAGCTTTTATAACTCACAATAAGAAAGGCAGTTTGGGCTTAAGTGTCCTCTCACCCAAACCTTTCTTCCTTTGATGGAGTTTAATAAAAAAAACTTTTGCAATAACAAATGTAAAATGATTACACTAAACAAGAATCAAAATGGAACTCAGAGTTTTGTATAATTCAAAATTGTTCATTTTCATTAATAAATTTAAAAAACAATAGAAAATCTGGAACAAGCTATGTGGACACATATCTCACATTTATACACTGAAAGAGAACACTCTAGAATAATTAAACCCTAATGCTAGAATTTCCTATTAGGCCCTTGGAATTTCTTGGTCAAATGGATGCTTGTGACTTGTAAGAGATGCCAGTTGTCCTTGAAATGATCTTAGATGTTGATTGATGCCTTTGGGAAGAAGAATTGGTTGTGGAACGTTGATGCTCTGAATAGATGTCAAACTTGCCAAAAATGTGGAAGCAGAGGACACGTGTGGGGTCCTTGGAGGTCACGGGTTACAAATTTTGGGTGTGGGATGTGATTAGGTTAAGTTAAATCAAAGTTCTGGAAACTTTGGGGGCAAACCCCTATGTTTTAATCATTGATTTGGCTCTAGGGTTTATAGTGGGAGGGGTGATAAACAGTGGGATTAGATGGGATTAGAATTTTAAGAGAGTTTAAGTTATGTGTTTCCCACGTTTATTTTTATTAAACAGATTTTTGGGGGTTTGACTAATATTGACTGGGGTGAGGTGGAAAGGTAAGTGACGTGGTGATGTAGGAGTGGTGGTAGGAGTTAGTGGGGTGATGTTTCAAATGGTGATAGGAGGATGGTAGTTTGTTTGTCTGGTCATGTTAGGTCCCTTAGTTTCCAAAATCTTTTCATAGCAAGTTTGTATCAGATTTCTTCCCATTCCTTTGTTAACAATTATGAGGGACTTGTCATTTTTAGCACACATAATACCAAAACTTTTTCAAAGGACTAGTTATGCATATCTTGATATCTTCAAGGGCTTAAAGTTTCATGTCTTCCATCTTCAAGGATAAATCTTGTACAAATGAATAATGGAGGGTCATTTGTGACAAGTCTTCCAAATTGAGGGACAAAACTTGCCAATCTTCAAAACTTCAAGGACTTCATAGGAAAATCATGATTCGGGTCCGGTTTTTTGTGCGGCTTCGTTTCCCGTGTTCGTTTTTGCTTCATTCTTATGATCTTTTGTTGATTTCACGATATCTGTACCTAAAATACACAATGAACAAACACAAGCATATTTTGGGGTATTTTGATGATATTTTAAGCGTTTTAAGCCCGATTTAAACGATGAGACTATGTATAATTGCAGTCTCATCACTCCCCTATACTAAACCATTGTCGTGCCCTCACGCAATGCTAGAAATAAGTATCGTAGCACTTCCAAAATTCATTTTTATGTGACATTTATTGAAAACGTAAATTTAAATAAACTATTACGCGTGTTTTAGACATAATGTATTGTTTTCATCACGATAAAGTGACTTTTAGGGTCAAATAATAAGGACACGTGAAGGCCTCATGGATATAAGTTCGTCATCCTCGATTTTCACCCAATTCCATGCTAAGCGTGTAACCAGATCATAGTTATTATAAGTTAGAAACACAAACATTACTCATGAGTGTTAATTACACACTTAGACTCCCTTATTCCAAATTGGTATCTCTTATATTTTATTTTTTTCTTAATGATCACGACGATACATTTTTGACTTATTTCGATAATTTGTTAAGGCCGAAAATAAAGTAGCACGATTTAATTGATAGTTAGCCGAAGGACACGATCTTTTAAAACGGCTTCTCGTAATCTCCTTAAGTTCATATCTTGGCATAACTCGTTTCACGATTTGAGACCTTTTTCGGATCGATATTTGGCATGTGTTTCGAACTTCAAATATTGGAAGACGTTCTTGAAATAATGGTCTTCTCTTCATATATGGAATTTCTTCAAACTTGGACCACGACTTCATCATTTTTCTTCAATATTTATTTGGTATTTTGATATACAACGATCCGCCTCCTTTTAGGACTTGGATATATTTATCCTCATACCTTGTTAGGGTCTTTTTGGATAGACTTCTCCATGATCTGTAGGGGAGTATATTGCTTCTCGTCATGTGTCTCGATCCTTCATATTGATTTTGGAACAATGATACTTCACATCATCTTGGATCTTTAGCAACAAAATGGAGCTCCTCATGCCTTGTTAGGGCCTTTTTAGAACTTTGCCAATCTTCGCATCCCGCTTCAATAAGTTATGCCTTGGCTATGAACTCTATTCGAACACGAGCAACTTTTAAATGATCTTGGGCTAGAAGATAAGTAACCTTTTAAATCGTACGACCTTACTTATTGCGTTTATTTAAACAAAAGTGTGGGGAGAATAAGCTAATAATTACCACACATGAGATCGTGAAAGATTACGAGACTTATAAATAACTCTATCATTTCTCGTCCTCCTTTAAGAGACTTAGCCTAAAAAGGTTAAGGAATCGAAGCTAGTGCTCAACACGCACGGTCGAGTCAAAAATTAATCTTATTCTCACCATCAGAAAACCTACACTCGTGTCTTAAACACTTATGAAAAATAAGAAAATTTTTAAAATTTGGCCATTTGTAGCCTTATTTTGCAACAAAACGATGAAATTTGGATTGCGTAATGACGTGAGCAAGGTGAAGTATCTACTCACTCCTCCCATACTAAAACTAAACATTGTCCTCAATGTTTCGAGTCTAGGGGTGAAAACACCCCCATACTAGAGACGAAGTCGAATGCTTAATCTCAAGCATGGAAAGGGTAAAACGAATAACCTAAAAGCCGTTTATGAATTATGCTAATAAGATAGTCGTTAGAACATAAAAGGATATCACCGGATATCGGAATCTCCAAAGGCAACAATCGAAGCTCGAGTGATCCGTAAAACAAACACGAGATGCTTCAATGATGACGATGAACCTAATGAATCACAATCACAAACAACCACGAAACAAAGGTTGGAAGAGCACAAGTCCCCTCGTTTAACTATTAGAAAAACGATAATATTTACAAGGATAAGCATGAGAACACCCCACGAGGCACCTTGTTTTTGATAACCGAGTCAAAAGCTCGACTCGAATCCCCATAAATGTGATCATTTAGGGATAATCTTGGTATGGTCATTTTTGGTGGGGCTTACATGATAAACAATGCCCAAAAGTACATGGAGTACTTTAAAAACCCGATATACGTATACCGGGGTCAAAGATAGTGTCTTCGTTTTCGGATGAAAGACGAACAACGCCACTTCAACCGTAGCCAAAACACCAAAGGGGTAGAAGAAAAGAGATGAGAAGTAGAAAGGTGGGGCAATGGGTAAGTCAAACTTATGAGCTACTCGAGGTAGACTCACACCAAGCAAATGAATATATTTTCCATTTATTGTATCGGCGGGAGACCGAGATTTCCCTTTACAAGCAATTCCGGGATTGTAAATATCGTCCTCGGTGGAGAAACGTGAGGGAACATAAGGGGCTTCCCCCACACTAGATCCACACCAACCATCGTCAAAAGGAGTAGACGAGGTGGTATCACTCATAAAACATAGTGACGACGAAGTTAAACATGTAGAAAAATATTTTAAATCATATTTAAAATCCTTTCCTTTTTCATCATTTTTAAACTCTTTATGAAAACCCGATTTGATAATGTCGAAATATTTGGCGTGTCAAATTCAAAATTAGTCGCGCTAAAAATACTCACATTTAAGTCATTGGTGGGAAGGGGTGGTGGATTATATAAGTTCTCAAAACTTCGATCAATAAAGAACACCGCCCCCTCGAGGTCTACATACTCGTCATCCTCATAAACGTCGATTTCATCGATTTCTTCATCAAAGATAGGCTTGTCAAACCATGTTTTGTCATTCCCTTCCTTGAGTATCTTAGAAACTCTCTCGAAAAGATCACGATCAAGCACGAAACCATCATTCATTTGTGGGGATTGTTGATAAGTTAAATCCTCACGAATGTGGTAAACGTAATTCTCATTTGAGGAGTGTTAATTAGGTAACTCCTCGAGAATTGGATTTTGGGTCACGTGAGTTGGTTCGACATCGAAAATACGACGTTCCAACTCATTTAGTTCATCCTCGATTTTAGAAAGATCTACATCACTTGTAGGTGGAAGTGGAGACAAAAGAGCTAGCTCTCGTTCACTGATTTCCTCAATCTCGGGATCAAACTCGTAATCATCGTACTTCACATATGAAGAGGTCTTTTTGGGAGAATCCTCAAAAATGGCATGTGGATTTTGAAGTACGTGATCTATCTCGGCAAAATCTCCATCGTCATCATCAAAGAAAGAGTCGATGTGAGCACTCACAACCATGGTCTTACAAGTCGAATGACTATGCTTAGGTGACTTTTCTAAAACGAGAGGATCGATTCCGATGAAACCTTTAGCCTCAACGGGTGTTGGGATAGAACAAGGAGGCACTTTGATGGAGTTAGAAGTTGAAGCCTCAAAGACGTGGTCCTTCGAAGATGGTGAAGACGAGTCCATTTTTTTCATTGTCGTGATGGCACTAACGTCGCCCTTCGGAATTGGTTTGTCACTTTTTTCATCGAATACATCCCAAAGTGATTTTTCATTCATAAATTTACGCATACCCTTTTGAATTAGGTACACGTATTCTTTATCGTTAAAATCATTATCTTTAAAACCGTTTTTCTTAATTCTTTCAAAACATGCATTAAGCCTCATAGTTTCCGCTAAAGTAAACATTTTGAAATCATTAGAATTTGAAACATTAGGTTTTGAAACCTCTGTTTTTTCATGATCATAAGACACTTGGGATTTGCTCGTGAAAAAGTCCATTTTATCCTCCGCATATCTCATAGTAAGTCTCCCCTTGTGCACGTCGATTACGGTTAGAGCCGTCGATAAAAATGGTCGGCCTAAAATAATGGGACATTTAGGGTCACACTCGTAATCGGATATAACGAAATCCGCGAGAAAAACAAACTTTCCAACTTTAACATAGCCATCCTCGGCTATTCCAATTGGTATAAGTGGTGTACAATTTGCAAGCTCGATTGTCATGTTTGTGGGGGTAAGTGAAGACAATCTCATCAATTTCCATAGAGAATGAGGCATAAGATTGATGCTAGCACCTAAATCTGCAAGGGCTAAACATCCCTCAATCTCAGAAAAATCACAAGGTAATAGAAATTGGCCCGGATCCTCTTCCTTTCTCGGCATATGCCTTTTAGGTTTTTAAAAAGGATCGATGCACAAGTTTCTTCAAGGGTTACTTGGGTAAGGTCGATAAAACTCTCTTTTTGAACCATGGATGGAATTTAAGGTACATGAGGGTGTGCACTCTTTTCCTTGATCGCAACGTTCACCCCATCGACTTTAGAACAATAAGACATCTTAAAAGTCGAGGGTTGAGAAGAAGGAACAACACGAAATCCATCAAGGGTAGGGGTAATCACACGACTTTTTCCACGAGACGAGGCGGCGTTACATTGCTCCTTCGGATTTTCAGCGGTGTCAATAGGTAACGAATTCGATGAAGCACCCGAGGCTTTGTTCATAATAGCCGAAAACATCTTTTTAATGTCAATTTGTCCTTGCTCAATCTTCGTGTTTTGAATTTTCAAAGTATTGGAAAAGTCGTTTTTCAAAGTACCAATTTCCCCCTCTAATCGTCTCATATTAGCCTCATTCGTTTTCATGTAATTTTGAAAATCGTTTGACGAACTATTTTGATTTGAATTAAGTTCCCTTGGTTTTGATTACTTCTTTGAAAATTGTTTTGATTCCCACTTGAAAAATTGTTTCCTGATTGTTGTTGTTATCTCGGTTTTGCCAATTCAAATTACGACCTTGATTATAACCTTGATTTTAATTCGAAAAATTTCCTTGTTGATTATTTCCTTGAAAATTGTTTTGGTTTTGATTAAAATTGTTTCCTTGGTTATAATTGCCTTATTGCGATGGACCGGCGTTATTTTGATTTCGATTAGAAAAATTTTTGTTTAACGCACTCACATTCGACGTTTGGCCATCCGTAGCCGCACACTCGTAATAATTATGAGGTCCACCGCAAAACGTACACGAAGTCTCAACCGCTTTCACCGTAGCGGGAGCGTCTTTCTTTTGCATTTCGATGAGAAAAGACGTGAATACATTCGTCAACTTGTCGCCTTTCGCATCAACCCTCTCAATGCCGCGATTAGAATTACTAACATTGGCGACATTGGCAACACTCGGTGCGTTGCGGAGTTGGTAAACCTTGGATCCATTCTCGATAATCATCAAAGCGTCTTTCGGAGTCTTACACAAAAAGTTGCCACCGGCGACGGAATTCAACGAATCTTGTTCTTGAAAACTAAGACCGTTGTAAAACGTATCGATTTGGTGTAACTCGAAAAATCCATGGTGAGGACATTTCCTAAGCAATTCCTTCAAACGATCCCACGCGTATCTAAAAGATTCATTCGGGTTTTGCTCAAATCTCATAATTTCATTTTTGAAAAACGTCGTCTTAGACGGTGGGGAAAAATGATTAATGAACTTGGAGACGAGATCCTTCCACGTAATTATCGAATTAGGTGGCTCTTTCTCGTACCAATCCTTGGCGGCACCATCGAGCGAGTACGAAAAAAGCATAAGCTTGACGACATCGGTGTCGACGTTCTTAAACTTGCTCGTGGCTAAAAGACGATCAAAATTCTGAATGTGGTCGTGAGGATAATCGGCTTCACGACCTCGAAACTTTGTAGCTTGAATCAATGAAAGCATTCCGCTCTTAATCTCAAAATTCTCCGCTTCGATAGCGGGAATTACGATCGCGTCTCCATAACTCTCGGTGGGCGCTTGGAGCAATTCCATCATCGAACGATTGTCGGCCATCTCGTCTAAGGTTTCTTCAACAACGATATTAGGAACGTCGAATTCTAAATCTCGTCTACGTCGTCGATTCCTTCGGTTACGATTGCGTCGATTCGAAGCGTCGCTAGAATTAGAATAATCTTTCGATCGAGTGCGCATGCTCAAAGCGTAGAATGGGGGGTAAAAAAGAAGATTCTTTTTGCGGCTTTTCTATTTTTCAATTTTTTGGGTTCACTACTACACAAAACGCTAAAGAGACCCCCTTAAAAAGACTGATTATGAAAAAACATGTCTCTATGACAAAAAATGGTGGGAAGGGAATGCATGGAAACTGGTTTTCTTGGAAAAAAACCAGCCTTCATAATGTGAATTCTAAAGAAACCGGTTTTTAAGATGCAACCAGTCTTTTTTATAAAAGTAAAGACACTGGTTTTTACATAACAACATGTCTCTATGTGTTTGTTTTATGGACACTATTTTTTATTAAAAAACCAGTGTTTTTACACATTTTAAGACATTGGTTTTTAAAAAACCAGTCTTGTTTTATTTTAATAGATTGTTGTTAATTTTTTGTTAAACTTAAAATCATAAGGACTAAACGATACATACTTGTTATTATAACATATTACGTTTTTAGACTTGATAAAGTATATATGTGATTAAAGTATAAGGACCATTAATACATAAAAAATTAAGAATCATAACTTGTGTAAAACTTATATAAACCAGCATATGTACCTACTATATATATATCATATACGGTATCGTTGCGCACGCTAAGAGTCGAAGGCATCGTTGCACATGATATGAGTCGATAGGGTATCTTTGCACACGATATGATTTGATAGGGTATCGTTGCAAATGATATTAGTCGATATGGTATAGTTGCACACGATATGAGTCGATAGGGTATCGTTGCACATGATATGGGTTGATAGGGTATCGTTGCACACGATATGAGTCGATAAGGTATCGTTGCACACGATATAAGTCGATAAGGTATCGTTGCACACAAAATGAGTCGATAGGGTATCGTTGCACACGATATGAGTCGATAGGGTATCGCTATTGTCAAATCATCGATTCACGGGATCGACCATCGGCTCAACACGGTCAAGTAACCGGTTCACGAGATCACCAAAAAGTCAACCCGATCGAGTCACCGGGTTCGACCACTGGGTATTTTACTTGGTTTTATCCCGAAACCGAACTGAACCGAGCAATATCAACATAAATATCAAGGTTTTCAAAATCGGGATCTTACCTAGGATCGTTTTCGTCTTTACAAGATCGATATCATAAAGTAGGATCCGGATCGTAAGATCCCTATAATGTAATTTTCTTAGTAGTCTTTGCCATATTTTATAAATTTACAACTTAATACACATTGTAAACACAAAACTATACGAATATTTCATAAGATGCTAAGATAAAGATCGGGATTTTGACAATTTTGATAAATATATAAAACCTAATAAAAATAATCGGTTCGCTTTTACTCGATCACTCGATTCGACTCGATTCTGGATTTATTTTGCTAGCTCCAAAATCTAAAATAATGTTCACATGTCCCGCCCCAATTTTCCCCAAAATTGAAATAATCCCTCCATCTTAATTTGAGATTTCACAATCTCATAACTGGCATGATAATCGCCATCATCTTTTTACACCTCCAACACAGCCAATTTCAGATTTATATCTATAATTATATATGCTTCATATCACTTCAATATTGCAGACAACCCTATCATCACAACCCTAATTCATCCATCACAACACCTCTTCCCATCCACCATCTCAGCCGCCACCAGTCACCACCCAATCTTCTCCGGCCACCCTTCTTAACCGCCGCAAAAGTGTAAGGTTTGCTTTTTCCTTATTATAACTATAATAAAAAATGGGAATTTTTTCGTAATTAAAAAAAAGAAAAAACCGTCTCACATAAAAAAGAAAAAAAGAAAGAGTGTGTATACGTCTTTTGGCCCTGAAGGTTTATGTTTTTTGTCCCCAACAATTTCTATGTGAGCCTGTTTGTTCCTTCTTTTGGTCGGTGTCTCGCTTTATTTGTTCTTTTATAGCGTCTCTTATTTTTTTTTCTTTTATTATATTATAATTTGTTACAAAAATGGCCTTCAGGTGAGAATAATCCATATGCTGTTTGCCAAAACGCAGTGTGACAATCCCATTCCTAAGGGCCGATGACCCCGTGTGGCGTATCTTCATTCATCTTTTGCTGATATTACGCGTTCCCCAAAAGGCGCCACCTGTGAGGCTGATGAGGGTAATCATGCGTTGCACTGTGTTTTGTTAACTCAAATTTCATTTATCTGTCATGTTGCAAAATACTCCTCCTTAAAGTTATCCGTGCAAGAGTTACGCCTTATAACTTGGTCATGTTATTTAAAATAAGTGAGATGTATATGAGAATTAGAGACCATTCTATTTTAATAATGTAGATACAATTTGTATAGATTTATGAATTATAATCTTTGCAATACATTGTATGTATCATGATGTAGTCATGACTCATGACTATGTAATTACCATAGTCTGATGGTCTGATCAAACATTGGTCTTGAACTAAATCGGTTATGCATTTTTATATCATGGATTCACTTTTGACCCATTATACTCAACACATGGCAACCTGGAGACAAAGTACGGACCCAAACACTTTTAGGACAGCATACAACGCCATAACTTCTCGATAAAAAACTCATCTTAAGATGCTTAAGATGAAATAAGATGCATTTCCTGTATGTTAGGATTAGTTGGGTCAACACCTAATTAGCTATTGTGAAATTAGTATCCTATATATGATTAAGCGAACCTGATAAGGAGTGTTTTGTTCATTACAGTCACAAGCTATTTCGAACTGAATCGAGAATGTAGTGACTTTTGTGGTAACTTGGCTATTTTGGTAGCAGTGTTGTGTTGAATTTTTAAAACCAGTTAGGCAGGTGAGTATGCATCCTTTGTTTTGCAACTTACAGGGACTTTATTTGATAGATGATTAGTAAGTTGGCGCGGGTTTGAATTTCTAAAAATAAATTGATAAGATTATGTGTATTTTAAAATTTATAAAGGTTTCTAGCGATTGAATGATTGAAAGTGTGTTGGTGAGAGTTGTTTGGTTAATATTGCATAACGACAATTTATATAGTCATAATTTCATAGATGTGCTCATTCTATCTATGAGTTTGATTCCTATTAGTCTGTTTTTTCCTTTTTCAGCTCCAACTGTCAATGATGCGCGGATGAATCATTCGGGTTTATATGGTTTGGATCCAGAAGCTACGCACAAAGTCAATAGACGACATATTATATGCGCCAACCATCCTATTTAGATGCAGATAACAAACTACTCATGACGTTCATTCCTAACTCCTAATGACTCAACCGAGGCGTGGCAAAATCTGTAAGAGACATACATCGTGGTGAAATACTTCTAATTACTTTATTCTTTCAAGTTACAAACTGCATGTATTTCCATAAATTGTATCATTTTTCTACAAACCTACGGCTTTAATGGGTGTATGGTATAGCTTTAAGGGGTGTTTGGCTTTGGTTGCTTAAAAGGTAAGGTTATCAGCAGGATTTAACGATCTTTGCTAAAAAAGTGTAAATTTGCGGGAAATGTTTTCGACCAACACGTTAAGCTAAAGTGCTTGAATAACCTCACTTTTTGTATAGCTTATTAACTTCATCTTGCTGTTTATTTAAATGAAAATAAAGTTTATACTTCTTTCTTTTCCGCAAACGAGCAGCAACACCTTCAGGTGTAATATACTGTTTCTTCTTGAAAATAAGTATGTTCTGATTTCTTTGTTAGGTTATAGAGGGGTACTCAAAGGTGTATGACATTACAGTAGTTAATCTATTTCGGAAATTTGAAAGAGACATTTTGTCTTTGTGGTAAATATATAAGGTTTTGAAGTTCTTTTAATGTATATTTGTATCATGGATTAACCCGATGTATTGTTCTTTATTTCTGTTCTAAATGTGTGATATAAAGGCATAAATCCATGGCAATAAGTCAGCAACTCATGCGTGCAACATATCGCGTCCAGAACACATAACATGCCCGCAGCAACGCGCGGGTATCGAAACCTTGTGTTTATACTTAATGGGGCTTTGATTGTTTTACACCGTCTTTATAATGGGTTTTTGTACAGGATGGTAAAGAAAGGCTACAAGAAGCCACTGTGCATGCACTAGGTTCACTTGCTAATTTCTTACCAGTAAGTTAACATATTATGAATATGAATACTAGTCTACTATCATTAGCTGCATAGCTCATATGACTAATATGCTAATTTGGTGCATAAATAGGAACAGTTCCAAAGTGCTACGACGCATTTATGCCCTACTTGAAAGAGACATTAGTGAACGCGGAAGCTAACGATATACTTCGATTTGAGGCCATGCGATGTATCAGTCATGTTGCAGTGTCGGTTGGAAAGGAAAAATCTAGAGATGATGCTAAGCATTTAATCACTCACTTTTTTATACATTCACTTTCATCTTTATGATATAAGTACGATGGAGCAAAATGTCCTTGTATACTTGCATGTTATTGCATATCCGAGTTATCTTGATATCTACTTAATACGAGTATAGATGTGACTGTGTATGTACATGCAGTTAGATGCATCTAGTTAGGGGGTTTTGGGGACAACAGGACGTCAGTAATGCAAAAATTTTCGCTGTGGACTTGTAGTTTAATATAACGGAAGTTAATATTTATAAAGTTTCTTGTAATCTGTATATAACATCTTGTGCTTTTCCATGACACACTGCTAAACTAACCTCTTGATTCTTTCCAGGATATGTAACAGTAGGATAAGCTGAAACTAAAGCTGGCTCAACTAGTTTTATAGCTGTGTGTAAATCTCTTCAATGGCTCCATTTCGGCTCATTAGGTAATCCTGAAACATTGTATCATTACTATGTCAAAATTACATCTTTGGTGTCTTTCTTATATAAAGATCAAACATTTATATGATATGATTGCATACCGTACTCATCAAGAGGAGCATCATAATCGTAACTGGTTGTGATGAAGAGACCGCCTGCTGTGCGGCCAAAATTTGTTCCTCCGTGATACTAGAACAACAAAGTCACAATTTATAATTTTGATTCAGGAAAAGGAAATTAGTAACCATTTACCCTCGTTTGGTAGTGACTTACCATATAGTAGTTGACAAAAGAACCGTTATTTTGTATGAATCTTGCAACTGCATATGCTATATCTTCTACAGGTCTGGTAGGAATCGGGCCACCAAATTCCGTAAACCTTCAAAAGAAAAGAAAGTGAACAACTTTAGAAATTATAGAAGCGGGTTTGAATCTGTTAAGAAAAACTTGTGATAACATTTACTGCATGACTTACCAGCC
This sequence comes from Glebionis coronaria, assembly GCA_025667525.1. Classification (NCBI taxonomy): domain Eukaryota; kingdom Viridiplantae; phylum Streptophyta; class Magnoliopsida; order Asterales; family Asteraceae; genus Glebionis; species Glebionis coronaria. Next base: position 309,138,963 of record CM046878.1, on the reverse strand, counting down.
AGTCCAAAGCTCTGTAAACATTTTAGGTTTGTTAGGCCTGTGAGGAGTGAAGTTTTCATAGTAGAACCCGTTACATGTGTCAATCTGTCATGTAATTAGCATGTTAGAGAAAAGGAGCGTTGTGTCTTAAAGCTTAAGCCGTATGGCCAGGGGAACAATGCGTTATGTAAGTGTAGATGCCCATTTAGGGAGGACGGGAAGCAGAAGGGACGATCTTGTGTCTTTGGCGTACACGCAAATATTTCTTCTCAGGGGAAAACTTCCATGGAAAGGCTTTATTGTGAGTTTTCTTTTGCTTTTTATTGGCTTTTTTATTATTATACTATACTATTAAGTTAGAAATGTTTATAATTCAGTTTTACTCACTTGTGTAGAAAATGCGTCCGTTGAATAAGAAAGAGTTGAACGCGATTGTTGGAGCTTGGTTTACATTGTGGCGACAAATTAAATAAAAACAAATTTGATTCGAAATATGTATTTGACAATTTTAATCCTTCCAATTAATAAAGTTGTCTTTATTTACATACATTTGTTGTTTATGACAATTCAAGTCCTTTAATTTAGTTTTTTATAGAATTCTTGTATTTACATTATTTCATTGTAGAGGGTTAAATTTCTAAAATTTGGAATTTAATAAAAATTCCAATTTTTTTTAAAAAAAATTAATTAAAAAGAGACTGGTTTTTAGAAAAAAAACACATTTTTTTACTCCATAAAAAGACTGGTTAGATGCTCTTAAAAAGACTGCTTTCTGGAGATTAGTATGGAGACCAATCTCTAAAGAGAGTTGTTTTTATGAAGATAACCAGTGTCGATTCTTTTAATAGAGACTGGTTTAAAAACCAGTCTCTTTATGTTTCGAGCAAGGAGATCCTCCACATAGAGACGTCCTACAAAACCAGTCTCCATTGCCTTTTTGGACCACTCTCCATGGACTTTTTTGTAGTAGTGGTTTTTGATTGTTTTTTAATTTTTTTGGATTTTTTGTGTATTACGTAGACTCAAATCTACAAATCTCTCCTCGAATCGATTTCTCGATTAAAGGAGCCTCAAAGAATGAAAACGATCACGTGGAGTGAACGACTTCGATAACTTTAGAACGTTGGTGGAACACCAAAACGTTCAAGAGGGTTTAATCTTGAAAACAAGCAAATATAGTATACGTAGATAATACTTAGGCGGTAAACCCTCGATTAGCCCTCTTTCTCAAAACACGCACACGCAAGCAGAGGAAACGAGGCGGCTAAGCACTTAAGAGCCTTTTTCCTTTAGGTCGTGAAATACAACCGCCTTATACCCACCTTATAGTTTGTGTTAATTGAAATTAAGCCTCACGAAAGTATTTATCTATTTTGCCTTTAAACTTTTGCTTTAGGTTCGAATACAATAATTGAGTGATGAAATCCCAATTAAGGTTGCGTTTTCACGCTTTTGGAGTACTTGTATATTTATTGTTCTACGTAAATACAGTATATTAATAATATTCACAAGAAAAACGAAAATGATAATGGGATATCTACAATATAGTAAAATGATTGTTTTGTGTTTAATTTAAGAAAATTAAACACAATTTATTTGGATACTATAATATATTAAGGAAAAATAACAAAAATGAGTATGTACGTTATATACGCTTTCCAAAAAATGAAAAGCAAAAACGCACTACTCACACAAACACGATAGTAATAATGGCAACACAAAAACTGATAGTAGTAAATCGTACATGTTTTAGGGAAAACGCGTATGAGCGGCAAGTATTAAGACTCACGCTTTAGAAAAACGTAAAACCGAATAAATGCGGGTTCGTTCTCGAAGGAGGTGTGTGAATATGAGTGCTAATATGTAAAATCAAAGTTTGAATTAGTGTCGTTTTTGGTATATAAGAGAGAAAATTAAAAACGAGCTACGACTACGATTACACAACGACGAATTAACGTAAAACGCGAACGTAAATACGTAAAACGTGACAGAATTAAAAATTAAAACTAAAAATTAACTAAAAATCAAAACTAAGTCTAAAATAAATATAAATAAGAATAAAAATCCAATAAATAAATTTTAAAACCTTTTATTAATTAAATATTTAATTTTAAATGCTAATTAAAGCCCTAAAATTAAATATAATTAAGGTAAAGCCCAAAATATTATTTTATTGAACTAATAACTCACTTATATTATTTAAAGACTAAAAAGTATTTTTCCTAAATTTTAAAGACTATTTTTCTATTTTTAAAACACTAAAAAGAATTTTTAAACTAAAATAATGATTAAAAATAATAAAATAATGCTAAAATTAATTTAACTTTTTGAAAAATCCTAAATTATATTAGTAAGTAGTAGAAAAATTAAAAAGTTTGAAAAAAGTAATTTCTTGCACTAAAAGACAAAACAGTTTTAATTAAAAACAATTTAAACTAAGATTAAATCTAAAAAATACTTATAAAAGATGAAGAGTGAAACTTTTTTAAACTAAAAAACTTAAAATATTTTTCTGAAACTAGTAAAATTTTTAAAACTGAAAAATATAAACTTTTTGCACTAAAAGAAAAAAATAGATTAAATAAAACTAATTAAAATTGCATTTAAATCTAAAAAATAGCAATGGAACAGTAAACTGAAAATAAACTTTATGAAAAATTCAAAAATAAAATAACAAAGCAATGAAAATTAAAAATACTAAAAAAATACTGAAATTAGGCCACTAAAGACAAAATAACAAGAACTCTGAAAGTGACAGCTAGGGTTTTCGTCTTTTACCCAAGCAGTGGAACAAGAACACTAGCAGTGGGAAGGTTTTTCCCACTTCTTTAACTAAAAACGTATCTGGTGATATTTGTGTTTATAACTTGCTTGTTTTATGGAATTTCTTGGAAACAAGGGCACCCCTACACTCAGTGGAGTGTAGGGAGTCAAGATAAACAAGAAAATGCACAAGTATAACACAAAATAAGCACACAAAAGGTAGATTAAAGTCACTATATGCACTACGGGGTCTGGTGGTATTGCTTTCTGATGCAAATGGCTATTTGATGAGTTTCATGCACTCAAATAATGGTCAATACACGACCAAATCACCATAAACAAGATGCAAACTTAAATACACCTACTCTCTAACAAATACCAAAGTTTGGTGGTCAAATTTTAGTAAAACAAGGCTGTTATAGCCCACTGATTGTTATACCAGTTTTTAGCCAAAAAATAACATGCAAAATCCTTTTTTATCCTATGATACTTAAAACCAAATACTGATAAACATCTAAACCACCTATCTAAGTGTGTTAAGACAGATTATAGGCTAAATACTTGTCAATAACTTGTCCCTAAACCTAATCCCAAACACCCTTATAATTTTAGAAAATGAATTTTAACAAAGAGACTATAATCAAAACCTAACAAATCTAATCAAAATCAACCTAAACATGCATCAACAACCTATTCAAACATAAATTAAGCATAATCTAACATAAAAGACAGGAAACACTAAAAATCATAAAATTTCACATAAAAACTAAAAAAAACTTCAAATAGGGTTCAAGCCTAAATAACCTGGCTGAATGCCTTCTACTTGGGCTTTTTAGGGCTTTTGAGAGCTTATGATTGTGAGTAGAGAAACCCGTTGTTGGAGTCTTAAAGAAAAGACCCAGGGTTGACAATATCTTTAAGGAAACTGAAAATGAAATGATATGAGGCCTTGTTACTTCACAACACCACAAACCAAGAACACACTTCAAGCTTATATAAGCTGAAACCACAAGCTTGTTAGGCTTGTGGTGGAGGCTTATACAAACAGTAAGAATTATCCAATAACTAAATAATAAGATTTTTTAGAAAAAAATCTTTGAACCACAAGAACCTTTTGAAGCAAAATATTATTGAAAACAAGAGCTTATACAGGCTCTATTAGCTTATTTGGATGTCAGCCAAATAAGCCAATAAGCTTCTATAACCCATAATAAGAAAGACAGTTTGGGCTTAAGTGTCCTCTCACCCAAACCTTTCTTCCTTTGATGGAGTTTAATAAAAACAAATTGCAATAACAAATGTAAAATGATTACACTAAACAAGAACTAAAATGGAACTCAGAGTTTTGTATAATTAAAAATTGTTCATTTTCATTAATAAATTTAAAAACAATACTAAATCTGGAACAAGCTATGTGGACACATACGTCTCACATTTATACACTGAAAGAGAACACTCTAGAATAATGAAACTCTAATGCTTGAATTTCCTATTATGCCCTTGGAATTTCTTGGTCAAATGGATGCTTGTGACTTGTAAGAGATGCCAGTTGTCCTTGAAATGATCTTAGCTGTTGATTGATGCCTTTGGGAAGAAGAATTGGTTGTGGGACGTTGATGCTCTAAATAGATGCCAAACTTGCCAAAAATGTGGAAGCAGGGGACACGTGTGGGGTCCTTGGAGGTCACAGGTTACAAATTTTGGGTGTGGGATATGATTAGGGTAAGTTAAATCAAAGTTCTGGAAACTTTGGGGGCAAACCCCTATGTTTTGATCATTGATTTGGCTCTAGGGTTTATAGTGGGAGGGGTGATAAACAGTGGGATTAGATGGGATTAGGATTTTAAGAGTTTAAGTTATGTGTTTCCCACGTTTATTTTTATTAAACAGGTTTTTGGGGGTTTGACTAATATTGACTGGGTGAGGTGGCAAGGTAAGTGACGTGGTGATGTAGGAGTGGTGGTAGGAGTTAGTGGGGTGATGTGGCAAATGGTGATAGGAGGATGGTAGTTTGTTTGTCTGGTCATGTTAGGTCCCTTAGTTTCCAAAATCTTTTCATAGCAAGTTTGTATCAGATTTCTTCCCATTCCTTTGTTAACAAATATGAGGGACTTGTCATTTTTGGCACACATAATACCATAACTTTTTCAAAGGACTAGTTATGAATAATTTTGATATCTTCAAGGGCTCAAAGTGTCATGTCTTTAATCTTCAAGGATAAATCTTGTACAAATGAATAATGGAGGGTCATTTGTGACAAGTCTTCAAAAATGAGGGACCAAACTTGCCAATCTTCAAAACTTCAAGGAATTCATACGAAAATCATGATTCGTTTCCGGTTCTTTGTGCGGCTTCGTTTCTCGTGTGCGTTTTTGCTTCATTCTTGTGATCTTTTGTTGATTTCACGATATCCGTACCTAAAATACGCAATGAACAAACACAAGCATATTTTGGGGTATTTTGATGATATCTTAAGCGTTTTAAGCCCGATTTGGACGATGAGACTATGTATAATTACAGTCTCATCACTTTTGTTCATGGATTAAAAAATGCAAAATAAGATACACTTATTAAATAATAAAAATAAACGAAACCCAATCTTTATTTTATTATATAATATTGTCATGACATCTTTTATCCAAATACTAATCACAGATTTATTGCATGAGTTCGCTAGCTAGTTGCAGCCCAATCGCTTTGGCATGCTTAACTACCTTTGGTCTAGGCAAAGCCTTAGTGAAAGGATCAGCTACGTTATCATCTGTGCGAACTTTTATCAATTTGATTTCCCGAGCTCCAACTTTTTCTCGGATGTAGTGATGTCTACGCATAAAGTGTATGGCGCCTTTCATGACTCCAGGGTCATTGGAAAATATTATTGCGGCAGAATTGTCACAATACATATCTATAGGTTCTTTAATTGAAGGCATCACTCCAAGATCTTCAATAAACTTCCTAATCCGAACAGCTTCCATTGTAGCTTCTAAAGCAGCCATGTACTCAGATTGAGTAGCATGCATTGCAATCGTTGTCTGTTTCTTGCTCTTCCAGTCAACTGTTCCTCCATTGATAACAAAAATGTAACCCTTCTGAGACTTCGTATCATCTTTATCACATTGCCAGGACGCATCACAGAAACCTGTAGCATTCAGTTCTGTGTCTAGTTTCCCTCCATATACCAAAAACATATCTTTCGTACTCCTCAAATACATTAGAATATGTTTAATAGCAGTCTAGTGGAGCTTCCCTGGATTCTGTTGGTATCTACTGACCAAGTTCTGAGCAAACGCCACAGCAGGCCTTGTGCATCTAACAGCATACATTATAGATCCTACAGCCGAAGCATAAGGCAGCTTATGCATGTATGCCTCCTCTTCAAGAGTTGATGCATCCATCTCATGACTCAGATTATGCTTAACTTCCATAGGTTGAAAACCTTTCTTGTAATTATGCATATTATACTTCTTCAAAATCTTATCTATATAAGCATCTTGACATAGACCAATTAACCGTATTTTCCTATCCCGATAGATCTTAATTCCCAGAATGTATGTAGCTTCTCCTAAATCCTTCATAGAAAAACATTTACCAAGATAATCCTTAACAGCTTTATGTCTTATAATGTTACTTCCCATGATTAATATGTCATCAACATATAGGACTAGGAATACTACATCACTCCCACTAGCTTTGCGATATACACATGGCTCATCACGATTCTGAATAAATCCAAACTTTTTGATTTCTTCATCAAATCTTTTATTCCATTGACGTGATGCTTGCTTCAAACCATAAATGGACCTTTGAAGTATGCACACATGTTCTGGATTCTCAGGATCAACATACCCTTCTGGTTGCTGCATATAGATGTCTTCATCTAAGCGACTGTTCAAGAAGGCAGTTTTAACATCCATTTGCCATATCTCATAGTCATAGTATGCTGCTATAGCTATGAGAATCCTAATAGCTCTTAAGTCTGCTACATGAGAAATTTCCTCCTCGTAGTCTATGCCAAAAGTTTGAGTAAAACCTTTAGCTACTAAACGAGCTTTATAGGATTGTACTTTTCCGTCCATATCGATTTTCTTCTTGTATATCCACTTATGTCTCACTACTTTAGCATTCGGTGGTGGTTCTACAAGAATCCAAACATCATTTACTTTCACGGATTTCATTTGCTCATCCATAGCAACCATCCACTTATCCTTCTCAGGATCAAGTATGGCGGATTTATAATTAGCGGGTTCACCAAGATCCCCTAACTCATCATCATCCTCTATGTTAAGACACATATTGCTATTTGCGTTTTTAATCCTTGCAGATCTACTCAGAGGAACTAATTCGGGTGGAATCGCCAGACTTTCTGGTTCTACTGGAATTACATCGCTAGTGTTTTCAGAAGGTAGTGTATCTATATAACTCTCCTCAAGATCACAATTTTTCCCACTGAATTCTTGACTTACAAGATCAGATTCAAGGAAGTCTACATACCTAGCAACAATTACTTTGTTCTCAGGTGGATAATAAAAGTAGTAACCCATTGTTTCCTTAGGGTATCCTACAATGATCCATTTTACAGATCGTTGTTGGAGTTCGTCACCCGAGTCAAGTTTCACATACGCCTCGCAACCTCAGACCTTTAAATAAGACAAATATGGCTTCTTGCCATGCCATAGTTCATTGGTTTCTTACCTTCTTTGTAGGAACCATATTTAAAATGTGAACAGGAAATTCTAAAGCATATTCCCAAAAGGATAAAGGTAAAGTTGTAAGATTAAACATAGATCGTACCATATCCAATAATGTATGATTTCTCCTTTCGGATACACCATTTTTTTGTGGAGTATAGGGAGAAGTAAGATGCTGAACAATTCCATTCTCACTTAGATAATGTATAAACTCTTGACTTAAATATTCACCACCTCTATCAGAACGAAGAGTTTTAATCTTCTTCCCTAATTGCAGTTCTACTTTTGCTTTAAACACTTTGAATGTTTCAAATACCTCATGCTTATGCTTAAGTAAATAAAAATAACCATAAGGGCTATAATCATCCGTAAATGTTAAGAAGTAGCTAGCACCTTTCCTTGACGTATGTCTAAGTGTTAACACACATCAGTATGTATAAGTCCAAGTAGATCAGCAGCCCTTTGAATATTGCTATTAAAAGCTTTCTTGGTCATCTTTCCAAAGATACAAGACTCACATTTATCAAATGATTTACCATTGATATATTCCAAAAGACCTTCATGTTGAAGCTTTTTTATACGAGTCTTCCTAATATGGGAAAGTCTACAATGCCAAAGATAAGAAGAGTTCTTGTCAAAGTTTCTCTTCTTACTCATGCTAAATACAGATTTATCGTTCTTGGATTTATTATCATGCATGTCTATTTCAAATACACCATTCACAGAAATTGCATTAAAATAGAAAATACCATTTTTCCAAACAGAAATTCCATTATTATCAATCGTGTGAACGAATCCATTATTTAACAAACAAGAAAAGGAAATGAAACCCCTAACAATTGTATGTGCGTAATGACAATCATTTAATCTCAGTACTAAACCCGAAGGTAAAACTAGATTAAAAGTTCCTATAGCTTCAACCGCTGCTTGTGCGTCATTGCCCACTTACATATATTGGTCCCCATAGGAAAGCTTCCTTTCCAGATTAAATCCCTGCAGCGTATTACAAATGTTAATACCGCATCCCGTATCATATACCCAGGAATTTAATTTGTATGTTAAATTGAACAATTCAATCATAAATAAAGTACCTGAAGCTGCAGCACTCTGCTCAGACTTCTTCTTTATTTCTCGCAATTCATCGAGGTAAAGAGGGCAATTTCTCTTCCAGTGACCACTTGCCTTGCAATGGTGACAAGTCTCATCCTTTTGAGATTGACTCTTCTTGACAAAGTGTTGCTTAGGTTTTGAATAAGTTGCAACTTGTTTGCCCTTATTACCCTTGCCTGTGCCTTTCTTCTTGTTCGCTTGCGGTTTTGGCTTACTCACTCGACCCCTTTGTATGGTTAGTACAGAAGGCGTAGCGGTAGATGCCTTATCTTTTAACCCATTTTCATAGTCAATGAGCATTGCATGCAAATCATTAACTGTCTTCCTCGTGCAATGCATATTATAGTTTCTAACGAAATCATTGAAGTCCTTGTTAAGGGACCTATTGATCAAGTTGATAACATATTATGATCATAGGGTTGTCCTAGTGCAATGAGCTGTTCCATATAACCCATTATCTCCAAATAATGGGCACTTACAGACTTTCCTGGAGCTTGCTTGTAGCTATGCAAAGCATCTACTAAGTCGTATATCTATACAGCTTGCGGCTTCTCAAACATAGCCTTGAGCTCATCAAGCATTTGCTTTGGTGAAAATAGCTCATACTTCTATTGATGTGCAGGAGCCATTTTTCCTAGCATTAAGCAAGCCACCTTAGAGTGCTTCTTAACATTAGCAACATGTTCAATCCTTTGCTCATCAGATGCTCCTTCAGCAAGATCCTCCAGATAGGGAGTAGTCATTATATCGATAGTACCCGCTGCTCTCAAGACAATTCTTAGCAAGCGCTACCAATCATTGAAGTTTGGGCCAGTAAGTTCAGGTCATTCAAAGAAAGCTTTGAACGCAGAACTTATAGTGTTATTGGTGGGTTGAGCCATTGACATAGATCCATTACATCAGTTGATCTGCTAGTAATGAATGTACTTAACACAACGACTTGTCGAACAATTCAATTGACAAACAATTTTCAATTTCTATATATTTAAGGGATTTACATTGCCAAAAACATTTTGCATTGTAAACATATTTAATCCCTTCTGAATGCATTAAGTTTCTAGATCTCACTAAGTAATTTAATTAAGTCATCTAATCTGAGTAACATAAAACCATCATACGAATTCTCATTCTACCAATGGTTTTCTCTCCATCACAACATCATCCAAAAATCTCATTTGATGACGAAGTAATTTCAAGTGTTCGTCAATTAGGAGCATTCGACTTAAATTTTAAGCGTATAAATTTTGATGTCAAAATCAATGTATGGAGAAGCATGCATACAATCTCCATAGCATAAGTTTAATAAAATATTTAGTACACTTTTTCACGAGATTAAATTTCTTCATAAATTATGTTGCGATATTGGTTAAACACATTAAAAAATTTACCCACAACTAATCACAACGTACTTTTTCTAGAACTCGGCTTCACACAAAGCAATACCTTTATTCATTGTGTTTCGGATGTGAATTTGTGGTAAATCACCCTTAAGGTATAATTTAATTAATAATCATAGGTAATTTCTATTTGACGCACAGGCGAGCCGGGAATTTGGTCAACGACTAATGGCATAACACCTCCTTCCTTAACTGGGTACATGGCCAGCGGTGCGTTAAACCCACTTTATAGTTTGTCAAATAGAGTAGGCCGTTAGATTATTATTGCAATTCACTAATCAACGTAATCTTATTTAATTTAACTCTAACAAATCATTATTTTTAATATGATTTAGTCCATATTATTTCTTTTCAAAAAAACTCTTGTTTACAACAATTCTACAATTTTATATAAACAAGTAAAAAAGCTAAATTCTAAACACATAATAACAATTTATATGTGCAACAAATAAATCAAATAGACACATGCATACTATTTATTCAATAATCATCAGATCTAGGTCTTTATATTCATATAAAAGTCTTCCCTAATTCAAGATTTATTGAATCAAATAATGACGTAGCACATAAAATCATATAAACATATAATTTTACGATCCATGAAAACATGCACGTAATCATGGGTTCTCCACAAATCTTAACAATTAAATCTCTACATATCGTAGCCATACATGACATAACAATTAATCATGCAATTTAATCTAAAATTATCCCACATGTAATTTAGGGTTTCAAAACAATTCCCTTTTTTATTAAAATTAGAGCCAAAACCCTAATTTAAAAAAAAACAATACCCTAATTTTATGAAAACCTAAAAAACATGTAGTTTTAACTCAAAACAATTATAGTTAAAAAAAACTTTAGATTTTCGATAATTATAAAATGTTAAAACGGCTCTCTGATACCACTGAAGGATTATTAATATCATAACAATTATATAAAACCCTAAACGAGATCAAAGCACATATAGCGGAAGCGATTTAACAAGATCATAATTAATAACACAATTATAATTAATCGAGTTAGGGTTACATACCTTTACTCAAAATCAATTCCACAAGACGAAGAACGAATCACCAATTCGGGTTTATACCGTATATACCAAGATATAGTCTAAAGTAAGACTATATTACGATCTTGTACACACGTAATACAATAAGCTAACCGTGATTCTAGCACGTAAAAACCGAGCTACGACGCTTGTAATTAATCTACCCAATAAACCTAAAGAGGGGCTAGGACTAGATTATGTATACAATCGATCAACAAAGAAAAACCAATCGAAACCCTTCGTGGGAGTCACCTTGCGATCGAACCAAAAGAAAGAGGGAAGAAAGAATTATGTTGTGTTGATTATGAGGGATTAGGAGGTGTATTTATAGACTTCCAACCCATTTTAGCCCAAATACATATAAGGAAACTTTTGCCCCCCCCCCATGCCATAACCGACGGTCGAACACCCCTTGTGGGGTGTTCCGGAACCTTCCTTCCTTCTTTCCTTTTGTGTACATACTATATGTTTATTTAACGCTAGTTATAACTGAACTATTAATTAATTAACGATCGTTAAAGTTATATAGTTACTTGCTCGGTTTAATTAATAAATACATAAATATATTTATTAAATTAATTAATAAATACAATAAATATATTTATTAAATAAATTAACTCTTTATGTATTGTGTGCAATCCCGTAATCTCGAGTTCGATCCTACCACACGACTATTAAATATAAGTCCATAAACTTTCATTAACATCAACAGAATCATCACTAATCAAACCTCCCTTAACAAAGAGAAAAGGGTTAGCAGCCTTCCATTGTTCTAGGTCAACCAATTTCTTCTCATATTCCTCTACAGGACTGAGCACACGTGGTGGAGGAGTAAACTCTTGCTCTTGAAATTTTGGGATACCAGTCCAAGACATGTCCTGTTTCTTTACACCATAGAAATTGCCTGGGGAGGTGGGACAATAGAAAATTCCTTTGCATGCATCCCTATCCCAGACATATCTTTGGGGTTTCTTCGCTCACTAACGCATTTGTCTAGGATAACACTAGCCTTTTCAACAAATTGTAAACCCTTTTTTCTCTCCACTTAAAGGGCGATTTCTGGCCACCCTCTCTACTTATTTTCGGGATAAATAAATCCTATTACTCGTCTCTCTATCTCTCTTCACATTTAGTTCTCTTGTTCTTGATTTAGGGTTTCAAATGGTTTTCTTTTTTAAGGATTCTTTTTGATAAACTAGATCAGATCCAGAAACTACGTTTCTAGTGAGATATGCAATCGATTACAGGGTTTTATTTTCTTAGATTGCGTATGTCTTGGTTCGTGATGCATTATCATATGGGAATCAGCCTCAAATCATAAACCCTAATCCTATTTTTAGGTTTTCGCTGTTATGACCATTCATTAGGGCTACGATTAGATTGGTTGTCTTGATCCAGCTTTGTTTTGGTTATCTATTAAGGATCGTGATATCGACTGTGTGGAGGGCTATCTTTGTTCTACATATTGGATCCACATCTAATGGCAGTGCGCCGGTGAACCTTTTAATTAGGGTTCGTATTGATGGTTTATATTTAGGGTTGCGGTTTCCATGCCTGGAGATCATGTGTTTTTGGTTATCATAATTACCATGGTATTGTATTGCATATAATTAGGGTATTCTTATCCTACCCGCTTAGGGTAGTTGCGAGGCTAAACTCGTCTTTTGATCGTTGGCTAAACTCGTTGGGTTAGCGTCATGATAATCAGAATATTTGTTACAAGGTTCCTATGATCTACAGGGTCAGGTTCGTCTATTGGGCGTGTGGGTACTGTGACAATCCGTTAATTTATGGTTGATATTTTATTCTCAAGTATTATTTAAAAACATTATTTTAATGTTACATTATGAACTCACTTATTTTTAGGAAGTAATTTGGATTTACGTCTTGAAGTAGCATCGACTACGTCTAAACCGAAGGATTCTACGTTACGTGCTTACGTTTACATACACCGTTTTTGGTGATAGTCCGACATTTCAGAAAATAAATTTATCCGTGAATATTATTTTGGGATTTTAATTTTGAGTTAGTTCATAAACTCACTAATTTACGAGAAGAGATTAGGACTTACGTGAAAATTTAACGTCCTTTACGACTAAACCGGAAACCTTAGGATTACGTATTTACATTTTTGAACTCCGTTTTTTATGAGACAATTTTTATTAGATTCGTTTTGTGCTGTTGATTCATAATTTATAAAAACGTTTTTCGTAAAACGACCCGAGGGCACGCAAATCGAGGAAACTAGAATCGAGGAATACCCGTAAATTAGTAGGATGAGACAAAACAAGCTTTGCCCCACCCCACTAACATGGGACGGCCAAAGTATGCCACCACATCACAAGATGTGGCAAAATTTAGCTAACAAGATAACACTTGTAAGCTAGCTTAACTAGTAAGCTTTCAAAACACTAAAACCACTAAATCAAACCACTTCTCCATTTCCATCCATGCAAACCACCACCACTTTCTCTCCTTACTCTCTAAAATTCGTCCCATATCTACCATAGACCACCCCTTTGATCAAAAATCTAGCCATAACCCAAGGCTATAATCAACATATGTTGAAGCCTAGTTGAAGTTATGAAGATTGGAGGTGATCTTAACATCCAAAAAGGAGTTTCCATGGAGTTATGGGCTGATTTTCAAGAAGATAATCATCCATTTGAAGGACCCAAGAAGTTCATTTGCCAAGTTGAAGATTTGATAACAAGAACCAAGTCTTGTTTATCAAAAACCTCATATTTTCATCACTAATGGTGGTATAGAGATTGTTCTTCCTATCCTTTTGTTATTTTGATTATGTAATCTTGTATTTTCTTTATTTATGTATATGTATATGATGATGAATGATGATTAAAAATATTATGTGGGGATTTGGTGTTGATAGATTTGATAAACATGGGTAAAAAGATGGAAAACCACATGTAAAATGGTTAAAATCTTGCTAAATATGATGGCTGCATAAAAATAGTAAGTAACCAAAGGTTAAACTGATAAAATGATAAAGTGGAATCCATTTACAGTAAGTGTTAGATGTCATACACATCTGAGAGTTGGCCATGCAATGGAATCATCAAAATGAGTGAGATATGATCAAAACAAGATTAGGGTACCAATCTGAATAGTCTGTTATGTAGGGACTGTTTAGGATAGTTAAACATGGAATGAGCAGTAGCTATAACTAAATTATTTGTAGCACATAATATGAAGTTTATGTCATCCAAAAATGAGCTTCTATCTCCTTATAGAACTCAAGATATGATAAAAATTGTGAAGATGAAACTAAAAATCAGATTTTAAAGAATTAATGTTTAATAGTATTATATAAGCACTCAAACTAATATAGTATAAAATGTGAATTAAAACCCACTAACTTATAAGTTTTATTTATATAAATATGTATAAGGTTAAATAAATGGACACTTCATAAAAATGGTAGTTGAATAAGATTTATAAGTTATAAAAACTATAAACATGATTTTTACGACTTTTTCGCCTATTACCGTAAAATTAACGTTTTTCGCCAATTAAAACTTAGACGATCAAACCCGTCTAATGTAAAGTTTTTAAAAGTCATATACTGATATATAAGTACCTAATACAAGTAAAAACCGATAAAACACGAACTATATGACATACGGACATTAACGAGCTAAGTTAGCATATTTGGACTAATAATTTAACTAAATAAGTTAAACACTTATAAAAATTACTTATTGGGCTTAACCCATTTGGGCCCAACATGTAAAGTATAAATAATGATAATAAAAGTATAAAATGGATTAATACAAGTTAATGAACTTATAATAGGCTTATTGGGCCTAAAACATGTAAATAAGTAAAACTAGTAAAACTAGTATAAAAATGTTACCAATACATAAACACTATAATGAATGAGTAAAAATATATAAACCCACTTGATCATCATCATATATATAAAATTATCATATGTATACATAATTGTTATTTTGATAAAGTCATTGGACAAAAGTCTAAGACGAGTATTATTTGTCTGGGTTTCCGTGATTGAAGCACGTACCGTACATCCGAATTGCTGATAACACGCTTTCCCACATCAACGTGAGTTCATAGCCTCACACTCTTTTAAATGTTTTTATGAAATGTTTTATAAACCCGCGAGGGAGATAACATGTTAGTTTTTATGAAATAGGACACTAGTTGTCCCGATTGTTTGTTTATTGATTTGGACCTGAATGATTGTATGACCCGATGAATGATTAAATGACCCGATATATTAAATGAAATGGATTATTAAAGTTAGGTTATGTCACTAAAAGTACCATTAGCATGAATTGTGAACTACCGAGATTTGGTAGACGCTTATGCATATAATAGTACTATTTGGGGACGATCACCCCAGTTCGCGCCTTGACGGTTGATCCTCGTCGTGCCACGTTGATTGGTAAGCGAATTTATGTATGAGAAGATTTACACAAGCGTGATTATTGTGACGACACGCTAATTTAGATGGGAAAATTGAGTTTCGGGCTAGCTACCCGTTGTTTGTTATAGTAAGGTAACAATGTCATGCGGCTTATAATAATCCAAAATAACAAAATACTGCTATACGCACCGAATTACGATATATTGCCTGACTAGCAATACGGGGTCTTATTATTGATATTATGTTCGTGTTTTGGTTTTAAATAACCATATTCATATAATGGTTTTTATTTAACTTTATACAACGTTATAAAACGTATTGTATGATGTTTTTACGACATTGGGTCGTATAATGATTTTGAAGGCAAACGCCTATATTATGATTTTTGATAAGGAGTTGTATAAAATGACTTTGCCTATTTTATGGCCTATAACAAAGATTTGTACAAAATAATTTTCGGTAATAATTTTATACCGATGTTATATTGATGGTTTTATTAAACTCTATGAATTCACTCGGCGTTATCGCTGACCTTTTCTTTTAACATGTTTTATCTCAGGTACTTGAAGGTAATTCTCGGGAAGACGACAAGAATTCATGGCCCGCACTTAAACAATAATTTCCATTCAAATGCTTTGTAAAACTTGTATAAAATACAATGACTTGGGACCTATGTAACTTTGATATTTATGAATGGAAATTCTTTACTATTAAACGACGCGGTTTTTAAGCGTTGTTTATGATGCGAGTAATGTGCTATCCCGTAACACCAACGAGTCTTCCGCTGTATTGAATTTTGTAAATTTGTGGGTGTTACAGTTTGGTACCAGAGCTCTCGTTATAGAGAACGAAAGATTTTTAAAACCAAGGTTTTGAATAAAACATTTCAAAATCTTTTAACAATAAACATTTTTCACAAAATGTCTAAAAATCTTTTGACTATAACGGTGCCGAAGAATTCCCGAGTTACCGACAAGGCCAGACTGAGAAGTGTTATTTTAATATATATATATATAACTTGGATTATATATATATATATATATATATATATATATATATATATATATATATATATATATATATATATATATATATATATATATATATATATATATATATATATATATATATATATATATATATATATATATATATATGATGTAATATTATTACATGATTGTTTGATGATTATTTTGATATTTATACGAGGTATTTATACGACGTAGATTGTCACAAGGAACCCTAAATCCCCTAGTAAATTAATCGAAGCTATTCTCGTAGGAATTCTAGCTATCCTAGATCTAAACCAAGTTGTGGATATTTATGATCCCAACAAATGGTTGATATTCGTAGAAATGTAGATATTAGTTGATTGTGATATTGAAGAAGAATTGGCGAGATTAAATCTGATATCGATGTCATGACGATCTAATTCGTTACCACCTAGAAAGATGTAGTCTAATTCGTTGTCACCCAATTCTTAAATTTGAAATCGAAAGGGTGAATGTTGCACTTGAGGCTGTCATTTGAACCATTACCCAAAAGCCTCATGCCACTAGTATCTTTCCGAGAAGTCTAACTGAATGTGTGATTCATTTCATACTAGTGACTCATTTGATAATTGTTGTTGAAAGAGCTATAGGATTGGAAATTAAGTGTTGATCATATCAAGCTTTTATTGCCTTTACAAGGACGAAGAATAAGGTTGTAAGTATTGGAGAATGAGGTAGAATATCACATTGAGTATAATTTGGTTGAAACTTGAATAAAGTAAAATTTAACCCGTATGGAATATGAGATTGTTAAGAGGAAGTCGTTAAGTCCTGTGATTGAATTATAAGGTTTTAAATGATTGTTAGTTGTGTAAATGGTTGTTCCTAAGCCATTGTCCACTGACGAGGATGCCCAGTGTCCAAGAAATAAATTGAAGAAATCTTCTTCTGAATTGGGATCGATGGATCTTCCGGGACAGGTGGGACACCTAATGACTCTTGTAGATTAGTATTCATTGTGGTATCTTTTAAAAATCCCTAACTTATCTGAGACATCAGTTGGTAGGATGAGTTCTTGAAATTGTATGACATAGTGACACGTAATGTGTTACGGTACAATTTTGACTTGTTTGTGATTAATGAAAAGACTACCTTTGATTGCTAAATTCTACATATATCGATGTTATCTATCTTTTCTTGCTTGTTCCTAATGTTCGCATTAGTGATGCAACCATTGAACAAGTACTCATCTCGAATTGAGTTACGTTGTGGATTATTCTTTTTGAGTGCCATCGAGGTCATGAACCTCATGATTATTTGGCTAAGCTCATCTCCTATCATATTGTAATTAGTTCTTGGTGAACAACTTTTCATCACTCCTTTGCAGATCACTATTTGTTTTTATAAGATACAATAGTATCCCTTGAGAAAAATTGAATTTTTATCACTATAAGGATTATTCAAAGTGAGATTTATAAGTGATTGCAATCGAAATGAAGTTGTTTATAAAACACCTTTGAAAACTTAATTGTTTTCATAACAAAGAAAATCTTTATAAATTTATTTTTGATTCTTATTTAAGAATTAAGCATGAAAATGTTTTTATTATAAACATGATGATAAAATTTTGACGAACTGAGTATTGCATCGTTAATCTTGAAATTGTATATAGATGCGCACCTACATACAATTTGGAAGTGACCATGCAAGGCTGATTAGTAGTCACCATGAAATTATTAATAAACACTAAATTTTCTTTGAAGATTGTGAAAGATTAAATTTTATGAGATCTACAAGAAGTGAAGAATAGGGACATATTGATAGGGACACCTACATATGTGACCGTACTATTTATTCTTCTGAGTCGAATTTACTCATCTGTGGAACTTGTCTTATTTGACAATTGATATTCCTTTCTTGTCCAATTGTCCCGTAGTGAGATTCTTAGGGAAAGTATATGATTACCAAGTGTTGATACCCGACTGGATGTATCGACGTTCCTATCATTTCTTTTGATTAGATTTCATTTGAATGACCTGGGTAACGATCCGAGGAGCTTTCGAATGCGTACTCAAATTATGAAAACATGAGATATATTCATATTCGTTAAATGTTTTCGTCTCTATCTGATTTAAAATTTTCTCGCATAGATTATGTGTTAACCTTACTCTTTTAAGGTTAGTTATGTCTCCAAATATCCTTGAATTTGTGAAAAATCATGAGTTATTATTAGTCTTTTGAGAAGTTCACATCTTATCAACGGCAATGAAACTGGAAAGTTGAAAGTGCCAGTAGAATAGACTGATTGATTATGACATGACGACATTGTCTTAATTGATGGGAACTCGAGTAGAATTCCCCTAAATGATAAGATGTTGATTATCAAAAGTGATCTAAATAATTCTTGATGGATGACCATATCCTGCATTTAGACTTGAAATTATATCGTGAATGGTTGTGAATTAGTCATAGATATTATAATCTAGAAAGAACCTAATATGAATTTGTTAAAATATGTTTCTGTTATCTGAAACTTTAGAAGGTATTTGTTGGTGAATTACCTAGACTTTCGCCATTAAGGCAAGTTGAAATTGGTATTGATTATATTCCCCCGGTGCTGCACTTGTGGCATGTGCACTATACGTCAGCACCATCTAAATGAAAAGAATTACCCTACAAGTGAGGGAGTTGTAGGAGAAGACTTTTATTCTACCAAGCTCGTCATCATGAAGAGCTATGGTGTTATTATTTCTTATATTTATTGACTACCGTGAACTAGGTAAATTGACGATTAAAAATCTATATCCACTACCCAAGATGATAGATTTGTTCGATCATTTACAAGGTTCTAGCGTATGTTTTAAAAATTTGATCCTCGACATGGTTATCATCAACTTCGCGTCCGCGAAGAAGATTATCTATTCCAATCTCTACATCCAGAACTTGTAATGAACATTATAAGTTTCACGTGATATCGTTTGGATTGATTAATACACATGTAGCATCCATAAATTTGGTGAATCACGTGTGTAGGCTGTAATTTGATAAATTCATGCTTGTGATCATTAAGGACCATTTGTTTTTTTATAAGAATAAGAATGAGTTAATAATTATTTATAGATTGCCTTGAATTGGCCGAACAATAAAAACCTGTACCTTGAATAATTAACAGTGATTTAAGACTAAATCTTTTACTTGAATTGATCGTGTGATTAATAAGATAATGGAATATATTGACTCTTTAAAAATAGGAACCATTAAGGCTTTGGATTTTACCAAAAATAAAATGGAAATATGTTTTGACAAATGTTTTAACAAAGGATTTTTAAGGGATTATTCCTTATACACAAATCATTTAACTAAACTCCTATTTAGGGATAAATGTTTGTGTATACCTCAAGACAACTTAAGAGGGATTGAGAAAACCATTTAAACCATGACTTGAAATTTGAAACGACACTTTTTGCTTTTCAACTAAGGAAATTTTGACCAAAGTATAAACAAAGATTTTTCGAACATTTATGGATCTTATTAATTATTTTAATTATTTTTGATAAACCAGCAAAAATCGTGTTAATTAAATTTAAATTTGTTTTGAACATTTTTATATAATTGGACAAACTGAGAAATTTAAACTTTTAACGTTTACGTTTCATAAAAAGTTAATATTTATTGTTAATTTACGTGTAATAATTATCGACGCTTTAAAACGTCGGATCAAGCAAAACTGATAAAAATAATAGTTGAGATAGGACTAAAACTTAGAAAATATGAAGGAATAATTTCTGAATAAATACGGTCATGATATTTATTTCATCGAGGAAGGTGAATATAATTATTGGCACATTATGTAGAAAAGATAAAGAACCAATTAGGACATGTTCCTTAATAATGAATGTGCAAAATAAATTGCCGAACAATATAAAAATAAACAATGATTGTAAAAAGGATAATATAGATAATAAAAAGGGGTTCGCGGCTAATGTGAACCATCAAAATTGAGAAGCCGATGGCGTTGAATGTATAACAGGCCACTTGAGGTTGCCTAAAAATGGAGATTTTGAGATATAGTTATGTTGGAATCTTGTAAGTATAAGTATTCTATTCCTGTCATTTCTGATTTAATATATCATTATCAGACGAAGTTGTACTGATGGCAAATTATGAAGGCAGACACCGCCTCATACATTAGTAAACGTCTAGCTATTGCAAAGGTAATCATCTGAATTTGATTCGATTTAGGTCATCGTCGACAGACTGACCAAATCTGCTAATATCATTCCTGTTAATGATAGATTCTTGATGAAGAAATTGACTCTTTTTTTATTTAAAGGAGTTATGTAAACATGGTGTGCCTGTATCGATCATCTCTATCAAGATCCTCGCTTCGCATCGAATTTCTAGAGATTTGCTCAGAAGTCATTGAGAACGAATCTTGATGAGAGTACTGTACCACCCCAATCGAAGGGACGAGGTAAAGTAACGATACAAAATACTATAAGTGTTGTTGTATGTTTGAATAATTGACCTTTGGTAATAAACTGTAAAATCGTTTTCCTTTGGAGAGATTATCCTTGATAATTATCGTATTAGGATCAAGATCGAATCATGTGAGGATATATATTAGAGCATCTATAAGCAGGAGTTGGATGAAGACACCCGACATACACCCACTGTGAGTTGGACATGTCTTTTAGGTTTAAGGTTTCTATGACGACAAACCTAACCTTACAAGATACCCGACCCGCGAGACCTGAAATGATTGTTGAATTTAGGATCTGATTATTGACTGTCGGTAGTGGGCAGGAGGTTATGTGAATATGAAGTGTATATCTTGAAGTGCCGATGGTAACGAAGTTATGCCAAAAATTTTAACCATGGAGAAATGAATTGATGATCTGAAAGATCATGGGAATTAAGTCCCCGTTATATGGGACCATTGAGATAATATAAAGAGTTGGTTTGAAAGGCATATAAGCTGGATCTACCCTAGGACTTCAAGGACTGCGTGAATTATGTTTCGTAAATCATACTTGATAAATATCTACCAAGTGAAAATCTGAATTCTTGATAAATTTTAGATCGGCGAAAAGTTGCATTCATCAAAAACTCGTGAACATCATGGATAGAGAAAGTAAGTCAACATTAAGCCTGATCTTATTCCCGTAGTTATGTTTGATGAAACTCGCGTATTGTAATGGATTACACTTGTGAGAAAAGACCGAATGTGGAGGAAATACCCACATGGCTTTAACTCTATAAGAAGCGAGTAGTAAGATAAGTTGATCTTTGAGGACAAAGATCTTGTTTAGGGGTAAATGCTGTGACAATCCGTCAATTTATGGTTGATATTTTATTCTCAAGTATTATTAAAAAAACATTATTTTAATGTTACATTATGAACTCACTTATTTTTGGGAAGTAATTTGGATTTACGTCTTGAAGTAGCGTCGACTACATCTAAACCGGAGGATTCTACGTTACGTGCTTACGTTTACATACACCGTTTTTGGTGACAGTCCGACATTTTAGAAAATAAATTTATCCGTGAATATTATTTTGGGATTTTAATTTTGAGTTAGTTCATAAACTCACTAATTTACGAGAAGAGATTAGGACTTACGTGAAAATTTAACGTCCTTTACGACTAAACCGGAAACCTTAGGATTACGTATTTACGTTTTTGAAATCCATTTTTGATGACACAATTTTTATTAGATTCGTTTTGTGCCGTTGATTCATAATTTATAAAAACGTTTTTCGTAAAACGACCCGAGGGCACGCAAATCGAGGAAACTAGAATCGAGGAATACCCGTAAATTAGTGGGATGAGACAAAACAAGCTTTGCCCCACCCCACTAACATGGGATGGCCAAAGTATGCCACCACATCACAAGATGTGGCAAAATGTAGCTAACAAGATAACACTTGTAAGCTAGCTTAACTAGTAAGCTTTCAAAACACTAAAACCACTAAATCAAACCACTTCTCCATTTCCATCCATGCAAACCACCACAACTTTCTCTCCTTCCTCTCTAAAATTCGTTCCGTCTCCACCATAAACCACCCCTTTGATCAAAAATCTAGCCATAACCCATGGCTATAATCAACATATGTTGAAGCCTAGTTGAAGTTATGAAGATTGGAGGTGATCTTAACATCCAAAAAGGAGTTTCCATGGAGTTATGGGCTGATTTTAAAGAAGATAATCATCCATTTGAAGGACCCAAGAAGTTTATTTGCCAAGTTGAAGATTTGATAACAAGAACCAAGTCTTGTTTATCAAAAACCTCATCTTTTCATCACTAATGGTGGTAAAGAGATTGTTCTTCCTATCCTTTTGTTATTTTGATTATGTAATCTTGTATTTTCTTTATTTATGTATATGTATATGATGATGAATGATGATTAAAAATATTATGTGGGGATTTGGTGTTGACAGATTTGATAAACATGGGTAAAAAGATGGAAAACCACATGTAAAATGGTTAAAATCTTGCTAAATATGATGGCTGTATAAAAACAGTAAGTAACCAAAGGTTAAACTGATAAAATGATAAAGTGGAATCCATTTACAGTAATTGTTAGATGTCATACACATGTGAGAGTTGGCCATGCAATGAAATCATCAAAATGAGTGAGATATGATCAAAACAAGATTAGTGTACTAATCTGAATAGTCTGTTTTGTAGGGACTGTTAAGGATAGTTAAACATGGAATGAGCAGTATCTATAACTAACTTATTTGTATCACATAATATGAAGTTTATTCCATCCAAAAATGAGCTTCTATCTCCTTATAGAACTCAATATATGATAAAAATGGTGAAGATGAAACTAAAAATCAGATTTGAAGAATTAATGTTTAATAGTATTATATAAGCACTCAAACTAATATAGTATAAAATGTGAATTAAAACCCACTAACTTATAAATTTCATTTATATAAATATGTATAAGGTTAAATAAATGGACACTTCATAAAAAAGGTAGTTGAATAAGATTTATAAGTTATAAAAACTATAAACATGATTTTTACGACTTTTTCGGCTATTACCGTAAAATTAACGTTTTTCGCCAATTAAAACTTAGACGATCAAACCCGTCTAATTTAAAGTTTTTAAAAGTCATATACTGATATATAAGTACCTAATACAAGTAAAAACCGATAAAACCCGAACTATATGACATACGGACATTAACGAGCTAAGTTAGCATATTTGGACTAATAATTTAACTAAATAAGTTAAACACTTAAAAAATTACTTAATGGGCTTAACCCATTTGGGCCCAACATGTAAAGTATAAATATTGATAATAAAAGTATAAAATGGATTAATACAAGTTAATGAACTTATAATAGTCTTATTGGGCCTAAAACATGTAAATAAGTAAAACTAGTAAAACTAGTATAAAAATGTTACCAACACATAAACACTATAATGAATGAGTAAAAATGTATAAACCCATTTGATCATCATCATCATATATAAAATCATCATATGTATACATAATCGTTATTTTGATAAAGTCATTGGACAAAAGTCTAAGATGAGTATTATTTGTCTAGGTTTTCGTGATTGAAGCACGTACCGTACATCCGAATTGCCGATAACCCGCTTTCCCAAATCAAATTGAGTTCATAGCCTCGCACTCTTTTAAATGTTTTTATGAAATGTTTTATAAACCCGCGAGGGAGATAACATGTTAGTTTTTATGAAATAGGACACTAGTTGTCCCGATTGTTTGTTTATTGATTTAGACCCGAATGATTGTATGACCCGATGAATGATTAAATGACCCGATAGATGAAATGAAATGGATTATTAAAGTTAGGTTATGTCACTAACAGTCCCGTTAGCATGAATTGTGAACTACCGGGATTTGGTAGACGCTTATGCATATAATAGTACTATTTGGGGACGATCACCCCAGTTCGCGCCTTGACGGTTGATCCCCGTCGTGCCGCATTGATTGGTAAGAGAATTTATGTATGAGAAGATTTACACAAGCGTGATTATTTTGACGACACGCTAATTTAGATGGGCAAATTGAGTTTCGGGCTAGCTACCCATTGTTTGTTATAGTAAGGTAACAATGTCATGCGGCTTATAATAATTCAAAATAACGAAATACTGCTATACGCACCGAATTACGATATATTGCCTGACTAGCAATACGGGGTCTTATTATTGATATTATGTTCGTGTTTTGGTTTTAAATAACCATATTCATATAACGGTTTTTATTTAACTTTATAAAACGTTATAAAACGTATTGTATGATGTTTTTACGACATTGGTTCGTATAATGATTTTGAAGGCAAACGCCTATATTATGATTTTTGATAAGGAGTTGTATAAAATGACTTCGGCTATTTTATGGCCTATAACAAAGATTTGTACAAAATGATTTTCGGTAATAATTTTATACCGATGTTATATTGATGGTTTAATTAAACTCTATGAATTCACTCGGCGTTATCGCTGACCTTTTCTTTTAACATGTTTTATCTCAGGTACTTGAAGGTAATTCTCGGGAAGACGACAAGAATTCATGGCCCGTACTTAAACAGTAATTTCCATTTAAATGCTTTGTAAAACTTGTATGAAATACAATGACTTGGGACCTATGTAACTTTGATATTTATGAATGGAAATGCTTTACTATTAAACGACGCGGTTTTTAAGCGTTGTCTATGATGTGAGTAATGTGCTATCCCGTAACACCAACGAGTCTTCCGTTGTATTGAATTGTGTAAATTTGGGGTTGTTACAGGTACGCTGCATGTCAGCGTGTATGCAAGTCGATATGGGATGGGAGAGTTGGATGTTCCATACCTTTTGCTCGTTCTAGGGTTTTGGTTGGATACTACCATGTGGAGGTCAGGTGTTGGCCAATATGGTTATGTCTTGTGCTAAAATCACACCGTACGTTACACATGGAAGGTTAATCTTTTTTGATTAAGTATTTATAATGTGATTGTTTGCATTTTGTTTCCATTTAGTTTTCACGTGGGTCAACTATGTTGGGCATGTGAGAAACCTAATCGTTTATGTGTTTTGGGTTTGGCTTCATCACATAATTCGAGCTTGGTTGTAGTGGTTTAGTAGATCCATTCAGTAAACGCTTATGTTCAGACGGAAAGATTGCTTTTGGATTCTATAAGTCGGAAATTCGATCTTGTAATGTTTAATATATATTGGTTTTCAATTTATTTGGTAGTCATAAGAGTGGCATGTCACTCTTATGTAGGGTTTATGGTTTGTGCACATTGTGTATGTGCTGGTTGTAGCCCATGTAAGGGGCCGAGATGTTAGGATTTCACCTACATCCGATTGTACTTCAACATTGTTTGGGGTAATATATTTTACCAGGGATAGTCCCCTTTACCCAAAAAAAACACTAGCCTTTTCAAACGTTTCAATTTTAAGACCTACATTTTCATTAGCTTTAATGGCCTTGTCTAGTTTAAGTTGTAATTTAGTTCTAGATTCCATTAGAGTAGCTTTAGACTCATTACCAAGTCTTAGATCTCTTTCTAGAACTGTAATTTAATCCTTAAGATCAAATTCCATTTTCCTATAATCTTGCACCATTTCATCTGATTGTGCAAGTCCCCTTTTGTAGTTTCTTAGTTGGGCATCTATATCTAAGAGTTTTTCTTTTAAACTTGAAACCTCCTTCTTAAGGTTTTATGTGTTTTGCCTACAACCCTTACTACAATAAGCATCATCATATACCTTATTATCTGATGAAGAAGATGATTTGGCCATAAGAGAAAAGTGAACATGCTCCTCTTCTTTCTCAGAAACCAAAGCTTGATTCCGTGTCACCTCATTTTCCAGGAAGCTCCAATCCCATCCAATGCCAACAATGTTCTGCATGGCTACCATATCCTTTGAGTCAGCATCCTCAATCTTAATAGAAGTACATACCAATCCCTTTCCACCATCATTCCTGAGTGGAGATCTACATTCTCTTTTGAAGTGTCCCATTTTGTGACAATTGTAACACTTAACCTTGGGTTTATCAAATCCAGCAAATTCACCTTGATTTAATGTAAGCCTTTTTCCAAACTTCTTGTAAAACCCGTTAGCTCTTATGCTGCTAAGAGCCATATTCCACTTGATGTCCATCTCTTCAAGATTCTCATCGCTTATCTGCTCAAAATCTTCATAGACAATTTGAGATGAACTGGGAAAAGAAGCAATGTATGCACACACAATATCCAAATCTATTCCAGCTGGTTTAAGGCCTGGTGAAACAAAATTGGATGTGTCAGCGTCTGAGGATGATCCGCTAACATGTGAACTTAATCCGCAGAAATGAGAATTATTGTCAGCGGCTGACGAATCATGGTTAGAAACAAAGGCCATGTTTCCAGGTGTTGAAGTAGATGAACTTCCATGTTTTAGCATTGCTTCAGGCTCCATAATCTTCAACTGACTATAGATATCATCTAAGGATCCTTCTTTGTGACTTTTGGTAGCAACAATTGATTTGGTGTTGATTTCCCAAGCTTCACCAAGAGATCAAAAAAAAGCTTCACTGATATCTTCTTTTTCAAAATCCAATCCCATGAATGACAATTTGCTAGTGAGATCTTGAAGACGACTTCTGACTTCACTTAGCTTTTCATTAGGAAAAGCTTTATACACAGTAAATTCCTTCACCAGTTGCTTTTTCCTATCTTTTAGAGTGTCTTCATTACCACCATATGTAGATTCAATGGCTTCCAAAATCTCTCTAGCAGATTCATGCTTTCTAAACTTAAATTGCTCTTTTGGTCCAAGAGCCAATTTAATACAACTCAAAGCTTTCATATTGTTCCTTCTATTAGCTATTCTGCCGCTGAAGTAGCCCTTCCATCTTGAGGCCTTGATGCTTCCTCAGGCTTAGCACCTTCTTGGATTCTTTGAGCTTTTGCATCTGCCATCTTTTTCTCCTTGTCAAAAGTGTTTCCATACTCAATAATCTCCCAGAGTACATAGTTGTCGACTTAGAGATATTATTGAAAACTAAATTTCCGTAGTTCAAAGTTGTCAGGGTCTAGCATGGGAATTTTGAGGTTGTGATTGGTGGATGAAGGCGGGATTTCAGATGAGCTAGACATGGTGTTTTTGCGATTAGGGTTTAGTGCGATTTAGGGTTTGTGTTCTTTAGATCAAAGTTCCTCAACAAGCTTTGATACCACTTGTTGATCACAAACTTAGATCGTTTTAGCTTTGTATTAACGAGATTAGATCAAGTATAATACGTAGAGAAACTTTGTTTTTGAAACAATCTAAGTATTATGCGCAATTAATACTTTGAAAAAAGAACAACCAAATACCAAACTTTCAACTTTGATTAACAATAATCACGGCGTACAATACTATTGAAAGTGTAATTAAACAATAACCCTGGGCCTCCTTTTATAGATGTAAGGATCCTTGAACATTAAGCTATGTATCAACTATTCTAGGAAGATATTAAAACAGATAAACATAAGGAATACAATATTCAAATATATCTTCCTAACTTATACAAAGCATGTTGACTTTGACAGCTAATAATCTTTGACAGTGGCTTGATCTTCTCTTGGCAGTGTCTTGATTATCAGCAGCTTGATTACTCTTGTCAGCGTCTTGAGTCCCTTTGTCAGCGGCTAGTGACTTAGAAAATTTTATTCCCAACACTATCATACATAACTACGTTTACTAAGCCGTGACTAACCTTCTAAAATTCATGGTTGTCACACCAAGATTCGTGAACATGACAGCAAATTGACTAAGGATCATCCTATTGACACCATAATTGATGTCCCTAACCGAACGCTATCCACACGAAGTAAACTACAAGAAAATGCATTGTTTTGCTACTTAAATGCCTTTCTTACCGCCGTAGAACCTAAGACGTGGCAAGAAGCTTTTACACAATCGCGTTGGATAGAAGCTATGCAAGAAGAACTCGATGAACTCCTGTGTCTTGATGTATGGGAACTTGTTCCTCTCCCAAACAAAGTAAAAATACTTACTTTGAAATGGGTCTACAAGGTGAAACTAGATGAGTTACGTGGAATATTAAAGAACAAGGCTAGGTTGGTAGCTCGTGGGTATCGACAATTAATGGGTATCGACTTTATGTAACCCTTTTCACCCGTTGCCCGATTGGAAGCAATTAGACTATTCCTTGTATAAGACGCTCATATGAATATGATCGTTTATCATATGGATGTTAAGACAACATTTTTAAATGGTGTTATCAAGGAAGAGGTTTATGTTAGTCAGTCAGTTGGATTTGTGGATCCTAAATATCCAACCACGTGTATAAGCTTAAGATGGATCTCTACATGTTGAATCAAGATCTACGCGCGTGGTACGATCTACTATCACAATTCCTAATCTCGAAAGGCTTCTCCAAAGGCAAGGTGGATCCTATGTTGTTCATTCAGAAACGAGGGAAAGACATGATTCTGGTAAAAATATATGTTGATGATATTATATTTGCTACCTCGACCCAAACTTCGTCTGACCAATTTAGGAAAATTATGTCTTAAAAATTTAAGATGTCTATGATGGAAAAAATCTCTTTTTTCTTAAGACTTCCGATTTCTCAAAGTCCCAAATGCATCTTTCTTAAACAATAAAAATATGCCCTTAAATCACTTAAAAACTATCACTTGAATCTTGTGACCCCGTGGATACTCCAATGATGAAGAAAACTAAGCTTGATTAGGATAAATAAGGGATAGCTATTGATCCTTCACTTTACCAAGGAATGATTGGTACCCTTCTATATCTCAAAGCTAGTAGACCTGACCTATAATTTGCTATATGTATGTGTGCTCGGTACCAGGATAGACCTACCAAAAAGCACTTAACTGTTGTTAAGAGGATCTTTCGGTATCTGAAAGGAACTGTTAATCGGGGACTATGGTATCCAAAAGACTCCTCTATTTCATAATGGAATTTGTATATGCGGATCATGCGGGTTGTCAAGATACAAGGCGTAGCACATTTGTAAGTTTGCAACTATGATAACACCCAAATTATACATATCCAAACCATTACTATTATTCAATTTTCCATGTTAAATAAAGACTTTCGATACTTAAACGTTGTGTTTTCTATGCAGGTTAAAAGGTTGAAGGTTCAAAGTGAAAGAAAGCAAAATAAAGTCCTTAGTTGCAATAAAAGAAAAATAAGAGAGAAGAACATTCTGGACACACGGAAGTGCGGAACACTTATTCGTAAGTGCGGCGCACAAATGCCACCTCGAATGTGCGGCACACATTTTGGATAGTGCGGCACACTGACCCCCAGATAGCACTATAAATTGAAGGCTTTTCTTATCATTTTCATATCTCATCTCACACACAATACTCTCTACTCCGAGTACTTTAGCCACTTTAGTATACTTTTAATATATTTCCACTTTTGGGAAATACTTGTAATAAGAGTATCGTACGCTTTGTTTTGTGGAAAGTCGATACAATTGTGACACTTGTGTACTCGTCATTTCCATCTAATCGAAGTATGATTTCCTTTTACTCTTTCTCATTTCATGCTTTATACTTAATTGCTATGTTAGGCTAAACTATTTGTGACTACATGGTATGTAAATATAATTAGTGATGATGTTATTATATGATCCTTTATAAATCGATTTCAAGCTAATGTATTAGAACCACGTTGCCACCTAGGTCTATCACATTGTTTTATCACTTTAAATTTGTAGCGATAGCTTGATGTCCGAGAGGGTCAAGTTGTTATAACAAATTTTTAAAGAACTTGTCTATGGTTTTTAAATCTTTGGTTGGAGAGATCCGCTTAGATAATTTGATAAAAACATTGAACTTTTGGAAACTTGTTTAAGTTTAGTCGCTTAATTGACATAAGTCTTGAACCAGACCAAGTGAATTGTGAAACGCCATTTTGACGAAAAAGGTTTATTAGTTTTTATCTACCTTATCATATCTCGATCATTGTCATCGTCAAGAAATTATATGAGCTATCCCATTTGTAGTCATATTTGTCATCATATTAATTCAATATCAATTACGTTTATCTTTGATTGTTATCTTGGTTATCAAAACGAAACTAAGTCCTTGCAAATGATCATGGCTTACCTCTACAAAACTATATTACAAACGAAAGGGTATACTCGCCCGTGTTTGTGTTCTAGTCCCTTGTTCCGATAATCCGTATTATATAAATTTAAGACTTGTGAACACGCGTCAAGTTTTTGGCGCCGCTGTCGGGGACTTACAATCCTGTTTTATAAGCAAGTCTTTCATAATTCTCGAAGATAGAATCATTTTCACCATAAAACAACTCAAAATTTTCTGTCAGTACAGAAAGTACGCCGCACAATCAATTTTGTGCGTCGGACTTCCTGTAGCGTTCCAAAGTACGCCGCACTTTTAGTTAAGTGCGCCGCACAAACCCTACGGTTAACCAAAATCATTGTTGGATGCACATTCATTCATCCGTAACCATTCTCGTATCACCATTATTAAACCAGAGCGTACCCTTAACCGAAGGTTAGGTAGATTTCATCGCCGTTTACCTTTCGATAGGAAACACATGCAACCTTAACAACCTCGTGTGATTTATCCACCATTCGATAACCTATCTCAAGCCCTATTCTTCACTGGACTCATCGAATGTCACGATCTGATGTGGTTCTCCCCCAAAATTAAGGCTCCATATTTGACAGGACATCTAGTGTCGGACGCCGATGATGAACCTATGTGGTAAGCCGAAAGAGTGGTCGCACCAACCCCTGGCTTCGCTATCGTTTTACCTGAAGTTGCAAATGAATTTTCCATCAAAGGAAACCACTTGAACTTTTTCAAGAACAATCAATTTGATGGGAGAATCAAAACAGTTCCTCACAAACATATCCACGAATTTAACAGCATTTGCAAGATGTTCAACTATGGATAAGGACAAGCCGAAACCGTCAAACACGTGATATTTCCATCATCCCTCACTAGAGAAGCCAAATAATGGCTATACGAACTTAACGAAGGAAACCGCTTTTATTAGCCGATATTTTCCTCCTGCTCTATTTGAAAGACTCCTTAGAGAAATTTGAAGCTTTGTCAACAAGATCGAGAAACTATCATTGATGCATGGTTAAGAATGAAAGAACTACTCAGAAATTGCCATGTTTATGGACTCAAGAAAGAAAGTGTAATCCAGATCTTTTGTCATGGTCTCGATGATACTACCCAAGATGCCTTGAACGCCGCAGCGGGCGGTATATTCCTTTACAAAACACCAAATCAAGCTTACCAGCTTTTGGACGACAAAGTCTTACTTAAACTTGATTGGTCAAAAAACCACAAAGAAAAATCCACTCGAAAGACTGTAGCTTTTCCCAAGAAAAGCAACAGCCAATCTGACACCAAAAAAATTATGGCTCGTATAGACGTCATGCTCTTAAAATGGATATCCAATAAAAGAGATGAAAAACAAATATCGCGAACATTGAAACCACTGTGGATGAAACCATCCTTCTAGCGAGTGTGATGACGATGACACACTAATGACGAAAGAGGAAGAAGCAAATTTCATGCAAACCTTTCATCGCACTCGCTTCTATAATGATTATCGCAATCGTGATCGTGATAATTAGATATCAAACAATAAACCAAGTTACAACCGAGATGAAAAGAAACAAACCCAAACCAAAGACAAACCAAATCTCTCAAAAGATGTTCTCGAACCCACCAAAATGAGTGTTTTCCTTCCTAATCGAACTTTTCAATACCCTAGGGGTATAGCCCAAAATATGTTAGTAGAAGTCGGAAAAATTATTTTTACCGTCGACTTTGTTATTCTATAAATGGAAGAAGATATAAAACTACCAATCATTCTTGGTAGAACTTTATTACACACATTCGATGTTGTAATTCGAGTAAAGCAAAAACAACTCAGCCTTGGAGTTGTAGACTGATATGAGTGAAATCTCATATCAATTATAACATATCAAACGCAAAAACACAAAGAAAAATACTAGATTTTATGTGTAAAAGCAGTAATATGGGGTATTCTTTGTTGTTTGTGATTTTGTAGGTAAAAATATACAATTTGGTGCAAACACGGATTCCAAGGCATTATTATTGAATAAAAGACAAAAGAAGGACTCATTGTGACAAGTCTTCAAAGTCAAAGGACCTTTCTTGCCAAACTTCCAAAGTTGAAGGACTAAAAGTGCAAATTCAAAGAAAGTGAAAGAGTCAAGTGTAAGTCAACTCAAGTCAAAGGATCAATATAGTTCAAGAGAAAAGTTAAAGGGTTGAAAAAGACAAGTTCATGAAGTGTTTAGATCAAAACATCAAGTCTGCCAAAGTTAAGGGGTTGATTCTGCTAATTTGGAAAGATATATGAAGCTTAATCCATGTGCTATGCCTATCAACCAATCAGAACACTCGAAGCCTTGCACACGGATCATTGACTCATAGTCAAAGATATTAATGATCGTTAATAACTAGATTTTACTTAGTTATAAAAGTTCGTTGTTCCAAGTCTTTTCGAATTGATTACTAGTTAAAAGTGCGACTCAGTCGTTCTTGGTGGAAAATAAAATGGTTTGATTATCTATTTTAAACTAAAAAAAATATGAAAATGTCGTTGAGTAAAATTAAAGCTTTTAAAAATTAAACTAAATTACGAGTTAAAAGTAAACGATTAAAAACTAAAAAAGTAAATTTAGAACTTAAAACTTAAAACTTAAAACTTTGCAAAACTAAAAACTTAACCCATCGGAATGTGTAAAAAGATGTTCTGGCGAAACATTTTGTCTGAATAACCATCGGAATGTAACAAATGAAAGCTATCGGAATAAAGATTGAAGTATCAGAATAATAGTAAATTGATTTTATCGGAATATAGGGAAATCAAAAGTATCGGAATAACAAACAACCACCCCCGTCGGAATGTTGGTCGGAATAATAGTCTGAATCATAAACTCTAATCCGATAGCAAGGTATCGGAATAATAGTGAACCTGTCGGAATATGGTTAATAAAAATTAGGCAGCGTTTTGTCTCAATGTAGCCTTAAGACCCGTCGCAATGTACGATCGCAATGAGCGATCGCAATCACGATCGGAATAAGGGATCTGAATACTTGATCGCAAAGTAAAACCCTAATGGTTATTGCGATCACTATGAAACCGTCGGAATGTAGCATCGCAATGTAGAAACCCTATTGTGATGGAAATGAAACAATATTCGGATGGAATACAATAAGCTAAGACTCGAATAACCACTAATAAGCAAAGATGAAAAAGCACTTATTTGAATCCCAACCAAATGAAAACAAGCATAAAATTAAAAACTTTTGAGACACAAAATATGCAAACTTTATAAAACAAACTTTAAAAACACTAAAATTTTAAGAAAACTTAAAAGACAATAAGCTAGATACTAAATAAGCCAAAAAGCATAACAAGCTTTAAGCTTAATCGTATAAAAACTTATATAGGATTAGAAAAATAAACTTTTTAATCACATAAACATCAAATTTAAACAAGGTGCATTAAAATTTCGAATCAAAGATAAATCAAAATCAAGAAAGGTAGAAGAAGATTAAAGATGAAAAGCTTAAACTTGAACTTATAGATTAATGATTCCAAAATACAAGATTAAACTAAAGCTTAAACATGAAAGAAAGAAAAGATGAAGTTCTAGTGAGAGAAAGTTAAACACTTTCTCTCTCTAAAAATAAAACTACAAAAACGAAAAGTGACTAAAACACTAACTAACACCCTCCTAATGTGTCATTAGGAGGGTATATATAGGAGGTGGGGAGTGCATGTGTTGCTTCCTTCTTTCTTTCTTCTCGTCTCGACTCGATTTAAATTCTTTGTCTTTCTCGACGTCGTCTCGGGATTTATCGATATAAATTGAACTCGTCTTATAATTTTCTTCTATAATTAGACTTGAGTTCTTCGACTTCATTAAACTTTCGTCTTTGGACTTTTTCTTCGATAAATCTTCAGAATAGGCCTTGGACTTCCGTTCTTTTTACACTCTCGATCTTTTGACTTCGTCTTTCCTCGTTTTCTTCGATAAAAGCCCGTGATAGCCCATGTTTTCTTCCTTTTGGATATTTTTATCGTGAAACACAATAAAAACACAAACCATGCATAATTACGACTTTTACGACATAAAATACACGTTTTGGTCTTGTTATTATTGGAAATAAGTGGTAAAAGGATAAGTGTTTTCACACTTATTAAATCCCCTACACTTGACCATTGTGATGCCCTCATGCAATGCATTAATTTCAAAGCACAATTTACATTTCTCATCATAGATAACCCACCTTGGCCTTTATTAAATACTAAACTTTAAGGAAATTAAAAAGATAGAAATATGTACAAAATAAGTAAAGAAATCAAAGACTTACATTTGGGTTTTGGTTGTCATGAATGTTCATCATCCTCAAGTTTCACGTTCCCCATACCAGGCTCAAAAACGAGATAATTGTTATTATAAGTAAGCAAACTAACACGAACTCATGTGGCCCAATTATTTACATAGACTCCCTTATCCCTAGGTGTATCTCTTATATTTTAATTTTGTCTTGAATGATCACGAGGATGCATTGTTTGACTTATTTCGATAGTTATTTAGGCTGAAAATAAAGTGGGACGATTTAATCAATAGTTAGCTAAAGGACAAAATCTTTTAAAACTTCTTCTCGGTACCTCTTAAAGTTCATATCTTGGCATAACTCGCTTCACGATTTGAGACCTTTCTCGGACTGATATGTGGCAGCGACTTCATACTTTGAATCTTGAGAGACGTTCTTGAAATTATGGTCTTCTCTTCATAATAGGAATTTCTTCACTTGAAGTTTTTGAGAGATTCTTCATATTTGGACCACGACTTCTTCATTTTTCTCCAATCTTTATTTTGGACTTTGATATACAACGATCCGCCTCCTTTTAGGACTTGGATTTATTTATCCTCATACCTTGTTAGGGCCTTTTTGGATAGACTTCTCCATGATCTTTAGGGGAGTATTTGCTTTTCGTCGTGTGTCTCGATCCTTCATATTGATTTTTGATAAATGATTCTTCACATCACTTGGGATCTTTAGCAACAAAATGTAGCCCTCATGCCTTGTTAGGGCCTTTTCAGACTCGCCAATGTTCGCATCCCGCTTCAATAAGTTATGCCTTGGCTATGAACTCTAATTAATACCGAGAAACTTTTAAACGATCTTGTGCTAGAAGCTAAGTAACTTTTCAAATCATACAACCTTATTTATTGCAAATATATTTATTAACAAGCGATGGGAGAATAAGCTTATAATCAACTCACATAAATTCACGAAAGAATACCAAACTTATAATTGACTCTATCATCTCTCGTTCTCCACAATTTAAAATCTCAAGGAATGAGACTTGTGGATGCTTAGCCAATTAAATCAAAGTTTTGGGTTTTGAAGTCATCTATAGTGTGACAATCCGTCAATTTATGGTTGATATTTTATTCTCGAATATTATTTAAAAACATTATTTTAATGTTACAATATGAACTCACTTATTTTTGGGAAGAAATTTGGATTTACGTCTTGAAGTAGCGTCGACTACGTCTAAACCGGAGGATTCAACGTTACGTGCTTACGTTTACATACACCGTCTTTGGTGACAGTCCGACATTTCAGAAAATAAATTTATCCGTGAATATTATTTTGAGATTTTAAATTTGTGTTGATTCATAAACTCACAAATTTACGAGAAGAGATTAGGACTTACGATTTTATTTTAACGTCCTTTACGACTAAACCGGAAACCTTAGGATTACGTATTTACGTTATCGAACTCCGTTTTTGATGAGACAATTTTTATTAGATTCGTTTTGTGCCGTTGATT
This sequence comes from Glebionis coronaria, assembly GCA_025667525.1. Taxonomy (NCBI): domain Eukaryota; kingdom Viridiplantae; phylum Streptophyta; class Magnoliopsida; order Asterales; family Asteraceae; genus Glebionis; species Glebionis coronaria. The sequence continues at coordinate 309,102,695 of CM046878.1, read as the reverse complement.
CATAATTTATAAAAACGTTTTTCGTAAAACGACCCGAAGGCACGTAAATCGAGGAAACTAGAATCGAGGAGTACCCGTAAATTAGTGGGATAGGACAAGTTTTACACTTGCCCACCCTACTATGTGTGTGGCGTCCAACCTAAGCCAACACACCATAAGGTGTCATTTTATTAACTAGTTACTTAACACTTGTCCTTGTTAGCTTCACAATGAAGCCACATTACGTCAAAACCACCTAAACCAAAACCATTTGTTCATTCTCACCATGCAAAACAAGTTAGAAACTCTTTCATCTCTCCCCATTTTGGCCGTCCCATTTGCACCTCAAACCACCATCACTTGATCAATTTTAACTACAAACATATGTTATAACTTACATATGTTAATCTCCATTCAAAAAGAGGAAGATTGGTGCAAGTTTTAACATCCAAGGAGGAGTTTCCATGGAGTATTAGGGCTGATTTTCCACAAGGTGTTCATGAAGAATGGTGGTGTTGAAGATGGTCTTGGTTATTCACAAGTTTGTCCATCAAAATCCATGTTTTGATCAACCTACATCAACTTGGTGGTATAAAGATTGTCCTCCTCATCCTCTTGTTATTTTTGATTATGTAATCTTGTATTTCTTATACTTATGTATATGTATATGATGATGAATGATGATTAAAAATATTGTGTGGGGATTTGGTGTTGATAAACATGCTTAAAAAGATGAAAAACTATAAGAAACAAGGTTAAAACCTTGCTTAATTTAGATGGCTGTATAAAACAGTAAAGAATCATATGGTAAACTGGTAAAATGACTTGAATAGATTGATATACAGTAAGCTATGGGTCTTGTACACATGTGAGAGTTGGCCATGCAATGGAATCATTGTAATGAGTGAGATATGATCAAAACAAGTTTAAAGTACAAATCTGAGTTCACTGTTTTAGACGATTTTTAGAAAATACTTAGAGGATGATTCAACAGTAGCTATAAAAGAGTTAAATGGAGCACATATCCTGTAGTTTATGTCATAAAAATTTGAGCTTCTATCTCTATATAGAACTCTAGATATGGAAGTTTTGGTGAACATGAAAATAAAAATCAGATTTTGAGAATTAATGTTTATTATTATTATATAAGCACTCAAAATTATATTGTATAAAATGTAAAATAAAAATCCACTAACTTATGGATTTTATTTATATAAATATTTAAAAGGTTAAATAAGTGGATAAATTATAAAAATGGTAGTGTAATAATACTTATAAGTAATAAAAACTATAAACTTGATTTTTACGACTTTTCGGCTATTACCGTAAAATTAACGTTTTTGCTAAATAAAACTTAGACGATTGGACCCGTCTAATGTAAACTTTATAAAACTCATATACTGATATATAAACATATATAACAAGTAAAAACCGATAAAACCCGAACTATAGGACATACGGACATTAACGAGCTAAATAAACATATTGGACTAATAATTGGACTAAATAAGTTAAACACTTATAAAAAGAACTTATTGGGCTTAACCCATTTAGGCCCAACATGAAAAATGTACATACTGATAATACAAGTGTAAAATGGATTAATACAAGTTAAATAACTTATAATAAGTTTATTGGACCTAAAACACGTAAATAGATAAAACTAGTAAACTAGTAAGAAGTTACCAGTACATAAACACTAAAATGAGTAAAAGAGAATATGTAAACCCACTTGATCATCATATATATATAATCATCATATGTATACATAATTGTTATTTTTATAAAGTCATTGGAGATGAGTCTAAGACGAGTATTATTTGTCTAGGTTTCCGTGATTGAAGCACGTACAATACATCCAAATCGCCGATAATCGTCTTCCCACATCAACGTGAGTTCATAGCCTCGCACTCTTTTAAATGTTTTTATGAAATGTTTTATAAACCCGCGAGGGAGATAACATGTTAGTTTTTATAAAATAGGACACCATTTGTCCCGATTGTTTGTTTATTGATTTGGACCCGAATGATTGTATGACCCGATTGTATGACCCAATAAATGATTAAAGGACCCGATAGATGAAATAAAATGGATTATTAAAGTTAGGTTATGTCACTAAAGGTCCCATTAGCATGAATTGTGAACTACCGGGATTTGGTAGACGCTTGTGCATATAATAGTACTATTTGGGGACGATCACCCCAGTTCGCGCCTTGACGGTTGACCCCGTCGTGCCACATTGATTGGTAAGCGAATTTATGTATGAGAAGATTTCCATAGCGTGAACTTTGTGACGACATGCTAATTTAGATGGGCAAATTGAGTATCAGGTTAGCTACCCGTTGTTTGGTTTAGTAAGGTAACAATGTCATGCGGCTTATAATAATCCAGTTAACAAAATATTGCTGTACGCTCCGAATTACGATGTATTACCTGACTAGCAATACGGGGTCATACTAATGATATTATGTTTGTGTTTTGGTTTTCGTAACCACATTCATATACGTTTTTTATTTAACTTTATACAACGTCGTAAGACGTATTGTATGATGTTTTTACGACATTGGTTCGTATAATGATTTTTAAGGAAAATGCCTATATTATGATTTTCGTTAAGAATTTGTATAAAAATGACTTTGGCTATTTTATGGCCTATTACAATGATTTGTACGAAATGATTTTTGGTAATTATTTTATACCAAAGTTATATTGATGGATTTTATTAAACTCTATGAATTCACTCGGTGTTATCGCTGACCTTTTCTTTTAACATGTTTTATCTCAGGTACTTGAAGGTAATTCTCGGGAAGACAACAAGAATTCATGGCCCGCACTTAAATTATAATTTCCATTCAAATTCTTTGTAAAAACTTTGTATGAAATGACTATGACTTGGGACCTATGTAACTTTGATATTTATGAATGGAAATGCTTCTATTATTAAACGACGCGATTTTTATGCGTTGTCTATGATGTGAGTAATGTGCTATCTCGTAACACCAACTAGTCTTCCGCTGTATTGAGTTGTATAAATTTGGGGGTGTTACAGTTTGGTATCAGAGCTCTCGTTATAGAGAACGAAAGATTTTTAAAACGAAGGTTTTGAATAAAACTTTTCAAAATCTTTTAACTATAAACATTTTTCTAAAAATGTCTAAAAATCTTTTGACTATAACGGTGCCGAAGAATTCCCGAATTACCAACAAGGCCAGACTGAGAAGTGTTATTTTAATATATATATATATATATATAACTTGGATTATATATATATATGATGTAATTTTACTACATGATTGTTTGATGATTATTTTGATATTTATACGAGGTATTTATACGACGTAGATTGTCACAAGGAACCCTAAATTCCCTAGTAAATTAATCGAAGCTATTCTCGTAGGAATTCTAGCTATCCTAGATCTAAACCAAGTTGTGGATATTTATGATCCCAACACATGATTGATATTCGTAGAAATGTAGATATTAGTTGATTGTGATATTGAAGAAGAATTGGCGAGATTAAAACTGATATCGATGTCATGACGATCTTTCCTTATAGAGTGGAGTTTGACAAAACGTTACCACCTAGAAAGATGTCATCTGACTCGTTGTCACCCAATTCTTAAATTGAAATCGAAAGGGTGAATGTTGCACTTGAGGTTGTCATTGGAACCATTACCCAAAAGCCTCATGCCACTAATACCTTTCCGAGAAGTCTAGTTGAATGATCAAGTCATTTCATACTAGTGACTCATTTGATAACTATTGTTGTAAGAGCTATAGGATTGGAAATTAAGTATTGATTCATATCGAGCTTTTATTGCCCTTTTAAGGTTTATAAATAAGGCTGAAAGTATAGGAAAATGAGGTAGGATATTGCATTGAGTATAAGTTGATTGAAACTTGAATAAAGTAAAACTTAACCCGTATGGAATATGAGATTGTTAAGAGGAAATTATTAAGTCATGTGATTAAATTATAAGGTTTTAATTGATTGTTGATTCGTGTTAAGGGTTGTTCCTATGCCATTGTCCACTGACGAGGATGTCCAGTGTCCAATAAATAAATTGAAGAAATCTTCTTCTGAATTGGGACCGATGGATCTTCCGGGACAGGTGGGACACCTAATGACTCTTGTAGATTAGTATTCATTGTGGTATCTTCTAAGAATCCCTAACTTAACTGAGACAACAGTTGGTAGGATGAGTTCTGAGAATTGTATGACATAGTGACACGTAATGTGTTACGGTACAATTTTGACTTGTTTGTGATTAATGAAAAGACTACCTTTGATTTCTAAATTCTACATGTATCGATGTTATCTATCCTTTATTGCTTCATCCTAATGTTCGCATTAGTGATGCAACCATTGAACAAGTACTCATCTCGAATTGAGTTACGTTGTGGATTATTCTTTTTAGTGCCATCAAGGTCATGAACCTCATGATTAATTGGCTAAGCTCATTTCCTATCATATCATAGTTAATCCTTGGCGGACAAGCTTTCATCACTTTTCTGCAGATCACTCATTGTTTTTATAAGTTAAAACAGTATTCCTTGAGAAAAATTAAATTCTCATCACCAAAAGGATTATTCAAAATGAGATTTGTAAATAATCACTATTGAAATGAAGTTGTTTATAAAACACTTTGGAAAACTTAATTGTTTTCATAATAAAGAAAATCTTTGTAAATTTATTCTTGATTCTTATCTAAGAATTAAGCATGAAAATGATTTTATTATAAACATGATGATAAAATTTTGACGAACTGAGTATTGCATCGTTAATCTTGAAATTGTATATAGTTGCGCGCCTACATGCAATTTGGAATGGACCATGCAAGACTGATTAGTAGTCACCATAAAGCTAATGAATAAACACTACATTTTCTTTGAAGATTGTGAAAGATTAAATTTTATGAGATCTGCAAGAAGTGAAAAATAAGGACATAGTGTTAGGGACACCTACATATGTGCCTGTAGCATCTATTCTTCTGAGTTGAATTTACTCATCTGTGAAAATTGTCTTATTTGACAATTGACAATTCTTTCTTGTCCAATTCTCCCGTAGTGAGATTCTTAGGAAAAGTATCTGATTACCGAGTGTTGATACCCGACTGGATGTATTGACGTTCTTATCATTTCTTATGATTTGATTTCATTTGAATGACCTGGGTAACGATCCAAGGAGCTTTCGAATGCGTACTCAATTTATGAAAACATGGGATATATTCATATTCATTAAATGTTTTCGTCTGTATCTGATTTGAAATTCTATCGCGTAGATTATGCGTTAACCTTACTCTTTTAATAGTATTTATGTCTCCTGATACCCTTGAATTTGTGAAGGATTATGAATTATTATTGGTCTTTTGAGAAGTTCACATCTTATCGACGGCAATGAAACTGGAAAGTTGATAATGCCAGTAGAATGGATTGATTGATTATGACATGACGACATTGTCTTAATTGATGGGAACTCGAGTAGAAATTCCCTAAAAGATAAGATGTTGATTATCAAAAGTGATCTAAATAATTCTTGATGGATGACCATATCCTGCATTTAGACTTGAAATTATATTGTGAATTAGTCATATATATTATAATCTAGAAAGAACTTAAAATAAATGTATTAAAAGATGTTTATGTTATCTGAAACTTTAGGAGGTATTTGCTAGTGAATTACCTAGACTTTCGCCATTAAGGCAAGTTGAATTTGGTATTGATTATATTCTCGGTGTTGTACCTGTGGCTTGTGCACTGTACGTCAGCACCATCTGAATTAAAGGAATTACCGTACTACTGAGAGAGTTGTCGGAGAAAGCTTTTATTCTACCAAGCTCGTCATTATGAAGAGCTATGGTGTTATCATTACTTATATTTATAGATTACTGTGAACTGAGTAAATTGACAATCGAAAACGATATCCATAACTCGAAATGGAAGATTTGTTCGATCATTTACAAGGTTTTAGCGTATGTTCTAAAGGTTTGATCCTCGGCATGGTTATCATCAATTTCGCGTCCGCGAAGAAGATTATCTATTCCAATCACTACATCCGGTACTTGTAATGAACATTATGAGTTTCACGTGATGACGTTTGGATTGACTAATACACATGTAGCATTCATAAATTTGATGAATCACGTGTGTAGGCTGTAATTTGATAAATTCATGCTCATGATCATTAAGGACTATATGTTTGTTTACAAGAATAAGAATGAAGTTAATAATTAATTATAGATTGCCCTGAATTGGCCGAACAATTAAAAAGTGTACCTTGAATATTTAAGATAAGACTTAAGACTTAATCCTTTACATGATTTAACCGTGTGATTAAAAGATAATGGAATCTATATTGACTCTTTAAAAATTAAGAGCCCTTTTAAGACTTTGGATTTTACCAAAAAGAAATGGAAATATGTTTTGACAAATGATTTAACAAAGGATTTTTAAGGGATTATTCCCTTATACCCAGAACATTTAACTAAACTTCTGTTTATGGGTAAATGTTTGTGTATACCTCAAGACAACCTAAGAGGGATTGAGGAAAACCATTTAAACCATGACTTGAAATTTGAAACGATAATTTACGCTTTTCAACTAAGAAAATTTTGACCAAAATATAAACAAAGATTTTTCGAACATTTACGAATCCTACTAATTATTTTTGATAAATCAACAAAAATCGTGTTAATTAAATTAAAAAAATTATTTTGAACATTTTCATATAATTGGACGGACTAAGAAATTTGAAATCTTTACGTTTACGTTTCATAAAAATTAAATAATTATTGTTAATTTACATGTAATAATTATCGACGCTTTAGACGTCGGATTGAGTAAAACAGATAAAGATAATAGTAAGGACGAAACTAAAACATAGAAGATATGAAGAAATAATTTTGAATAAATACGGTTATGATATTTATTTCATCAGGAAAGTGAACGTAACTACTGACACATTATGTATAAAAGATAAAGAATCAATTAGGACATGTTCCTTAATAATGAAGGTGCAAAATAAATTGTCGAACAATTTAAAATATAGCCGATGCTTATAAAAAGGATAATATAGATAATAAAAGTGGTTCGCGGCTAATGTGAACCATTAGAATTGAGAAGCCGATAGCGTTAAAATGTATAAAAGACCACTTGTGGTTGTCTAAATACGGAGACTATGAGATATAGTTACATTGGAAACTTGTAAGTATAAGTATTCTATTCCTGTCATTTCTGATTTAATGTATCATTATCAGAAGAAGTTGTACTGATGGAAAATTATGAAGGCAGACATCGCCTCATACATTAGTAAACGTCTAGCTATTGCAAAGGTGATCATCTGAATTTGATTCGATTTGGGTCATCGTCGACAGACTGACCAAATCTGCTAATATCATTCTCGTTAATGATAGAATCTTGATGAAGAAATAGACCCTTTTATTTAAAGGAGTTATGTAAACATAGTGTGCCTGTATCGATCATCTATATATCAAGATCCTCGCTTCGTATCGAATTTCTAGAGATTTGCTCAGAAGTCGTTGAGAACGAACCTTGATGAGAGTACTATGTACCACCCCAATCGAAGGGACGAGGTAAAGTAACGATACAAAATACTATAAGCGTTGTTTTATGTTTGAATGATTGACCTTTGGTAATAGACCGTATAATCGTTTTCCTTTGGAGAGATTATCATTGATAATTATCGTATTAGGATCGAGATCGAATCTTGTTAGGATCTAAATCTTAGAGCATCTGTAAGCAGGAGTTGAGATGAAGACATCCGACATACACCCATTGTGAGTTGGACATGTCTTTTAGGTTCAAGGTTTCCTATGATGGCGAACCTAACCTTACAAATTACTCGACCCGCGAGACCTGAAAAGATTGTTGATATTAGGATTAGATTACTGACTGCCGGTAGTAGGCAAGAGGTTATGTGAATATGAAATGTAGATCTTGAAGTGCCAGATGGGTAGCGAAGTTATGCCAAAATTTTTAACCTCGGAGAAATGAATTAATGATCTGACAAATCATGGGATATAAGTCCCAGTTGTATAGGACCATTGAGATGATGTAAAAGATTGGTTTGAAAGGCATATAAGCTGGATCTACCCTAGGACTTAAAGAACTGCGTGAAATATCTTTCGTATATCGAACTTGATAAAATGCCTATCAAGTGAAAATCTGGATTTTTCTTAGTAAAGCTTAGATCGGCGAAAAGTTGCATTCATAAAAAACCCGTGAACATCATGGATAGAGAAAGTAAGACAACATTAAGCCTGATCTTATTCCCATAGTTATGTTTGATGAAACTCGCGTATTGTAATGAATTACACTTGTGAGAAAAGACCGAATGTGGAGGAAATACCCACATGGCTTTAACACTATAAGAAGCGAGTAGTAAGGTAAGATGATCTTTGAGGACAAAGATCCTGGTTAGGGGTAAATGCTGTGACAATCCGTCAATTTATGGTTGATATTTTATTCTCGAATATTATTTAAAAACATTATTTTAATGTTACAATAAGAACTCACTTATTTTTGGGAAGAAATTTGGATTTACGTCTTGAAGTAGCGTCGACTACGTCTAAACCGGAGGATTCAACGTTACGTGCTTACGTTTACATACACCGTCTTTGGTGACAGTCCGACATTTCAGAAAATAAATTTATCCGTGAATATTATTTTGAGATTTTAAATTTGTGTTGATTCATAAACTCACAAATTTACGAGAAGAGATTAGGACTTACGATTTTATTTTAACGTCCTTTACGACTAAACCGGAAACCTTAGGATTACGTATTTACGTTTTCGAACTCCGTTTTTCATGAGACAATTTTTATTAGATTCGTTTTGTGCCGTTGATTCATAATTTATAAAAACGTTTTTCGTAAAACGACCCGAGGGCACGCAAATCGAGGAAACTAGAATCGAGGAGTACCCGTAAATTAGTGGGATGGGACAAGTTTTACACTTGCCCACCCCACTATGTGTGTGGCGTCCAACCTAAGCCAACACACCATAAGGTGTCATTTTATTAACTAGTTACTTAACACTTGTCCTTGTTAGCTTCACAATGAAGCCACATTACCTCAAAACCACCTAAACCAAAACCATTTGTTCATTCTCACCATGCAAAACAAGTTAAAACTCTCTCATCTCTCCCCATTTTGGCCGTCCCATTTGCACCTCAAACCACCATCACTTGATCAATTTTAACCACAAACATATGTTATAACTTACATATGTTAATCTACATTCAAAAAGAGGAAGATTGGTGCAAGTTTTAACATCCAAGGAGGAGTTTACATGGAGTATTAGGGCTAATTTTCCACAAGGTGTTGATGAAGAATGGTGGTGTTGAAGATGGTCTTGGTTATTCATAAGTTTGTCCATCAAAATCCATGTTTTGATCAACCTACATCAACTTGGTGGTATAAAGATTGTCCTCCTCATCCTCTTGTTATTTTTGATTATGTAATCTTGTATTTATTATACTTATGTACATGTATATGATGATGAATGATGATTAAAAATATTGTGTGGGGATTTGGTGTTGATAAACATGCTTAAAAAGATGAAAAACTATAAGAAACAAGGTTAAAACCTTGCTTAATTTAGATGGCTATATAAAATAGTAAAGAATCATATGGTAAACTGGTAAAATGACTTGAATAGATTGATATACAGTAAGCTATGGGTCTTGTACACATGTGAGAGTTGGTCATGAAATGGAATCATTGTAATGAGTGAGATATGATCAAAACAAGTTTAAAGTACAAATCTGAGTTCACTGTTTTGGACGATTTTTAGAAAATACTTAAAGGATGATTCATCAGTAGCTATAGAAGAGTTAAATGGAGAACATATCATGTAGTTTATGTCATAAAAATTTAAACTTCTATCTCCATATAGAACTCTAGATATGGCAGTTTTGGTGAACATGAAAATAAAAATCAGATTTTGAGAATTATTTTTTATTATTATTATATAAGCACTCAAAATTATATTTTATAAAATGTAAAATAAAAACCTACTAACTTATGGATTTTATTTATATAAATATGTAAAAGGTTAAATAAGTGGATAAATTATAAAAATGGTAGTGGAATAATACTTATAAGTAATAAAAACTATAAACTTGATTTTTACGACTTTTCGGCTATTACCGTAAAATTAACGTTTTTGCTAAATAAAACTTAGACGACTGGACCCGTCTAATGTAAACTTTATAAAACTCATATACTGATATATAAACATATATAACAAGTAAAAACCCATAAAACCCGAACTATAGGACATACGGACATTAACGAGCTAAATAAACATATTGGACTAATAATTGGACTAAATAAGTTAAACACTTATAAAAAGAACTTATTGGGCTTAACCCATTTAGGCCCAACAGGAAAAATGTACATACTGATAATACAAGTGTAACATGGATTAATACAAGTTAAATAACTTATAATAAGTTTATTGGACCTAAAACACGTAAATAGGTAAAACTAGTAAACTAGTAAGAAGTTACCAGTACGTAAACACTAAAATGAGTAAAAGAGAATATGTAAACCCACTTGATCATCATATATATATAATCATCATATGTATACATAATTGTTATTTTTATAAAGTCATTGGACATGAGTCTAAGACGAGTATCATTTGTCTATGTTTCCGTGATTGAAGCACGTACCATACATCCAAATCACCGATAATCGTCTTCCCACATCAACGTGAGTTCATAGCCTCGCACTCTTTTAAATGTTTTTATGAAATGTTTTATAAACCCGCGAGGGAGATAACATGTTAGTTTTTATAAAATAGGACACCATTTGTCCCGATTGTTTGTTTATTGATTTGGACCCGAATGATTGTATGACCCGATTGTATGACCCGATAAATGATTAAAGGACCCGATAGATGAAATAAAATGGATTATTAAAGTTAGGTTATGTCACTAAAAGTCCCATTAGCATGAATTGTGAACTACCGGGATTTGGTAGACGCTTGTGCATATAATAGTACTATTTGGGGACGATCACCCCAGTTCGCGCCTTGACGGTTGATCCCCGTCGTGCCACATTGATTGGTAAGCGAATTTATGTATGAGAAGATTTCCATAGCGTGACCTTTGTGACGACACGCTAATTTAGATGGGCAAATTGAGTATCGAGTTAGCTACCCGTTGTTTGGTTTAGTAAGGTAACAATGTCATGCGGCTTATGATAATCCAGTTAACAAAATACTGCTGTACGCTCCGAATTACGATGTATTGCCTGACTTGCAATACGGGGTCATACTAATGATATTATGTTTGTGTTTTGGTTTTCGTAACCACATTCATATACGGTTTTTATTTAACTTTATACAACGTCGTAAGACGTATTGTATGATGTTTTTACGACATTGGTTCGTATAATGATTTTTAAGGCAAATGCCTATATTATGATTTTCGATAAGAATTTGTATAAAAATGACTTTGGCTATTTTATGGCCTATTACAATGATTTGTACGAAATGATTTTTGGTAATTATTTTATACCAAAGTTATATTGATCGATTTTACTAAACTCTATGAATTCACTCGGCGTTATCGCTGACCTTTTCTTTTAACATGTTTTATCTCAGGTACTTGTAGGTAATTCTCGGGAAGACAACAAGAATTCATGGCGCGCACTTAAATTATAATTTCCATTCAAATACTTTGTAAAAACTTTGTATGAAATGACTATGACTTGGGACCTATGTAACTTTGATATTTATGAATGGAAATGCTTCTATTATTAAACGACGCGATTTTTATGCGTTGTCTATGATGTGAGTAATGTGCTATCCCGTAACACCAACTAGTCTTCCGCTGTATTGAGTTGTATAAATTTGGGGGTGTTACATATAGGATCTTGCAAATTCTTAGACTCTTTCAAGTTTAGAACTCGCATTTTAAAGTTCCCTTGATAAACGAATTTCTAGGGTTAATTATAGGAACTTGCAAAAAGTTCTTGTTCTTAACCCGTGAGAGTTAAGACTTTCGCGTTTTAAAGCTCCCTATATAAAAGCCTAGAAAAACTTGACTTAAACACGTTAAGGATACTAGCTAGAGTAAACTTAGATAAGTAAACTCGGGTTGAGTCAAAAGATTCACAACGTTGAAAAATTAAAACCAATTTATTAAAAATTTATTCTAGCAAAGAAAGTAAATAACGATAACAAAGGAAAATACTACTATACAAATAGGCCAAAATAGATTAAAAATTTTGAAAAATGTCGAAAAATCAAATTTTCCGGTTAAAATAAGGACAAATTCATGGAAAAGCCCACTTACTTCGATAGAAGTCCCCCCCTACACTTGATATAAACATTGTCCTCAATGTTTAAGTATGTGGGAGTAAACTCCCTTACACTTAGGACATTATGCACGTTGTTTAAATCTTGCTAAGGAAAGGACAACTATAGTGATTTCAATGTGAACATATAAGATATGAAAAATTGAATCACGACAGTTTAGAATAGAACCGGGAAGACGGGTACACGGGATCACGATCGTCAAATGTCATCAAAAGTGCTCTTTGAAGCTTTAATCCCTACACAGCATAAGAAACAAGACAACAAACACATACGGGGCTCCCCCTATACTTATTATGAAAACGATAAAGGATATATCAACGGGTTGCCTCCCGAGAAGCGCTTGTTTTTGTTAACCGAGTCACGAGCCAGACTCGACCCAGAACTAATTCAAGGGAAACGTGGTGAGGGATGGAATCATCTCATGATAGATGTCCTCATCAAAGTACAGCTTCACACGCTGGCCATTCACTATAAAGTTCGGCCCATTTGGTTGAGAAAGTTAGATGGTGCCGTAAAGGAAGATTTTGGCGACGGTGAATGGATCAGACCAACGGCTCTTCAGCTTGCCCGAGAAGATCTTAAACCGAGAGTTAAAGAGTAAAACTTGATCACCAATGTGGAACTATCGGTTCTTAATCCTTGCATTATGGATGATCTTTGTTTTCTCCTTTTAGATCGATGAGTTCTCATAAGCTTCATTCCTCAGTTCATTTAGCTCGTTGAGTTGAATATTCCGAAGATCACCGGCTTTGCTGATGTCAAAATTGGCCCATTTCAAGGCCCAGTACGCCTTTTGTTCCAGCTCAATAGGGAGGTGGCATGCCTTCCCGTACACAAGACGATATGGAGTGCAACCCATCAGCGTCTTATATGAGGTACGGGAAGCCCACAAAGCATCATCTAACTTATCGGCCCACGAGGCACGATGCTCTCCCACAGTTCGCTCTAATATTCTCTTTAATCCACCGTTAGAAATCTCGGCTTGACCATTTGTTTGGGGATGATAAGCGGTGGAAAGACGGTGATTGACATCGTACTTAGCCATGACGCGAGCAAATTGATCATTGCAAAAATGAGTCCCGCGGTCACTGATAATAGCACGAGGAACACCGAATCGAGCAAAAAGTTGCTTCAAAAAGTTCACAACCACCCTCGCATCGTTCGTAGGGAGAGCCTTGGCTTCAACCCATTTGGATACGTAGTCAACGGCTATGAGGATGTACTTGCTCCCTTTGGATGATGGAAATGGCCCCATAAAGTCAATACCCCATACATCAAAGATTTCACATTCTTGTATGAAATTTTGAGGCATCTCATCTTTATGTGTGATCTTGCCTTGGCGTTGGCAAGCATCAAAATTTTTAACCATCTCGTGAGCGTCACGATAAATGGTGGGCCAATATAATCCTGAGTCAAACACTTTCTTCGCGGTGTAGTTGGGACCAAAGTGGCCACTGGTGGGTCCTTTATGGCAAGCTTCGAGAATTTCTAAAGCTGCGGGTCCATCAACACATCGACGAATAATCAGATCAGCACATTGTTTGAAGAGATAATGGTCGTCCCAAAAGTAAGTCTTAATATCTTTAAAGAACTTCTTCTTTTGTTGGGATGTTAACCCTTCGATGAGAATACCACCCGCTAAGTAGTTTGCAATGTCCGCAAACCACGGGGTGTAATCAAGATTGGAATTGATAGACATTAAGGCCTCAAGAGGAAAAGAGTCATTGATCTCTTGATTCGGATGATCCCCTTGATAAGGATCCTCAAGTCTACTTAGATTATCCGCGGCTAGGTTTTCGGCTCCCTTTTTGTAACGAATTTCGATTTTGAATTCTTGAAGGAGCAAAACCCAACGAAGAAGTCTTGGTTTGGAATCTTGTTTGGTTAACAAGTACTTCAACGCGGAATGGTCGGTATAGACAATTGTGGTGGAAAGGACAAGATAGGGGCGAAATTTCTCAAAAGCATACACTACAGCTAAAAGCTCTTTTTCGGTAGTGGTATAATGCAATTGAGCCCCCGTCATTGTCTTGCTAGCATAATGGATTGGTTGGAAGTGTTTGTTCACTCTTTGGCCCAAAACCGCTCCAATGGCAAAGTCGCTAGCATCGCACATCAATTCAAAAGGTAGCTCCCACTTAGGGGTAACCAAGACCGGTGCCTTAGTTAGCTTGTCCTTAAGAATATTGAAGGATTCAATACACTCTTTAGAAAAGATAAAGGGATTATCCTTTTCCAAGAGGTGGGTCATCGAGCGAGTTATTTTAGAAAAATCTTGAATGAATCGACGATAGAATCTCGCATGACCAAGGAAACTTCTCACACCCTTCATGGTTGAAGGTGGAGGTAATTTTGCTATGACATCAACTTTAGCACGGTCCACTTCAAGACCGGATTTTGAGGTTTTATGTCCAAGCACAATGCCTTCTTTTACCATGAAATGGCATTTTTCCCTATTTAGAACAAGGCGAGTGTCTTTACACCCTTAAGCATGCGTTCCAAATTGGCAAGGCAAGAAGAGAAGGAGTCACCATAGACCGAGAAATCATCCATGAAGACTTCCATAGTTTCTTCAACAATGTCATGGAAGATAGCCATCATACACCTTTTGAAAGTCCCAAGAGCATTGCATAAGCCGAAAGGCATTCTTTTGTAAGAAAATGTTCCATAAGGACAAGTGAATGTGGTTTTCTCTAAGTCTGTGACAACTAGGAATTTTTTTAGTCTTTAAATAATAATAAATTATATTATTTATTAATCGAAATTCGTTTTCGAGAGATATCAAAGTTATTTGATTCAAAAACGGGAGTTTATTTTACATACTGTAAAGGACTGCGCAAAATATGAGAACTGACGCGATACAAATTAAATTTATATTTAATTATTCAGAAATATTTGATAAAAGGTTTATTAAGTTATCTGATACTTCTCTTTTAGTTTTTATAATGTACTTTGAAAACGAGAGCATTCAAGTTGAATTTTTATTTTTTTTCTTTGAACGCAACTATTTGAGTTAACCGATAAATAATAACTATTTTAAATAAAGATGTAAACGATTACGAGAAATTGGTCGAGTAAATACACCACTTTATTGGAAAAAATATTTTAAAACCAACGGCGCAAATCTCGTAAATCAAACTAAATTTTATCGAATGCTAACGAGTCCTGAACCGTTTAATTACAAAAGATATAAGAGATTTTCATTCTAGTCCCTGCATTATTAGGAACATTTCATTATGTTTTTACAAGTTTTGAGTAGCACCTATATATTGAAAAGTTAGGGTTTCCCCTCATTTCATAAAAACCCTAACCCTAATTTCCTTACACACACTACTCTCCCTCAAATAATATCCGTCGCCCCCATCTTAACTTTCGGTCACCGCCGACTGCCGAAATCCGGCCGCCACCACCATCAACAAAATAGCCACCACCTGATCTATAAACACCATCCTTCATGTTCATATCCACCACACCACAACAATGTTGCCATCTCCACTATAGTAACATCGTTACCTTAGATCTGTTCGCAAGCCACCAGATCCATCCTCCACATGTAACCACCATCATCATAGTGGCCCTCGCCACCACGTCTATAACATCACAGCCGCATCGTCATGCCGTCGCTGTCACCCTCCCCATGGAGCACCAGACCCGTCACCAAAAATCGATAGATCTATTAGATTTACGATAGTTCTATCTTCACTAACCTGTTAGCCTATCACGACCACTCGAGACATCGCGAAGCAACATCACAATCCCACCATCGTTTGTATTCAACCACGTACCACCACAACCGTAGTCAGCCAAGGGTTTTTGTTTTGTTACTAGAAACCAGTAATGAGGTGTTTGTTTCGGTAGTAAAACACCATCAGGCGATGGTTCGTTTTGTTTCAGCAGAAGGCATCAGCAAGGGCGCGTTTGTTTACAACAGCAGCATAGGCTGCGTTATTATTACCAACAGCAGCAGCGAAGGCTGCGTCTTGTTACTAGCAGCAACACAACAGCCTAAATATGGACATGAGGGCGTTCGGGTTAGCCTATGTTTACAACAGCAGCCAGTAACGAGTGTGTTCGTTTGTTAGCTGAAAATCACACCAGGAGACTGTTGGTTCGGGCAGAAGCGCAGTGGGTGCGTTCGGGTTTGTTGATAGGGGGTATAAGGGGCATTTGGGGCTGTTGACATGGGTATAAGGAGTGTTTGGGATTGCAGAAGTGCCATAAGGGTGTGTTTCGGACTAACAACGAAGGATAAGGGGCTGTTTGGGGTTAACAAGAGATATAAAGGGGTGTTTAGGCCGTAGAAAGTTTAAAAGGCCGTTTGGTTTGATGTTTATTAGTTTCGGGTGTGTTGGACGTGAGATGATAAGGGTTTAGAAGTGTCGGGCGTGATTTTAGATCATGGTTTGTTGTGGTTTAGAAATCGGCTAATATCGTATTTAACTTTATTAAATAACTAAAACGGATTAAACGGTGGTATATATATATATATATATATATATATATATATATATATATATATATATATATATATATATATATATATATATATATATATATATATATATATATATATATATATATATATATATATATATATATATATATATATATATAATATGTATATATATAATGGTTAAATAAGTATGTCGGACACTATTATTATTATGAGAACTATAAAAATATTTTGTACGTTTTAAGTATGTGTTTATAGCTCACATCGGGCATTTGGTTTATAAATTATAACACATAGGTTGTGTTTGATCTTATTAAATTATAGCGATTAAATAGTCTAGTTTGGATATATGTTAAAACGTGATTTGTGTAACGTAGATTATTTTGGAAAATATTGAGAATTGGTTAATATGGAAAATGTTGTATAAATGAATAGGTCATGTCGAGATTTCTATAAAACTCTATACTTTATATTTTGTTCCGTACAAACTACTATTATATTTGTAAACCGATAAATAAGTAAATACTACTATATTTGTAAGCGATAAAATTAATGGATTTTGTTGTATTGATAAATTGATGAAAGTTATACTTTTTATCTAAAAGTGATATTATTAATTAAGTGGTGAATTTCTTATAATGTGTTGAACTATGTCGTCTAATTATTTTTTCTATCACGATCTTTATACACAATAAATACAAAATAAATATATACTTTGGTTTACTGTAAGAATTTGTTTCTATTATATAATTCAACAAAAGAATTATATAATTGTTCTTTGTCATACGTAATGGGTACGGAATACATTATATACTTGGTGCGTGCTTAATTATTTATCTAACCAACCACCAAACTATTATAACTTGTAACTTAAATATTTTATCAATGGGTAACGTTGATGTACATATCTATCGAGAATTCAAATGCACATTTTTTTTAAATTATTGGATTTAGCCGACTAGTAAACCACAACACCATGACCGGGCCGTATCGATTTTCGTTTGTGCGGAGCGTATTATTAGCATCACTAACGTTTGCTCTACATCATGGAGGTGAGTTCATACCCCACCTTTCTAGTTTTAAATTGATTTATAAAGGTTTTATAATCATTTTGGGGAGGTACATGCTTGGTCACAAACTATTTATAAACTTTCTTGGTTGGTCATAAACTGATTTAATTGTTACGTGCTGAGTGGTTAACTCTAATAATTATCATACTTATAAATGTTGATACTAAACTTTCTATTGTGGGTTTTATAACCCAAAACTTTAATTGATTTTCACTGGTTCTCGGGTAGAGACAATGGTTGCAAGAATGAACACAAGTGCATATACTCGTTTATGTATTGGTCTAAGTCCCGCTTTAACCCAATTACTTTGGCCCATTATCATGAACCGTTTATGTTGGACTGGATGACCGGTCGAAAACGCGAATGTTATGGATAGATCTATCGGGGTTGACGCCCCTGTCCAGCTTGGTCCAACAGAGGACAAGCGGGCACAATTTCATTTGTGTCTGTGGACGGATGTTGTGGGTTAGGCATCCGTAGGGGCTGCATTATGTGATTATACTACCGGTGTTGTTAACGTTTCGGTGTCATGGGCTTAGACAATAATAAATGCCTTTTTGTGACTTTGTATTTGTTATATTGTCACAATGGTTGGAAAATCTTGTGGTTCATCAAACACTTCTTTTATTATCAAAAATCTTATTTGTTAACTAGAATATCTTTTATTGTCAAGGAATTCAACTATTAACGAGATCATCTATTATTATAAGTAAACTATGCTTATATACATAAACTCTGTTTTTATCCGTAAACTGTCTTTATTATTAACCTTTGTTATTATCAATGAACTTTATCTTTATCACAAACTCTTTTATTATTAACAAAGTCTGTTTTCATCAAGAAATACATTTTACTAAGAAATTATGATTTTTTCTAAACTTCTATAATTTTTACTGCAGTGGTCGATAGAAACTCTAATTTTTCATAAACTCCATAAAACAAAAACTTATGAACTCACCAACTTTATGTTGATATTTTTAAGCATGTATTTCAGGTACTTGACTATGTGGATTATTTGGAGTCTTCTTTGTGGTTTTTGGCATGTAGAGGTCGTTCTCGGATCAAGCTCTCGAATACTCATGAAGTCACAAGTCCCCAAAGCAAGTCTTCCGCTGCCGTGAATTTGGGGGTGTGACAAAGTCTTTGGGATCGATGGAAATTTGAAAATACCCGAAGAAACCGTCTAAGAAACAATAATAATCATTACCCGCGAGACGTTCAAGCATTTGGTCCATAAAAGGAAGAGGAAAATGATCCTTTCTCGTAGCATCATTGAGTTTGCGATAGTCTGTACAAACTCTCCACCCTGTAACGAGACGAGTAGGAATCAACTCGTTGTTTTCATTAGGCACAATGGTGATTCCGCCTTTCTTAGGCACATAATGGACCGGACTAACCCATGGTGAATCCGAGATAGGGTAGATCATTCCCGCATCAAGAAGTTTGATAACCTCTTTTTTGATAACGTCATAGCTTGGGATTCACCCTTCTTTGGTTTTGAATAGTGGGTTTAAATTCGTCCTCCATGAGAATTTTATGTGTGCAAAAGTGAGGATCAATTCCACGAATATCGGAGATTTTCCAAGCAATCGCTTTCTTATGATTCTTCAACACGGCGATAAGTCGAGATTTTTCGTCTTCTTTCAAATCCTTTGCGATGATGACGGGTAACTTCTTATTGTCTTCAAGTAAAACGTACTCGAGATGAGACGATAGATTCTTAAGCTCTAAATACGGAGGATTTTCGATGGACGGCCTAGTCAAATTTGGATCATCGATAGAGATTTCCTTAGGAGATGGTGGAGAAATATGGTCCTCATTGAGAAGTTTCTCAATGGTACGAATGTCTTCATCCCAATTGGAGGGAGAATCGTCATATTTTAAGTCCACATCCCCCAAAGTTGCTTCAAATTCTTTGAAAAGGAAATCACTTTCTCCAAATGGAGTTAGTGAGGGAGCAATAAAGGCAACAGTCTCAACAATGGGTAGAGAAGAAGAACCACTTTTACAAGCGTCTTTGAAATGTTCTTCACAAGCGTCATCAAGAACGTCAATGAAATTAACGCTCTCGTTTTCAGAAGGCTGCTTAGAAAGTTTACCCATGTTGAAAACGATTTTATCGTCACCAACTCTCATGAGTAATTCGCCCGCGGCTACATCAATGAGAGTGCGACCGGTCCTCAAGAATGGACGTCCAACGATTAATGGAACACGGGGATCCATCTCGCAGTCAACGACAACAAAATCCGCCGGAAAGGTGAATTTGTCGACACCGACGAAGACATCTTTGACTATCCCCACCGGATAAGTGATAGGTGTGTAAACACCCATCCTTTTACCACTTAACTACAATAATAACCAAGCCAAAACGTATATTTTATGTCGTAACTGTCGTAATTATACATGGTTTGTGTTTTTGTTGTGATTTAGGATCAATATGTGAAAAGGGAGGAAAACACGGGCTTTCACGGGCTTTTATCGATGAAAAAGACAAAAGACGAAGTCGAAAGATCAAGAGTGCTAAAAGAACGGAAGTCCAAGGCCAATTCTGAAGATTTATCGAATAAAAAGTCTAAAGATGGAAGTTTAATAAAAGCCGAAGAACTCAAGTCTAAATTAATGAAGAAATTACAAGACGAGTTTAATTAATCCCGAGACAAAGTCGAAAAAGTCGAAGAATTAAGAAGACGAGAAGTCGAGAAAGAAAGAAGAATGAACCAACGCATGCTTAGTTTTCCTCATCACTATAAATAGACTCCTAATGTGTCATTAGGAGTTGTTGGATAATTTGACACATTAGTTCTTCCATTCTAATTACTTGCACTTTTCTTAATTGCATCTTTAATTACTTGTCTTGCACCTTAAAATTTGTAAGTTTAATCTTTACTTTTAATTGTTGAATCTTAATCTTAATCAAGTTTTATTTTAATCTCTCCTTCTACCTTCCTTGTTTTGCTTAATCTTTGTGCTTATTACCTTATTGTTATGCTTGTTTGATTATTGGCTATGCTTTTATGTTTTTGATTATGTTTGCTTATTGATTTGATAGCTTATTGTGTTTTTCTTAAATTTGATTAAGTGTTTTTTAGTTAATTTTTATAAAAAGTTGATTTTTAATATTTTTATCATTTAGTTTTCTTAAAAGTTTTTAAATTTCGGTCTTATAGCTTTTTCTTAAAAGTGATTTTGATTAAATTTTAGTTAAGTGCTTATTAGATTTTGGCTTATTTCTAGCTTATTTGCATTTTTTCTTAGATTCGGATCTAATAGCTTTCAAACCCCTGTTTTCCGGATAAGGGTTTAGTCCCTTTTTCCGGATAAGGCCACGAAAACCACCACATTGCGGATAAGAACTTTACCCTCTTTTTCCGGATAACGAGTGAAATTCACTTTCCGGATAAGGTACATAATTCACATTCCGGATAACGTCTTGATTGTGTTTTCCGGATAAGCCTATAAAATCTTCATTCCGGATAAGACGTACAACCACATTCCGGATAAGCTTTTGAAGCGTTTTCCGGATAAGAGTTTAGGTGTGTTTTCCGGAAAAGATTGAAAGGGTTATTCCGGATAAGGAAGTTAAGACGGATTCCGGATAAGAGCTTTAATGCGTTTTCCGGATAAGAGAATTAACATGTTTTCCGGATAAGGTTGCTTAGTTTGTTTTCCAGATAAGATCATTTTAACGGATTCCGGATAGTGACAGAGTCCAGGATTCCGGATAAGGGTTCTAGGTGTGTTTTCCGGATAAGCTTTAGGAGTTGTTTTTCCGGATTAGGCTTGTTTGGATTCCGGATAAGTGACAATCTTGGATTCCGGATAAGGACTAGTTTTGGGTTAGTTTTCGTACTTTGGTTTTTTCTAGTTTTAAGCATTACTTTTCCCGCCTTTTCCTTAGTCCCACTTTTAGTTTACTTTCCTTTAGTTTATTTTAAGTTTACACTTTTAGTTGCCTTGCCTTAGTTTAAGTTTTAGTTTGCGTTTTAAGTTTACGTTATTCATTTTTTTATCACTTTAATTTCTCGTCATTTACTTTTCAATTATTCTTAGCTTTATTTACTTTGCTTTTACTTTAAAGTTTTGCACTTTTTATTTACAACAACGACAAATCCTTGTTTTCCACCAAAAGACGACTGAGTCGCACATTTTTCCCTTTCTCAATTCGAAAAGATTGGACGATAATATTTTCTTACTAGGTAAAAGCCTCGTATTAAATGGCGCCGCTGCCGGCTCTTTTCGTAAAGATTAACGGTTTTCTGTGAGAGACGCGTTGAATTTTAGGATCCGTTCATTCGTGAGCGTTATTTTTCTTGCTTAAAAATTTCCAAAAATCCATAAAAATTAAAAATTGTTAAAATCCATAAAAAATAAAATTTTCAAAAAATCCAAAAAGATTTTTATTTTTTTTTATTTTTATAGTGTATATATATTGTCTATTGCTTTGGTATCTATTTCTTTTGCTTTCGCAGGTGTATGCGTACTAGATCTTCAATTTATCCAGAGCCCGAGACTCGTGAAGATTTAGCTATGGCAGGTGTGAACAACAACAATAATCCACCGCACCTCAACAATAACAACAATAATGTTCGCCCACCCGACCTTAGAACAATGGAGGAGCTTTGTCAACCCACAATGTATGGACGAGGAGGACCGATTACGCCGATGCAAATCACGGCTCCAGAGTTTTCGTTGAAGCATCACATGATCCAACAAGTGCAAACTAATCCATTTCGCGGATTGCCTGATGATGATGCCAACAAGCACCTCGACAAATTAATTACTATTACTCAAAGCATGAAGTTGCCCGGTGTTACTATGGATGTCCTTCACCTACAGCTCTTTCCACATACTTTATCCCACCACGCCGAAAAATGGTTTGATCGTCTCCCGAAGAACTCCATTCATACTTGGGACGACATGACTCAACGATTTTTGTCGCGCTACTTTCCACCATCTATGGTCACGAGCCTTCGAAATCAAATCAGCGATTTCATGCAAGAACCCGATGAATCACTCTTTGATGCTTGGGAAAGATATAATGTTTTGATCGATCGATGTCCAAACCACAACATGCTCCCCGTTACGTTGATTGATACTTTCTACAATGGTTTAACTTTTCGTGATCGTGATACTATTAATGCAGCCGGCGATGGCACATTTATGAAAAGAAGACCCGAGGAGTGTAGAGAGCTTATTGAGAACATGACTACTCATCACAAAAATTAGGATTCCTCTGCATCTTCAAGGAACAACCCGAGAGTCAATGTTTCTTCTACTTCAGCAAACCCCGACATGACCGAATTCACCCGCATGATGGCCGAAATGAACAAAAATATCTTGCTCATCGCTATAAACCAACAACAACAAGTTAAAGCGGTAACCATTTCTTGTGATACATGCGGCGGTCCTCACTCATACACTGATTGTCCTTCTACTCAAGGCAATCCGAAAAACGTGTATCCGGCTTATGGTAACTATTCACCAGAAAATTACCAAGCCCGACCTCAAGGGGATCAAAATTTGCTAAGTTACAGGTCTAACAACTATCTTTCACCTGGTTTTCCTCCTCAAAACCACAACCCCAAAAACAATTACAATAGAAGCAACCAAATCCCACCTCGAGCTTCTAATCCTTATCACCCACCCGCTCAACAAGCCCCACCCATTAATCAAGATGTTGACGCTTTAATGAGAACCCAAGGAGAGCAAATTAAGAATCTGCAAAGCCAAATTATCAACTTGAAAGGGGATATCACTAAGCAAGGTAATGACATTAGATCCGAGCTTCGACATGATATACAAACCTCCTTCAGTACTCAAACAAATTATTTGAAAAATATGCTGGCTAGTTTCTTATCCACCAATCAACCCTCTACTTCGGGCTCTCTACCTTCAAATATCGTCACCAACCCGAGAGCGAATGTGAGTGCTATTACTACACGCAGTGGAGCAACCGTAGTAGGACCATCTACTCCTCCCCCAGTTACTCCATCCATACCTCCTCCGCCACCATTTATCCCTCCTACTCCCACGCCTAGTATTAGTTCTCCATTACCATCTCTACCTCTTACTGACGTACCCAAGAAGAAGAACCCTTCACCAACTATACCTTCCACCTATAAACCGAATAGTATTTATCCTTCTCGCTTGGACAAGCCTAACTTGCTAACTAAGGATGACATTCAAGTGTCAAACTATTTGAAGATGATCTCTCAAATGAATTTCAACATTAGCCTTGTTGAAGCACTTGTCCACATGCCGAAATTTGTAAAAGCATTCAAGGAATTGCTTAATAAGAAGGAAAAGCTGGTTGAGCTTGTCAACACACGCTTAAATGAAAACTGTTCTGCAATTATTCTTAAAGAACTTCCGTAAAAACTTGGAGATCCCGGTCGTTTTGTGTTGCCTTTCATTTTTAACAAAACCGAAGAATTTACTGCCCTAGCTGATCTTGGGGAAAGTATTAATTTGATGCCTTTAAGTGTTTGGACAGCACTATCATTACCCGACCTTACACCAACAAAGATGACTCTTGAGCTTGCAAATCGCACTCTCGCTTACCCCGTTGGTATTGCCGAAGATGTGTTTATTAAAGCGGGCACCTTCACTTTTCCGGTCGACTTTGTTGTTGTTGATTATGAAATGGACCCTCGTATTCCGTTAATAGTTGGTCGGCCATTCTTGAGAACCGGAAAAGCTTTAGTTGATGTTGCCGAAGGTGAGTTAATTTTAAGGGTCGGGAATGAACAACAAGTGTTCAAAATGGGGAAGATCACAAACAAATCCTTTGGAAGAGAATCAGCGAATAGGATTAATGTGCTTGATGATTTTGTCGTCTACAATAATCCTCTATTCGATTCTTGCTACGATAATCCACTATTCCAAGATGATGTGGATGATTCTCTATCCAATTTTGATCCTCCACCAATTTATGATTCTCCACCTATCTTTGATGCTTATAATGACGATTCTAGTTCCAATGGAGATGATTATCATGATTTTACTTCTGAGTATCCCGACATGCCCACATATGATGATTTTGATGTGGTTGATACTCTCTCGAGTGATTCTTCACGTGATAGATCCTCCGCCAACAACACTTGATCCTACTTTGGATGACTACTCATTTGAGGAAGATTTTGCTACTTTTCTCAATACCTACTTCCCAAATGAGAGTGATGCTCCTCCTTTGGACTTTGATGATTATGGTCTTTATCCTACTTTGGATATGAAGAAACCCGCTTCAAAGGAGAAAAAGCCGACCGACACGATATCCGCAACACTTATGTCTTGACACGTCTTTATCCACCCTCTGAGGATGAGATTGCGAGATTTATGATCAGATCTTCTTCAAGGTCTGCTGAGCCGAAGTGTTATTTTCCCCTAAAGGAAAAGGTGTTCGACCCCGGCATTGCACTTTTTAAGCCATCTTAGTATCCATCTGATGAAATAAAAGGAAAGATTTTTGGAACTTTTGGATATATGCTTGCACCTCTTCACCCATGCTCCCACCGTGCTCCATCTTTGCTTAAGGGAACCTTGCCTACTCTTCTTTGGCTTGCCTTGTTCACCTTAAGCTTGTGCTACTTGATGGACGAAAACCATGTATTTGATCCCGGTGGATGTGTTTCAAGCTTCTTCCTATGCTAATCAAGGTCGAGTCAGGCTCACGACTTGGTTAACAAAAACAAGCGCTTCTCGGGAGGCAACCCGCAGTATCTATCCTTTTTCTCTTATTTTTATACTAAGTGTAGGGGGAGACCCTAGTATGTTGTTTGTTGTCTTCTTTCTAATCATGTATAGGGATTCGAGCTTTCAACAATCCATTCTTGATGACTTTTGACGAACCGTGATCCCGTGTACCCGTCTTCCCGGTTCTATCCTAAATTCTTTTGATTCATTATTTTATCATTTATGATTGAAATAGGAATCACTTTAGTTGTCTCTTCCTTAGCAAGATTTAAACAACGTGCACAATGTCATAAGTGTAGGGGAGTTTACTTCCACATGCTTAAACATTGAGGACAATGTTTATATTAAGTGTAGGGGGGACTTCTATCGAAGTTAAGTGGTCTTTTCCTTGTATTTGTCCTCATTTTAACCAGAAAATTGATTTTTTGACATTTTTCAAAATTTTTGATCTATTTTGGCCTATTAGTTTTTCCTTTATTTTAGTTATTTTATTTCGTTGCTAGAATAAATTTTAATAATGTGGTTTTAATTTTTAAGCGTTGTGAATCTTTTGACTCAACCCGAGTTTACTTATCCAAGTTTACTATAGCTAGTATCCTTAACGTGTTTAAGTCAAGTTTTGCTAGGCTTTTATATAGGGAGCTATAAAACGCGAAAGTCGTAACTTTCATGGGTTAAGAACAAGAACTTTTCGCAAGTTCCTATAACTGATCCTAGAGAGTTGTTTATCAAGGGAACTTTAAAATGCAATTTCTAAACTTGAAAAAATCTTTTGCAAGATCCTATAGATGACTCGAAAACCCAAAACATTGATTTAATTGGCTAAGCATCCACGAGTCTCATTCCTTGAGATTTTAAATTGTGGAGAATGAGAGATGATAGAGTCAATTATAAGTTTGGTATTCTTTCATGAATTTATGTGAGTTGATTATAAGCCTATTCTCCCATCGCTTGTTAATAAATTTATCTGCAATAAGTATGGTCGTACGATTTGAAAAGTTACTTAGCTTCTAGCCCAAGATCGTTTAAAAGTTCCTCGGGATTAATTAGAGTTCGTAGCCAAGGCATAACTTATTGAAGCGGGACGCGGAGATTGGCGAGTACGAAAAGGCCCTAACAAGGCATGAGGGCTACATTTTGTTGCTAAAGATCCAAAGTGATGTGAAGAATCATTTATCAAAAATCAATATGAAGGATCGAGACACACGACGAAAAGCAAATACTCCCGTAAAGATCATGGAGAAGTCTATCCAAAAAGGCCCCAACAAGGTATGAGGATAAATAGATCCAAGTCCTAAAAGGAAGCCGATCGTTGTATATCAAAGTCCAAAATAAAGATTGGAGAAAAATGAAGAAGTCTTGGTCCAAGTATGAAGAATCTCTCAAAACTTCAAGTGAAGAAATTCCTATTATGAAGAGAAGACCATTATTTCATGAACGTCTCTCAAGATTTGAAGTATGAATTCACTGCCAAATATCGGTCCGAGAAAGGTCTCAAATCGTGAAGCGAGTTATGCCAAGATATGAACTTTATGAGGTCCCGAGAAGCAGTTTTAAAAGATTTTGTCCTTTAGCTAACTATTTATTAAATCGTCCCACTTTATTTTCAGCCTAAATAACTATCGAAATAAGTCAACAATGCATCCTCGTGATCATTCAAGACAATTATAAAATATAAGAGATACACCTAGGAATAAGGGAGTCTAAGTAAATAATTGGCCCACATGAGTTCATTTTAGTTTGCTAACTTATAATAACAATGATCTCGTTTTTAAGCTTGGTATGGGGAACGTGAAACTTGAGGATGATAATCATTCATGACATTCTAAAACCCTAAGGTAAGTTTTTGATCTTTTTACTTGTTTTCTTCTTTTAAATATTTTGTCTCTTTAATAAAGGCCGATGTGGATTGATTATGATGGGAAATGTAAATCTTGCTTTGTAATTAATGCATTGCATGAGGACATTAAAATGGTCAAGTGTAGGGGATTTGATAGGTGTGTAAACACCCATCCTTTTACCACTTAACTACAATAATAACCAAGCCAAAACGTATATTTTATGTCGTGAATGTCGGAATTATGCGTGGTTTGTGTTTTTGTTGTGATTTAGGATCAATATGTGAAAAGGGAGGAAAACACGGGCTTTCACGGGCTTTTATCGAAGAAAAAGACAAAAGACGAAGTCGAAAGATCAAGAGTGCTAAAAGAACGGAAGTCCAAGGCCAATTCTGAAGATTTATCGAATAAAAAGTCTAAAGATAGAAGTTTAATAAAGGTCGAAGAACTCAAGTCTAAATTAATGAAGAAATTACAAGACGAGTTTAATTAATCCCGAGACAAAGTCGAAAAAGTCGAAGAATTAAGAAGACGAGAAGTCGAGAAAGAAAGAAGAATGAACCAACACATGCTTAGTTTTCCTAATCACTATAAATAGACTCCTAATGTGTCATTAGGAGTTTTTGGCTAATTTGACACATTAGTTCTTCCATTCTAATTACTTGCACTTTTCTTAATTGCACATTTAATTACTTGTCTTGCACCTTAAAATTTGTAAGTTTAATCTTTACTTTTAATTGTTGAATCTTAATCTTAATCAAGTTTTATTTTAATCTCTCCTTCTACCTTTCTTGTTTTGCTTAATCTTTGTGCTTATTACCTTATTGTCATTCTTGTTTGATTATTGGCTATGCTTTTATGTTTTTGATTATGTTTGCTTATTGATTTGATAGCTTATTGTGTTTTTCTTAAATTTGATTAAGTGCTTTTTAGTTAATTTTTATAAAAAGTTGATTTTTAATATTTTTATCATTTAGTTTTCTTAAAAGTTTTTAAATTTCGGTCTTATAGCTTTTTCTTAAAAGTGATTTTGATTAAGTTTTAGTTAAGTGCTTATTAGATTTTGGCTTATTTCTAGCTTATTTTCATTTTTTCTTAGATTCGGATCTAATAGCTTTCAAACCCCTGTTTTCCGGATAAGGGTTTAGTCCCTTTTTCCGGATAAGGCCACGAAAACCACCACATTGTGGATAATAACTATACCCACTTTTTCCGGATAACGAGTGAAATTCACTTTCCGGATAAGGTACATAATTCACATTCCGGATAACGTCTTGATTGCGTTTTCCGGATAAGCCTATAAAATCTTCATTCCGGATAAGACGTACAACCACATTCCGGATAAGCTTTTGAAGCGTTTTCCGGATAAGAGTTTAGGTGTGTTTTCCGGATAAGATTGAAAGGGTTATTCCGGATAAGGAAGTTAAGACGGATTCCAGATAAGAGCTTTAATGCATTTTCCGGATAAGAGAATTAACATGTTTTCCGGATAAGGTTGCTTAGTTTGTTTTCCGGATAAGATCATTTAAACGGATCCTGGATAGTGACAGAGTCCAGGATTCCGGATAAGGGTTCTAGGTGTGTTTTCCGGATAAGCTTTAGGAGTAGTTTTTTCGGATTAGGCTTGTTTGGATTCCGGATAAGTGACAATCTTGGATTCCGGATAAGGACTAGTTTTGGGTTAGTTTTCGTACTTTGGTTTTTTCTAGTTTTAAACATTACTTTTCCCGCCTTTTCCTTAGTCACACTTTTAGTTTACTTGCCTTTAGTTTATTTTAAGTTTACACTTTTAGTTTCCTTGCCTTAGTTTAAGTTTTAGTTTGCGTTTTAAGTTTACGTTATTCATTTTTTTATCACTTTAATTTCTCGTCATTTACTTTTCAATTATTCTTAGCTTTATTTACTTTGCTTTTACTTTAAAATTTTGCACTTTTTATTTACAACAACGACAAATCCTTGTTTTCCTCCAAAAGACGACTGAGTCGCACATTTTTCCCTTTCTCAATTCGAAAAGATCGGACGATAATATTTTCTTACTAGGTAAAAGCCTCGTATTAATGAGCAACCGTACGGTTAGCTAATTCCAATGTCATTCGTGTGGGGACTAGCTCGGGTAGAGATAATTGTTTCCAAACACTTAATGGCATTAAGTTTATACTAGCACCTAGGTCGGCTAAGGCCATACAATTCTCTACCCCGGGGAAGTTGCAAGGAATGAGAAAACGACCCGGATCACCAAGTTTGATGGGTAATTTCCTTAAGAGAACTACGGAGCAATTCTCGTTAAGTTGGGTCTGAGCAATATCAAGAAGTTTCTCCTTATCACTGAGAAGATCTTTAAACATTTTAGTATATTTCAGCATGTGAGCGAGAGCCTCGGCAAAGGAGATGTTGAAATTCAGTTGTTTAAACATTTTAAGAAAGTTAGAAACCTGAATATCATCCTTGTTCTTCAACTTCTCTTTCCTCAACCTTGAGGGATAAGGTATCTTGGGTTGAGATGAAGGCTTTGGAATGGAATTCTCACTCACATCCTTGGGTGGTGGAGGGGTGGAAGTAGAAGGTGGAGGAATTGGTGAAATAGAAGGTGGAGGAATTAGAGAAGGGGACTCGTTTTCCTTTGTCACAATCACCGGTGTAGGTGTAGGAAGCTCGGGTTCCTTTAAACCTTTTCCACTTCGAGTGGTGATTTCTTTCATCTCCCCTCGTGGATTAGCAACGGTGTTACTCGGAAGAGAACCCGAACCAGAGGCTTGATTTCTTTGGAAGAAACTAGCCATCATATCCCTTAAGTCATTCGTTTTGACTGCTCAGAGAGTTTCGCATATCCGCTCGAAGATCATTCCCTTGTTTCACCATATCTCCTTTCAAGTTGATAATTTGTCGCTGAAGATTCTACACTATCGCATCATTAGTCCTCATGTAAGTGTCAACCTCTTGATTAAATGCGGTGGGTTGGGTGGGAGGAAGAGCATGGTAGGAAGTTGGTTGATAAGCGGGTGGTTGGTGAACTTGATTGTTTCCTTGAGGTGGATATGGGTTTCTTTGGGTTTGATTTTGATTTGGAGCTCGAGGTTGGTTTTGATTCTTGCGATTGAGGTTGTTTTGGTTTTGAAGGGGGAAACCGGGTGGTGAAAGAAAATTGTTTGAACGATAACTGAGCAAATTGCGGTCACCTTGAGGACGTGCTTGATAGCCTCCCGTAGAAAAATTATAATTGGCGGCATACACATTTTTCGGATTGTCATGAGTCGAAGGACAATCGGTGTATGAATGAGATCCCCCGCATATTTCACATGACTGACTCATAGCATTAACTTGCGCATTGATGCTTTTGGTATTGTTAGCAGTTTGTAGAGCAAGTGTTTCAACAATCTAAGTAAGCTTATGAATTCTCTTGTCAGCGTCACTAGTACTAGCACTAGCCACATTAGTCCGAACACTCTTAGTTTGCAGTCTAGACTTATTCTCAATAATGTCCCATGCGGCATTAGAAGACTTAACCAAAATGTTACCTCCCGAGGCACTATTTAGTGAATCTTGGTCATTCATGCTTAAACCATTGTAAAAAGTATTAATTTGATGTACTTTTGTGAAACCATGTTGTGGACACTTTCATAAAAGTTCCTTAAAACGGTCCCAAGATTCACTAAATGTCTCACCGTACTTTTGTTCAAAATTAATGATTTCATTCCGCAAAGCGGTAGTACGTGAGGGTGGGAAAAAGTAGTTGATGAAATTGGTCTCTAAATCCGACCACGTAAGAATACTTTGTGGCAGTTCCTTATCAAGCCAATGTCGGGCTTGTCCCTCTAAGGAGAAAGGAAAAAGTTGCAAGCGAATCACCTCTTGTGAAACCCCATTATACTTGACTGTATTAGTGCATTGAAGAAACCTTTTGATATGGTCATGAGGATCATCAAGTGTACGCCCCAAGAATGGTTGAGCAGAGACCATTTGAATGAAGCCGGATTTGAGCTCAAAGTTGTTGGCTCCAATCTCGGGTATGGCAATAGCATCGGTGTTGCCCTCCACTTGCGATTGCAAAAGCTCGATCATTGGTCGATTGTCCATGGTGACAATAGGTGGAGTTACGATTTCGGCTTAAATTGCTTTCGTCTTACGCGCACGGGTACGCATACACACCTACAAAAAGAAAAGAAAAATAGACAAGAAATATTTTTGGTTTTTTATGATTTTCTTTTTTTTGAATTTTTGAAAATTTTATATTTTTCAGGATTTTTGAAAATTTAAGCAAGAAAAATAACGTTCAAAAATGAACGGATCCCAAAATCCAACGCGTCTCTCACTAAAAACCGTTAATCTTAACGAAAAGAGCCGGCAGCGGCGCCATTTAATAACTAGATTTTACTTAGTTATAAAAGTTCGTTGTTCCAAGTCTTTTCGAATTGATTACTAATTAAAAGTGCGACTCAGTCATTCTTGGTGGAAAATAAAATGGTTTGATTATCTATTTTAAACTAAAAACAAATATAAAAATGTCGTTGAGTAAAATTAAAGCTTTTAAAAATTAAACTAAATTACGAGTTAAAAGTAAACGATTAAAAACTTAAAAAGTAAATTTAGAACTTAAAACTTAAAACTTTGCAAAACTAAAAACTTAACCCATCGGAATGTGTAAAAAGAAGTTATGTTGGAATATTTTGTCTGGATAACCATCGAAATGTAACAAATGAAAGCTATCGGAATAAAGATTGAAGTATCGGAATAATAGTAAATTGATTCTATCGGAATACAGGGAAATCAAAAGTAACGGAATAACAAACAACCACCCCCGTCGGAATGTTGGTCGGAATAACAGTCTGAATCATAAACCCTAATCCTATAGCAAGGTATCGGAATAATAGTGAACCTGTCAGAATATGGTTAATAAAAATTGGGCAGCGTTTCGTCTCAATATAGCCTTAAGACCCGTCGCAATGTACGATCGCAATGAGCGATCGCAATCACGATCGGAATAAGGGATCTGAATACTTGATCGCAAAGTAAAACCCTAAGGGTTATTGCGATCACTATGAAACCGTCGGAATGTAGCGTCGCAATGTAGAAACCCTATTTTGATGGAAATGAAACAATATTCAGATGGAATACAATAAGCTAAGACTCGAATAAGCACTAATAAGCAAAGATGAAAAAGCACTTATTTGAATCCCAACCAAATGAAAACAAGCATAAAATTAAAACTTTTGAGACATAAAATATGCAAACTTTATAAAACAAACTTTAAAAACACTAAAATTTTAAGAAAACATAAAAGACAATAAGCTAGATACTAAATAAGCCAAAAATCATAACAAGCTTTAAGCTTAATCATATAAAAACTTATATAGGACTAAAAAGATAAACTTTTTAATCACATAAACATCAAATTTAAACAAGGTGCATTAAAATTTCGAATCAAAGATAAATCAAAATCAAGAAAGGTAGAAGAAGATTAAAGATGAAAAGCTTAAACTTGAACTTGTAGATTAATGATTTCAAAATAGAAGATTTAACTAAAGCTTAAACATGAAAGAAAGAAAAGATGAAGTTCTAGTGAGAGAAAGTTAAACACTTTCTCTCTCTAAAAATAAAACTACGAAAATGAAAAGTGACTAAAAAACTAACACCCTCCTAATGTGTCATTAGGAGGGTATATATAGGAGGTGGGGAGTGCATGTGTTGCTTCCTTCTTTCTTTCTTCTCGTCTCGACTCGATTTAAATTCTTTGTCTTTCTCGACGTTGTCTCGGGATTTGTCGATATAAATTGAACTCGTCTTATAATTTTCTTCTATAATTAGACTTGAGTTCTTCGACTTCATTAAACTTCCGTCTTTGGACTTTTTCTTCGATAAATCTTCAGAATAGGCCTTGGTCTTCCGTTCTTTTTACACTCTCGATCTTTTGACTTCGTCTTTCCTCGTTTTCTTCGATAAAAGCCCGTGATAGCCCATGTTTTCTTCCTTTTGCATATTTTTATCCTGAAACACAATAAAAACACAAACCACGCATAATTCCGACTTTTACGACATAAAATACACGTTTTGGTCTTGTTATTATTGGAAATAAGTGGTAAAAGGATAAGTGTTTTCACACTTATTATCCGTTTACACATTTATTAAGCATATCCTAACAATAATCCCCACTAGCCAGCTTTTAACCAATCATATTTCGAGAACAAGATAATTATCCGTGTGCTTTGTTCTCTACAAATACTATCAAGACACGTGGACAAGACTAACACCAGATCGAAGAGCACGATATAGACACTTTCATGAAAAACGTTCAATTTAAAAAATGATCGCATTGAGAAGACGAACACATCCCAGCAATCCAATTAACAAATCATTAAGGAAATCAAATTCCCCCAATTTGGGAAGAACACTTGAAGAACTGATTAGCAGAATTATGACATCTGGCAGCTTCTTATTAGCCAAGGCACGTCACCCTACTCAACGACATCTCATATTCAGCCTATAAATACCACTAGATAGTCTCATTTGTAATAATGTAGCTTAAGTGTGAAATTCACACACACTTAGCCTAATCTAGTTTTTTCTCTCACTTGTTGATCCCAAACTTAGATCGATTTAGCTTTATGTATACGAGATTAGATCAAGTAATACACTTAGAGAAACCTTTGTATATGTAAATGACAATCTAAGTGTTATGCGGAATTAACACTTAAACAAGAACACACAAGATGTAAACAAACTTTCACTTTGATTAATGATATCAAACTTGCTTACAATGAAAGTGTTTAACGTATGAAAACTTATATTGAACATTAACCTAAAGGTCTTCTTTTATAGACATAAGAAGCCTTGTACAATAATCTACGTATCAACTATTCTAGGTAAAGATAAATATAGAAAATACATTGTTGTTCCTATCTTTACTAGAAGTAATCTAGAACATAATAAATGCGTAGAGTATATCCTTCCATCAGTGCTTGTCTTCAATGTGTCAACGCTTGACTTCTTCTTGTCAACGCTTGATCTTTCAGCGTTTGTTTTACTCCTGTCAACGCTTGTTTTACTCTTGTCAGCGCTCAAGTAGACTGGCTATATTTTATTCCCAACAATCCTCCCCTAAACTTGATATCTACTCTAGTAATCAAGTTTCTAAATAAACATTAAGGACTAGGAGGAATCTTACAAACCTTCTCATATTGGTAATAAATAAATCTGATTAAATCTTTGGCCACGTCACTTGAATAATCAATTTCCAGCTGTGTGTTCTTCATCTTCTTTAAGACTTCCTTGGACATGAAATACTGACCATCTACAAGTAGATACTCAGCAAACTTTGTAGAACTCAAATAATAAACACCAGCAGCTGAATACAATCTCCATTGAAGACCACTGAGGTCATCTTCAAGATCCTTCCAAATAGCAGGATCCTCATCTTTTGGTCCACACATTCTCTTGAATGTTGACGACAGTTTTATTCCATTGACTGAAGTTGGTGCTTCAGTCTCATACTTGGCCTCTAACAACCTCCATAGGTCTACCAAGTCTTCTCTATCAAAACTTGCAAACAAAGATATAAGGGTGGTAAAAGTGTGAACCTCTTTTCCATACATGCCAATCTTCCAAAACCCACATTCATCTTCTTCATAGCTTACAATAAGGTTTCTGGAATCAAGTGGTAACACTTGTACCATATCTGAAGCTTCTAATGGTGAGAGCTTGAGGCTCTTTCTTATAACAGCTTCACTTGGATTTAATGGATCCATATCTTTGGGAAACTCAAGAGGAACTCCCTTTTTCACTGGTCTGGGAACAAACATTGCCTTCTTAAGCTCCATTTCCTCTGCAAGTTCTTCTTTTCTTTCATCCGAAAGAAGTCTTAGAGTGTTTTCTTTCTGCACTCTAACCCAAATGGGATAAGCTCTGCACTCCAACTCTTCAAATGTCAATCCAATCAATTTCTTATAAGTCCACCCTGTTCCATGACATCTGAGCAGCATGAAGTACAACTCCTTTTTATCCCTTTTCAAATTTGAGAGAACATTGCTTGCTTTGTGTTTCAGAATGACCTTGCAATCCTTTTGTACTCTGAGAAGAATCTCCAAACCCCATATCTGATTTGAAATGGTCAAATGTGGATTCTACATACACCTATCTTCCCAAGCATGGTACATCTGAACAACCTCTGGCATATCTAAATCAACCTGCAATTTTAGCTCATTCAACTTCTCTTTTGCCAATTCATCACCACACTCAAGTCTTTCTGTTTGTTCTATGATCATAACACCTGAGTCTGAATTGGCTTCATCACTTCCTTCTTGCTCTTCTGAAGTGACAACAAAAGGTGATTCATCCACCTTCTTTCTTTCTTGTTCCACAATTTGTGCAGCCAACCTTCTATCAAACTCAATTTGTGCTGCATTCTTTGGAACAACTTCTTCTACCATAATACCCTTACCCTTATCTAATGGATCAACTATTGGTAAGGTAGATGGTAATACCTGTGAAGAAACCTCTTTGATGATAGATGATGACTGGAATACACCAACCTCATTTGCAGGTCTGTCAACGCCTAATTCTGCTTTGTCAGCGCCCAAGATACTCATGTCAGCGTTTAAATTCTACTTGTCAACCCTCAAATTACATGTCTCAACACCTCTTGCAATTTCCTCCAACATGGCTGTAAATGACAAATTTAAGTTTGTAGGAGAGACTAGAGACGTATCAAAACCTGTCTAATTCTTCAACTCAGTAAGGGCTTCAGCAACACCCAAAGATTCTTCATCATATGAACCTTTTCCACTCTCAACAAATGGTTCTGTAGCAGCTTCATGTAAGCCTTTATCACTCAAATTAACAGGCTCTGTAGCAGCTTCCTCCCCTTTGTAAGAATCCTCCTCAGATAAAAGGACCATCGTCTGCCTTCTCCTTGACTCAGCTGTTTCCAAAATAATAATCCTCTCCCGCAATTGCTTGAGTTCAAGGCCTTGTGTGCTGACAACTTGTACCAAGTCTGCATTTTGCTTTTGCAAGCTCATGCAGACAGCCGCCAATTCCATTAGGGTCATTGGTTCCAATCTGCCCTCTTCCAAAATGGGTATTTGACCTCCCAAGTTAGATTCATTGGGCATGGATGAGGTCTTAAATATGGTAGGACTGTGTTGGCCAGCTTCTAAGCCAAAACCAATAGTCCCAGCCTCATCCATAACACCAACCACACTGGTGGTGGTGATTCTCTCTGCTACATGGCTAGGACCACTAGAGGAGAACACTCCAGTAGTCCTTTGGCGTTTTTGTAACCTAAATTGTGTTGGGGGAGAAGAAGATGTGGATTGGGTGGATGTGGGTTGGTTAAGGGGTGTTTGGGTCTGTGAAGGATTTGTGTCAACGTTTGAAATTGTCACATCAACGCCAACATTGAATGTGTCAGCGTCGAAGGGTTCTTGGTCAATTTGCATATGTTGTGGTGAAGGTAAAGGTTCATGTATTGGGTCAATTTGGGGTTGGGGGTCTGGTTGGGGTTGTGCTGCTTCAATGACAGCAATCATAGCAGGGGTTAGGGGTAGGTCACGATGTGGGGGTGAGTTCATCTTCATAAAAATTGCTTTCTTTTGCACAGGGATCTCATAAAAATCACCATGATCCCTTGTACAGTAACCTTGGACATCAAAAACCATTTATAAAAATCTGGGATAAGCTAAAGTCATTTTGTTCCCTTTATTTTTACACATGCCCTAAAAAATCATTTTGGAATAATTAAACTTTTGCCCAGTAGCAATACACACAATAGCACTTGCAATAGATCTATTGATCTTATTGTGTGCAGTACACTTGGGACTCAAACATTGTAAGAGGACATGTATTAGGTACTTCCAGGCTGGGGGAAACTCCTGTTTATGATATTTATTTAAAGTTCCTTCAGCAGGAAAAGGATAACCCAAAGCCCTTAGTCCTTGTTCTACTTCACTAATGGGGAGGGTGGTTATACCATCTGCATCATCAAGATGCAAAGCTTGGCGAACCAGAGCTTCAGTAACCACCCATGTGCGCCCATGAACAATAGAAGATAATGTAGTCACTCTATTAACTGTTGAGGAACTGACATTGTTCCAAAACTGTTTAATATGTGTGACAGGAATGAGTGGAGCATGAGAAAGAGCATACCTAAAAGGGGATGCGTTCAAATACGCCACCATTTGTGTGTATTGGGGAAACAGAGTATCATCAGCTTCAAGATATGCAACCATGTTGTGTTGACTTCTGAACCCCAATTCCAAATCGCTTGGTTTAAACTTTGGTGCCATTGTTGAAAGCTGTTTGATGATTGATAAAGATGAAGTTTATAAGAGAAAATTGTGTTAGACAACAATAATAGGTACCCTGTTTAAAATAGGAGCCAAATATATAGGATAAAAAAATGCATGTGATTGGCCCAAAAATAGGCAAGTATTTTCAAAATGCAATCATGAAAATATTGAAAAAGAATAAGTTTATCTCATGCATTAAATGAGTGTTATCTGCTCCCAAAATTATGGCCCAAAAATATGTCAAAAAGTAACAACTGGGTAGGTCCCATTGAGTGTCAACGGTCAAAAATAACCCATCAACGCCCAACGACTATATTCTTGTCAACGTTTGCCTAAGCCATGTCAGCGTCTAAATTGGTCACAACAACGCTTGGAAAAATACTTGTCAGCGTCCAAAAATAAAAATTTATAAAAATGAAAAATGACCTTAACAAAGTAATTTATCCTAAAGAAGATAACCAAAAAGTTGATAATTATTATAGGGCGGCAAGCACTGTCCAGTTATGCACACTTGCTTATGCAAGATAGACATAACAGTCATCTAGTGTCCCTTGCTAACCCAAATTCTTAACAACTAAGTTACCTTATAAAATCCCTTGTTACTCCCAGGCAAAACCCATGACAAAACAATTCCCAAGTCTCCCAACAGACCTCAACCAATTCTAGGCCAAAAATGTCTTGGCAGCATGCATAGTATATCAACTTTGCATGCTACAGTGCCTCATGATTTAGTAAAACTAACTCATACTCACCTGTGGACACAATCTAGAATTATGATAAGAGTATCAAATGGATACCCAAACATCCTAAAGGTTCCTAAAACCTCCCCTTAAACTGTGATACATAAGTTGCCAAAAATATGCATGAACATAAAAAATTTATGTCAAGATAGGAATTAAAAATTCCAACCATCATCCATAAATAAAAACATGTCCAAATGCTTATCCAATGATCCATAAGCAACTCTGTATCCAATGGTATACTGCTAACGCCACCTGCACATTTAGATTGAAAACCACAAAACTAACATTGTTGCTGACAACGCCCCGATAACACTTGTCAGCGTTAAGAAAACCTTTGTCAGCGTTAGACAAATATATTGCTGACAACGTCACAAAAACACTTATCAGCGTTAAGAAAAGCTTTGTCAGTGTTAGAAAATTAGAGTGGAAAATCTAAATCCTCAAAAAGACCAATAACAATGCATTATCCTGTACATACTTTTACAAAAAGACTCCAAAACACATATTAAGTGAGATTGATCATTCTAATACTTGTTACCAAGTATTGAAACCTTCCAGCATCAAAAGGTTTAGTTAGTAAATCTGACACATTTTCTTCTGTGTCAACCCTATCAGGTTGTATTAAACTCTTTTCAAAACAATCTCTTATAAAATGGTGTCTAATTTCTATGTGTTTAGTTTTAGAATGATGTACAGGATACTTAATAATGCATAATGTGTTGTTATTGTCAACAAATATCTTGGTATGCATGAAATTGTACCCATAGTCCAACAGCTGGTTCTAAATCCACAAAACTTGTCCACAACAAGCAGCTACAGCCACATACTCTGCTTCAGTTGTAGAATTAGCCACCACTGTTTGTTTCTTCCATTGCCAAGATATTAACCTGCTCCCAAGAAACTGACATCCACCAGTTGTGGATTTCCTATCAAACTTATCACCTCCATAGTCACTGTCTGAATATGCAATCAGCTCCAATGGTGAATCCTTTGGGTACCACAAGCCAAGACTAAGATAGCATCTTAGGTACCTAAAGATCCTCTTGACAGCATAAACGTGACATTCTTTGGGAGTCACTTGATGACGTGCACAAGTACACACAACAAACATGATGTCAGGTCTAGAGGCTGTGAGATACATCAATGAACCAATCATTGATCTATAGTGCCTGACATCAACATCCTTTCCATCTCCAATCTTTCCCCAAGGGTGTTCTCTATCCATAGGAGTAGTAGCCCTCTTGTCATGTGGAGAAAAGCCAAACTTCATCAAGATCTCTACCACATACTTATCCTGGGAGATGAAGATACCATCTTCTTTCTGCTGAACTTGTAACCCAAGAAAGAAGTTCATCTCCCCCATAGCACTCATCTTGAATTTGTCTGTCATAAGCTTGGAGAAATCTTCACTCATCTTTGGATCAGTAGACCCAAAAATGATATCATCAACATAGACCTGAACAAGTAGAACATCCTTACCCTTCTTCTTTGTAAACAATGTCTGATCTATGGTTCCCCTCTTGAATCCATTGTACACCAAATAAGTAGACAAAGTACCATACCATGCTCTTGCGGCTTGATGAAGTCCATACATAGCCTTATTGACTCTATACACCTTGTCTGGATTCTCTGGATCCTCAAAACCAGGAGGCTGCATCACATATACCTCCTCAACAATTGTTCCATAGAGGAAGGCACTCTTGACATCCATTTGATAGACAGTGAAGCCCATGCAGGATGCATAGGCTAGAAAGATCCTTATAGCTTCAATCCTTGCAACTGGTGCAAAGACCTCCTCATAGTCTATCCCTCCTCTTGTGTATATCCCTGAGCCACTAATCTTGCCTTGTTTCTGACCATAATACCTCTTTCATCTCTCTTGTTTCTTAGAACCCATCTTGTCCCAATAGGTCTGACATATCTGGGATAATCAACCAGCTCCCAAACATCCTGAATTGCAAATATCCTGAACTGCAAATTGGTGAAGCTCATCCTGCATTGCTTCCACCCAACTTGGTTCTTTGAGAGCATCAAATATCTTCTTGGGTTCCTGTTGTGACAGAAAATAGGAAAACAAACATGCTTGCACAAGAGGGGTATCAACCTTCTTGTGAATATTGGCAATAAATCCACCAAGACCTTGATGAGATCTTCTAGTCTGAACAGGAGTCATAATATCACCAATGATTTGAGAAGTAGGGTGATTCTTCATAGTAGAAGTGAGAACTCCTCCTTCAAAAAGTCTGGTGTCTTCAATCTCATTGTCCATGTTGCCAATATCTTCTTCTTCAGACTCTCTTTCATCAATATGAGGATGAACCTCTTCATATAAATTAGAAGGTTCACCTTGTTCAAAAGTAGAAGAGAAAAGACGTGCAAAAGTGTTGTCAACGCCTGAACCTTGGTTGTCAGCGTTAGGGCTAACAACGCTTGAATTGTTGTTGTCAACGTTTGAGCCATCAACGTCTGAATTTGTCCTGTCAGCGCTAGATTTGCCTTTGTCAGCGCCTGAAGGACCATGCATGTTGTTATCTGGTGGTACTTGGGGACCACCATTATCTTTTCCAGCAGCAGCAGCAGCAAAAGCATCTGTCCATATGGGAATTGTGACATACTCTAGTATAGGAGATGACTTTTCTGCTTGTGATCCAACCTTTTCATGAACCTGTGTACCTGAAACATTAACAACTTGTTCTTCCACAACATTTGAAGTTACCTTCACAATGTCTGGATTAGTGACAGGCATATAATTTAAAGTCCTAGATAAAGGTTCCAAGTCAAACAACCAATTTGGACCACTTTCAGGATCACTAGGTTTACTCTCTAAAAACCTAACATGTACTCTTTCAAGTATACGTTTTTTCCTTTTTAAGATAAACCATATAAGCCTTGCTCTGCACTGAATACCCCATGAAATAGCCTTCATCACCTTTTGCACTAAATTTACCTAAGGCATCACTAGTATCAAGAACAACTACATGACAACCAAAAGGTCTAAGAAAACCAATATTGGGTTTTCTTCCCCAAAGTAACTCATAAGGTGTTTTGTTCTGTATCTTGTTGACCAATGCTCTATTTTGAACATAGCAAGTTGTATTAACAGCCTCAACCCAAAAAGCTATAGGGAAATGAGCATCAGCCAACATGGCTCTGGCTGCTTCAATTAGGGTTCTATTCTTTCTTTTTGCAACCCTATTTTGCTGAGGGGTTCTGGCAACACTAAATTGCCTAGTAATTCCTTTCCTGGCACAAAAATCATCTAACACTTTATTCCTAAATTCACCACCATTATCACTCCTAAGCATTTTAACTTCATTACTAGTCTTCTTCTCAATCTGAGTGATAAAATCAATTAAAGTGTCAGCTGTATCACTCTTCATAGCTAAAAAGAAAGTCCAAGTAAACCTAGAAAAGTCATTTGTGATTACAAAGCAGTATAATTTACCATTAAAACTCTCTATATTGGTTGGACCAAAGAGGTCCATATGAAGCAAGTGAAGAGGCCTAGTACTAGAGTGCACCTGTTTGGACTTGAATGAGACCTTGTGCTTCTTGCCTTTAAGACATGCAACACAAGAGTGGTCATTGTGGAAAGCCTTTTCAGGCAAGCCATCAACCAAGCCAAGTCTCACAAGCCTGTTTATATTTTTAAAGTTTATGTGCCCTAGTCTCCTGTGCCATAGATTACTCTCATCTACTGAAGCTTTAGCATAAAAACATGACATATTCTTATTCATCCTAATCCCATTCAGATTCACATTATATATGTCTTTATGTCTAGGTGTTCTATAGTCAATATATTTCTCATTAGGGATCTTTTAATCCTTGCTTAACACCAAACATTCAGTATCAGTAAACAGAACTTTATTTTTGTTATCACAGACTTGTGATACACAAAAAAGATTGTAATCAAGTTCCTTTACCAAAAATACGTTTTCAAAACGCAAGTTCTTGGTGAGAATTGTTCCTTTGCCTGTGATAGTACCATATCCGCCTCCAAAGTAAACCTTATCACCATCCTTAATGGGAGTGAAGTTAGTC
Source organism: Glebionis coronaria (assembly GCA_025667525.1). Lineage (NCBI taxonomy): Eukaryota > Viridiplantae > Streptophyta > Magnoliopsida > Asterales > Asteraceae > Glebionis > Glebionis coronaria. The sequence continues at coordinate 309,060,251 of CM046878.1, read as the reverse complement.
AGATAATCTTCCTTCCCTGTCATGTGCCTTGAGCATCTACTGTCCCAATATCCATAATCATTGACCTGTTTTTGAATGCCCTGCACATAAAGAAAACAAGTTAGTTTTCTTTGGGAACCCAAGCCTTAGCAGACTTGGATTCATCTGGTTGTTCAACAAGAACAGACTTAGTTCTCATAACAACCCTATTTTCATCCTTCTTTGGATGAAATACCAAGTTGACCCCAATAGGTTTTGTAATGACCTTTGAAATGTAATTAAATCTGTTGCAGGTCATTGAAATCCCATTATCATTAGGGTTTTGGTCTTTCTTAGGTCTCCATGTCAAGGTTGAAGAAGCTTTAGACCCCTTACCCTGTGGTTGCAAATATTTAGGTCTGGTCATGTTTCTGACAGCGTTGAATTTGGTCTTGTCAACGCTGAAATTACCCTTGTCAGCGTTGAACCTAGGGTTTGCTACAGAAACCCATTGCCTGTTAGACCAAGTATTTGTCTTTTGAAATGGTCTTTGTCCATGTGTGTTAGACCCTCTAGTGAAGAATGGGGCAGGTCTAACAACTTGTGGACTTTGCTGCACATAAGGTTCGGGTCTGACAACGTTTGACTTTCTAACAGCGTTGACTTTGGAAGCGTTGACACACTTATATGCTAAATGTGAAAAGCTACCACAAGTGTAACAGGCTTTTCTAGACACAACCCTAGGTCTAGAAGAGAAGAAGCCTGTTCCATCATTGCTAACTTGGCTCCTAGGTGACCTAGTATTCCTATACATCTCTGCATACTTAATGCTAGGTTTTCTAACAGTGTTTGAGCCAAGGTCAACATCCTTACCAGTGATTGGGTTTGTTACCTTAATGGGGGTTGACTCATTAGGACTTTCACATAATAAGCCACCCTTAACAAATAAGGTAGGATTGCCTTTCTTCCATTCATTTAAGTCAGTCAACTTCTGTTGATACTCTTCAACTAGGGTAATGACTCTTGGTGGAGGAATGAATTCCTCCTCTTGGAGTTCTAGTAAACCAGTCCAAGATAGGTCCTTTTTTGGACACCATAGAAGTCACCAACTGGTGGTGGAACCACATAGTAGTCTTTCATCCCAATCCCAGTCATGTCCTTAGGATCCCTTTGTTTATTCACACATTCTCCTAGGGTTTGTGTGCCTTATCAAATCTTTGAATTTTAAGGTCAACATTATCTTTATTCTTAATGGCTTCATCTAACTTAGCTTGTAGCTCACCATTAACCCTTTCCATAATGCTCCTAATATCATTACTAGCATTCAACTCATGTTTTAAGATATTTATTTTATCTTTTAAATCAAATTCCATTTTCTTGTACTCAGAAACTGTCTTCTCAGTTTGAGCGAGAGCTAATTGATAGTTAGACAGTTTCCATCCCTTAGTACTCACATCATCTAGTAACCTTAACACCTCTTTCTTAAGTTTCTCAGTATTTAACCTACAACCCTTACTATAAAAAGCATCATCGTATACCTCATTATCTGATGAAGAGGAGGAGTGTGCCATGAGAGCATATTGAACATGCTCTTCTTCTTCAATCTCATCAACTAAAGCTTTATCCTCTTCCACATCTTTAGCCAGATAGCTCCAATCCCATCCCATACCATCAATTCCTTGGACTGCAACCATGGCCTTAGGATCCTGAGCCTTAACAATTTGGCTTGAGGGTTTGCCAGCATCAGATCTTCTAGGAGATCTGCATTCCCTCATGAAGTGCCCCATACGATGACAGTTGTAGCACTCAACTTTGGATTTATCAAATCCAGAAGTGTCCTTTGCATTGAAGGTCATCTTCTTCTTAAACCTTCTATTCCACCTGTTTGCTCTTATACTAGCAAGAGCCATGTTCCACTTAATATCCATCTCTTCCAAGTGCTCATCACTTATTTGCTCAAGGTCCTCATATGTAATCACTGAACCATTGGGCAAACAAGAAATATAAGCACATACAGTATCCAGATCCAAACCAGCAGGTTTAACTCTTGGTGAGTCATTTTTGTATGTGTCAGCGTCTGAGTATGAGGCGTTGACAGGACATGTTCCAGCGTTGACACATGATGATCCAGTAACTGGATGCATGTAAGAGTCCTTCTGATTGAATTGACCTTCACTATGAGAAAAGAAGGCCATGTTACTGTTGGAAGACTTGCTTCCATGCTCCAAAAGAGTTTCATCTTCCAACAGCCTCAGTTTGTTGTAGATATCATCAAAAGTAGAACTTTTGTGAGTGTTGTTGGCAAGTATAGATCTTGCCTCAATCTTCCACGTCTCACCAAGACTTTTAAGAAAAGTGGCATTGATGTCAACATCACCAAGTTGTGTCCCCATGAAGGACAATTTGCTTGTAATGTCAAGCAATCTGCTTCTCACACTGCTAAGCTTCTCATTAGGTTGAGCCTTGAAGACAGCATAATCATGCATGAGTTGCTTCTTTTTCTCTTCCTTAGTATCCTCATTGCCACCATATGCAACTTCAAGAGCTGCCCAAAGGTCTTTAGCAGATTCATAACCTCTATATTTATGTTGTTTCTCTTGTCCCAAAGAGAGTTTCAGAATATTTAGGGTTTTCATATCAACCCTTTACTTTGTTATGTCTTCAGCAGCCACAGCTCTACCATCCTCTAGCTTTTCTCTCTTATCTGCTTCTGAACATCCAGCAACAGCTGCTCTTCCAGCAATAGCATCAGCAATCTTTTGGGCTTTATTGAATGTGTTTCCATATTCAATAATCTCCCAGAGTGTGTAGTCATAGATCCCCAGATATTGCTCAAAGTTAAATTTCCACGATTCAAAGTTGGTAGCATCAAGCATGGGAATCTTGATGTTTGGTAAATGTGAGGAGGAGGTAGGTACTTCTGGATTTGACATGATGTTTGTAGGGTTTTTGTGAAAATTAGGGTTTTGGTGATTTTAGGGTTCTTGTGTTCTTTAAGATCAAAAGTTCCTCAATAAGCTCTGATACCACTTGTTGATCCCAAACTTAGATCGATTTAGCTTTATGTATATGAGATTAGATCAAGTAATACACTTAGAGAAACCTTTGTATATGTATATGACAATCTAAGTGTTATGCGGAATTAACACTTAAATAAGAACACACAAGATGTAAACAAACTTTCACTTTGATTAATGATATCAAATTTGCTTACAATGAAAGTGTTTAACGTATGAAAACTTATATTGAACATTAACCTAAAGGTCTTCTTTTATAGACATAAGAAGCTTTGTACAATAATCTATGTATCAACTATTCTAGGTAAAGATAAATATAGAAAATACATTGTTGTTCCTATCTTTACTAGAAGTAATCTAGAACATAATAAACGCGTAGAGTATATCCGTCCATCAGTGCTTGTCTTCAATGTGTCAACGCTTGACTTCTTCTTGTCAACGCTTGATCTTTCAGCGTTTGTTTTACTCCTGTCAACGCTTGTTTTACTCTTGTCAGCGCTCAAGTAGACTGGCTATATTTTATTCCCAACATCACTTTCTCTAGTTATAACTGCTTAGGGTGATTGACAACCACCCTAAGTTAGTTAATTAGGTATTTGTAACAGAAATTCACCATTAATAACAGATTCAAGTTCACAAAATTCTCAATTCTCCTTTACTCTACTGCATTCATCATACATATCCTCCATTGTTTGTGATTCTATTATTCTACCATGAATAACTGAATCAAGCTAGTGTTTTGGATGCTTTAGATGAGATCATAATAGTTGCAATTCAAGTTCCTTCCAGTTTCTAGCTAGCAGCCATTATTCAGAATTGTAGCAGGGTAGGTGATGATGATCATGGAGATTGGTGGTGATATGGTGGTTGCTGTTTGATGATAAGGTGTTGATAAGCTGAATAAGAGAGTTCAACACTTTCTTCTCCATCAAAGAATACCTTATTAGCTAAAAAGTGCTCATCTTGTTTACTTTTCCTCTAAAGTGTCTCTGCATGCTACATTCCTCGTTTTAGAGATAAATTGCTTATGATGCATGCTATTTGATCTTTGTTATCTTGATGATAAGTTTTGTTAGCTTGTAGCTTTTATCTGTTGGATTTGATATAGTTGCGTAGCCATAATTCTTGTTCCTGTCTTAACTGGTGTTTGGATAATTAGCTATATTTTATATCAGTCATTTGAATTGGACAAATGGTGTTTACATATACTCAATAACTGGTATAGAGTGAATGTACAAGTTTTCAAAGTCAAACTCTTTTTCAAAAAGGCAAATGGCACAAAATGCTATGGTTCAGTTTCATTAGCAAAAAACAAGCTAACTTCAAACCAGCATAAGTTGCTCATTTATTGGAATCAAACCTTGATTTTTGGTTCTATGGATAGTTCAACATCCTAGATTTCAGATTCTATAAGCCATTTTATATAGTTCTCAGAGTTGAATAAGCTATAAGCCCTAGAAAGTCTCTATGATAATCATCAGTTTCTGTGATAGTTTATATTCAATACTAGCTTGATGCACTTCATTAACTAGGCCATTTTATTCCACAAAACTGTTCCATAAGTCATAAAAATAAGTTTTAACCTTGGTCAAAGTTGGTCAACTTTTGGTCAACGCTGGTCAACATAAGCTATTTGAGCTTATTGGCTTTTCTGGCTTATTTTGTGAAGGTTTTTCAGATTTTCTTGGATAGGTGTCCATTATTTGGGCAATTGATCAGATTTTGAGAAAACCAGACTTTGTGCTTATTCTAATAAGCAGTTCTCTCAAAAGTAGCTTATTAAAAAGAGCTTATTTGAGATTTAGACCAATTCAGTTAAATTCCTTGAACATGTCTAGCTTATTTTGAATTTGCAAACTTTTAAACCAGTTTCAGCTTATTTGGTCCAGTAAACTCTTGATATAGCTTAAAAACCAATAAGGCTATTTTTTACTAAAATACTTTTAATAATTGCATTTAAGTCCCTGGTTTTTAGGAAGTTGCTAGTTTGTTGGTAATTAGTTAATATTTGTTAGGGTTTGCATTTCAGTCCTTGGATTTTGTTGGTTTTTCATTTCAGTTACAAAGTTTGTTATACTTAGGGGTGATTTCTGGCCACAACTTCCTACATCAATTTTCGGCCCAAAAATAGCCTCTATGATCGTATCTCTACCTCTAAACAAATGTTTATGTATTGATTATATGTTTTTTATATTAGCTTTGGTTCTGTTCGAAGAAACCCTAGTTTAATCTGATTTCAGATCTATTCAATTCGTATTGTTTGTTTCAGTGGTATGCAATCGTTTCATTTGGTTTGTTTTAATATCTGAAGTGGCGTGCGATCATTTATATGTACACATCTTATGGGAATCATCTCTTCACAGCTGACGCCCACAACCCTATTTTTTAGGGTTTGATATAATTTCTTATTTGCTAGGGTTTGCTGTGGGTTGCGGCTATTGATCAATAATCGCTCTTGCTATATCTATGGCGGATCGTGGCTGGTGAATGGCTCGTGGCTTAATGTTTATCTCCTCTTAGGGTTACATGTATAGCCATTGGTGTGGAGGATCTGTTTTTACTGAGTTGATCTCGTCAGATCTGCTTTGGTGATTTGAATGGTGGGTTATAGATGGAGTGATAGCGAGGCCAAGCAATCTAATCTTTTTTGGGTAAAGGGGCCAACCATCCCGATAAAATATATTACACCAAAAAACATTAAAGTACATATGGAATGTGGCGGAAGTACCACATTAACCTCAAGCACAAGCATTTGATAAACACCTAAACTAGTGTATATGACATGCCATACACACTTACAAAGCTAGAAAAATAAACATACTTTACTAGCAAACACGGAAGGATTATGATTTATCTTTAGCCTTGTCCCTTTTATCATGGAATTGGTTAGCAGTCTCATCATAAATATTCTCAACCTCTTCTTCATCCAATTCGTTTAGAATGTCATAATTAGATGTAGTAACACCTCTAATATTCCAAGGGTCAATTATATTATTAGGAACAGATGTAGACATCGAAGGAATATCAGTAATCTTAGCAATCTTAGAAGTATTCTTTGGAACCACTTTAGGTGGAATATTCACTTTAGGAACATACAAAGTATTCGTTCCTACATGAATACCTCCATTCTGCTTCTTACCTCTCTTCTTCTTTCGACTCACACTCTTAAACCCATCATTGGTTTGATCACCAACATTATTATCACCTGTAGTATAAGCAACAATAGGACAAACCTTTACCGCCTTTGGGCATGACTCATGATCTTGACCAAAAAATTTACACTGTTCATGGAGGTCTCCATTCATACTCGATAGTAACTGTCTCCTTTGTATATCCAGAACCATTTGCCAAAGGAACTCCAATAACTAGATGTTCTTTTAGATCATTATTTGCCTGAACCTCTATCGAACACCATGCAAAACTACTCCTACCCCATGAATCGATACACATAGCGCTAGTAAATGAATCAAGCATAAGAGGTTTACCAATATTAGATGCAATGATACTCAAACCATCCTCCAATAAAACCTGAAGTGGAACATCATGAATCTTAACCCACATAGGTATGCAAGTAAGCTCCTCCTTTTGTAACCTCGTATCCAAACTCCATTATTTAAGCACAATAGGAGTTTTCCGAATCAACCAGGGCCACGACTCAAGAACATCCTCCATTCCCTTCCTAGTTTTGAACTTAAAAAAGAAAAAACCCTATGGAATTCAACATAATCCGTGTAAGACCATATTTTCCCTAATTTTCTCGGGCAAAATATTCAACCACAGGGAAAGGAAGACGTTTACCAAGGAAATAACCATATAACGTATGCTCAAATCTAGAATTTACCTCAGTAACAACCTTCATTGGCATATTAAACTCTACACTAGCTCCCGGGCCAGGTTTTACAGATTCTACAAACCTAAAATTCGCCTTAGGAGTCGGTGAAACATTAGTACCACTTGTAGAAATCAAAACTCTAGTAGCCTTGCTAGATGCGACACCAATATCATGAGTATCATCAGCTTGCACATCAGCCACACCACCATTTTGTTCCTCTCTATGTATACTTGTATCAACACTGAGTTCATGAACCTTTACCTCACCATATTTATTGCTCACCTCACAACTAGTAGAACCCTGATCATCCGAGACAGTAGACGCTGAATCAACTGGACAAACAAAAGCCACCTTAGGATTACGAGCACCCCAAGCACTCGTAACATGTTGATCAGTAGCACTTGTTTTGGATGGGTTCCTTTCATCAGATCTCATGTTAAGTTTTAACAAATCCTTAGTAGCGTTCGATGTATTCTCCCTACCCCTTTCCACTGATTGAGTCGCATTCAAACGAACCCTTGCAAGATCACCCACATGTGAAGATCCAGGCTTCTTAAGAATAGACTTAATAATTTTAGGAGCCTTAGGTTGCTCGACATCCCCTTCATTCTTCCTACCTTCATTAACAACAGCCTTGTTCTCAGAATTCATCAAGAAACAAAAAGCCCCAGTAGTCAAAAACATAATAACAAAAAGAAACCCTTAAAAATTATGGTTTTACAGCGAACTGATCTCCACCCTCTACCCAATACTCCTCATCTCGTTACAACAGTAGAACAAACCCAAAAAACGCAACAAACCCTAGTTACTCTTTAACCAGACACCTCGTAAAATCAATGATAACACCAACCCAACAATAACACTTGTAGGATGATGACCAGCAGATCAGAGATCATGCTTCTATTGTACAAAACAACAAAATCGCAAAATCAAAACCCTAGCAGCCGTCGTCTTCCAAACTTTTAAATGAGTGAATCAGTGTAGACAAGATTAAACTAGATAATAAGTAAAGAAAGAACCAGGAATCAAAAATATAAAAATTAATAACAACCGTCATTTTTAGGGTTGTGTGTGTTTTCTACCATTTTTAGGGTTTTGTTTCAACCTTGCAATAGCAATCCAATCTTGGGTTTCATGTTATTAAATATTTTTCTGGGTCGCTCATCGCCAATGATATTGAAATCAAGAAACCCTAAATTTTTAGGGTTTTCGCTGTTCTTAGAATACTATTCCTGGTTTCATTATCATGATTTAAGGGTGGTAAGGTCTGTGTTTGCTGTGGACAACCTTTATGGATGCAAGATCCTTCCCGCTTAGGGTTGAAGTGAATGGTTCATTCACTTTTTCTATCATGGTCTTTGACTACATCACAAAACAGCTTAGCTCTTGGACATTTTGACATGGTGGTATTTCACCTATTGTTTCATAACTTGGAGGTTCGATGGTCTGTGGGTTTTTTGGGGAGAAGTGGTTGGTTTTTACCTTAACAGTTTTATTGGGGTTGAGGTTGTTGGTTTGATTTGTCGAGCCTGTGTTGGTTGTTTTGATAGGTTTGATGGTCTTTCGCCCGAGAGTGTTTATGGTCATAATGTTACAAGGAAGAAGAGTAAAAGATGGTTATTATCTATCGTATAGATAGTGTTATTGATAGTACATGGGTTGATAGGTGTTATCAACTATTGTTGATCATGAATTCATATAGTGCGCATCATGTCGGGTACTTAGCTTCGGATGAATAATGTGGTGTCCATCATGGAGGTTGGTGCTGACTTGGTAATTCGTGATCCAAGAAGTATCATGTATGGTTAACATATCTAGTACGTACATTATTACATTCTTATATTGAAGACGTAAAGGTTGTTAACGTTGGTAGTCATAGGGATGGTATGTCATCCTTATGTAGGGTGTTTAGTTCTTGCATAATGTTTTGTGCTGGTTGTAGCCCATGTAACGGGCCGAGATGTTAGGATTCACCTACATCCGATTGTACTTTGATGTTTTATGGCGTAATATATTTTACCGGGGTTAAGTCCCTTTTACCCAAAAAAGTTTGTTATACTTGTTACTTTTAGTTAGTAGTTTGTTACATTTTTCGTATTCAGTCCTTCTACTTTACACATTTACATTTTCAGTCCTTTTACTTTCATATACTTTACATTTTAGCCCTTAATCCTTGTTGTGCATTAATTGATTTTACATTTTGCTTTGTAATTGGTATGTGCAAGTTGTTTTTAGCGTAGTACGGTTACGTAGACGATACTATTTTGCTCTTTTGACGGTTTTGTGATAATTAGACCTAGAATACCATAAATTTGCTAATAAAACACCAAAAACAATAAAGTGACTTGATTTTTATCGATCATTCAATTCGTAAGGATATCGAGACAATAACGAACTACAAAAAGACAAATATTAAATGGCGCCGCTGCCGGTTCTTTACGTGGAGATTGACGATTGATTGACAGTTACATATCGGATTTTGGGATCCGTTCATTTGTGGACGTTCCTTTTACGTATTATAAACCAAAAAAAAACAAAAATATAAAAATATAAAAAAATAAAAAACAACAAAAATTAATTCTTTCCTAAGAATTGAACCAAAAAAATAAAAAATCAAAAAAGTAATCTTTTATTATATTATTATATGTAAATACATATATGTAGATACCAACAACCAATTTACCTACTTCCATAAGTATTGCCTTGGCAATACACCGTAGTTGAGGGTGTTCCGGTCCCATTTACGTGTATCAATCAAACAAAATAGAGGCAAAAATAGATAAACACTTTCAATAAACAAGAATTCGAGAAATACGAAATATTAAGTGAATAGAAAGGCGGCTTTGGTATAAAATGCAAGCCTAAGGGAAACAGGTACTTAAGAGCTTAGAGCCACCTCATTTCCCCCGTTCACTAGTAAGTATTTCAAGAAGGAAGGCTTGTTGGGGGTTTTGTCGCCCAATTAGTATTACATATATATTATACTTTCTTGTGGTTTTTACTATTTAACCTCGAAAGAGATAATCTATTCTCTTTCAAAGTCGATCGAGAGCTCCTCTCTCATTCCTCGTGTTGAGTTGCATGCGCACTCGAGCGTATGTACATATACCTATTGGTGTACTACTTCCTCCCAAAAGGAAGAAAAACAAGAACAAAACCGTCCATCAAGCCGATCACGAGCATCGTGCTTTCGACAACTTAAACAAAGCCATGGACAATAGACATTGATTGAGATTCTCCAATCCAACGTAGATGGGAATGCGGATGCCATAGTCATTCCCGAGATAGCCGCTAACAATTTTGAGCTTAAGACATCTGTGATACAAATGGTTTCTACCATACCTTTCTTAGGGAGACCTATGGATGACCCTCATGACCATATTAAGAGATTCTTGTCCATTTGTAACACCATCAAGTATAATAGGGTACCCTCAGAGGCAATTAAATTGATCTTATTCCCTTTCTCTTTGTAGAAAAATGCTAGGATTTGGCTAGACAAACAACCCTCTAATAGCATTCTCACTTGGGAGGACTTGAAAAAGAAATTTGTGAACAAGTTCTTTCCACCTTCACGAACCACCACATTGAGAAACCAGATCATAGGCTTTCAACAAAAGATAGACCAAACCTTTAGTGAAGCTTGGTAATAGTTCAAAGAGTTGTTAAGAAAGTGCCCAAATCACGGTTTTGACCAAGTTCACCAAATTAACACCTTCTACAATGGTTTGAGGCCACACCATCAAGATTCCCTTGACTCGGCCACGGGTGGAAACATTCTTGCTAAGTCTATCCAAGATGCATGGAATATCATTGAGACAAAATACATGGTGCAATGTAATAGGGATAGAGAAGAGGTGGTACATGTTGTGCAGTGGAGTGCTACTAAATCAATTGATGAACAAATCCTTCAAAAGTTTAACCAATCCCATGACATGTTCCAAGAGTTTATGAAACTTCAACTGAACAACCCTTCTACCAACAATGTCAATGCCATCACCCTATCTTGTGAGACATGTGGAGGCCCTCACTCATACTTGCATTGTGATAAAGTTCAAAACTTTTAAGGAGAATGTTATGCTTACAATGATGATGGAAGAGCACACTTTAAACCAAACATCAATCCTAATCACCTTTCATACAAGTCTAACAATTACATTGCTCCACCAGGTTTCCCTCCCCAATAACCCACCCAAAACCAACCAAACAATCCACAAATGCTCAATAGAAGTCAAGGGCCAAGAGGAACTTATCAAGGGAATAACATCGATAGAGGGCCTAATAACTTTCAAACCAAGGAAACAACTTTCATGGCAATAACCAAGGGTTTCACAACCCACCTCTACCTTTCCACAATCAAGGATACAATCAAGGGAATGGGAAAAATGAAACCATCGAGCTACTTCATAATATGAATCAAGAGACCGAAAGAAGGATCCGTGAGAGTGAAAGAAGAACTCAAGATCAATTGAGGGCAATGTAAGAGGAGACAAACAAGAAATTTATGTTGCTCTTAAACCAAAGACCTCAAGGTACTTTACCCTCCAATACACAAACCAATCCAAGGGCAAATGTTAATGCAATCACTACAAGGAGTGGGAAAACAACCATGGAACCTTTCATTCCTCCTACACATCCTTTGGTGACTCCTACCACGGTCACTCCTTGTGACAACCCTACACCTTCCAATCCTATACCTACCAATCCTTCACCTTCTACACCTATCATTGAAGAAACCCAAAAAGAGAGTCCTTCAACACCCTCTACTCAACCTTCAACCAAACCTAATCTACCATATCCTTCTTGGTTAAGGAAAGCGAAGCTTTAGAACAAAGATGACATTCAAGTGTCCAACTTCTTGAGGATGTTTAAGCAATTGAATATCAACATATCTTTTGCGGAGGCTTTAGCATACATGCCCAAGTTTGTCAAGATGTTTAAGGACCTTATCTCAAACAAAGAAAAATTGATTGATATGCCTAACACTTTATTGAACGAGAATTGTTCCGTGGTTTTGTTGAAGACTAATACATCGCTTTTGGCTAGGTATAAAATATTATCGTAGTTCCGAATTCTTTTCGAATTGAAAACCGGTCTTAAGTGCGACTCAATCGTCTTTTGGTGGATCAAAGATTTGGTTGATTTGTTTTGAACTAATTGCAAGTAATTAAAGTGTCGTTGAGTAAAATGGAAGATAAAAGATTAATTTGAATGACGAGTAAAAATAAATGCATATGAAACTTAAAGGTGACAATGGGAAAATACTAACTTCACTAAATAAAACTAACACTTTGAAAATTTTCAGAAAATAAAAAGTACTATATGAAAGTGATATCGAAAGAAATCAAAAAACAGCCAAAAGGGAGCCCGTTCGGAATGTATTCCGATCGGATGGTCGGAATATGGGATAAAGCTGTCAATCGGAATATTAAGAAAATACTTCAATCGGAATGCAGCGAGATTAAACCAATCGGAATATAGCAAGCAAGCTACAATCGGAATATGGGGTACAAGACCAATCGGAAAACAAGACAAGGCCCAATCGGAAAGGATAACCCTAATCCGATTGGGTTGATCGGAATATGAAGGGCAATACCGTCGGAATAAGGGACCGATCGGAATACGGGAGTAACAACTTTCCTAAAATTGTGGGAACGGTTATGGTGGTACACCGGTCGGAAAGACCAATCGGAAAAGGGAGTTTGAACACCCTTTCCGAAATTTGTGGAAAATGAATAAGCTAGGAAATAAGCTAACTTTTATAAGCCAATTCCAAAACTTATAAATCCAAAATACTTAACCGAATCAAATAAGCACTTTAATCAACTTATTTAACTCGAAATCAAGCAACTTTTTAGATCAAACAATAAAAACATAAACTTTTTAATAAAACTTTTTAATGATAAAAATAAGCTAATCATAAAAGTAAGCCAATAAGCACAAAAGTCTTAGAGCTTAATCAAATGAAGACTTATAAAATGATCAAAAGATTAACTTTTTAGCATGAAATCAATTAGAACAACACGGATCACATGATAATCACACCAAAATCAATCTTAAATCAAAGAAAAGTAGAATGAGATTAAGAGATAAAAGCTTAAAATGGAACTTTTGATTGATAAAAATAAGCAATACAAAGAGTTAAACTTGGAAGATTAAAAGTAAAAGATGAACTAGTGAGAGAAAGTTTAAGACTTTCTCTCTCTAAAAACTAAAAAGTGAAAAATTAACTAAAAATTCTAACTCTCCTCCTAATGACTATTAGGAGGGTATTTATAGGGAAGGTGGAAGGAGTGCATGTGTTGCATCTTCTTTCTTGCTTTCTTCACGTTTTCTCGACTCGACTTTAATTCTTCGTCTTTGTCGTCTCGGGATTTGAACTTGTCTTTTAATTTTCTTCTTCTATTAGACTTAAGTTCTTCGATTTCGTTAAACTTCCGTCTTTTGACTTTTTCTTCGATAAATCTTCAGAATAGGTCTTGGACTTCCGTTCTTTTTGCATTCTTGATCTTTTGACTTCGTCTTTTTCCCGTTTTCTTCAGTAAAAGCCCGTGAAAGCCCGTGTTTTCTTCCTTTTTCATATTTTGGTCCTAAAACACAATAAAAACACAAACCACGCATAATTCCGACTTTTACGACATAAATCACACGTTTTGGTCTTGTTATTATTGGAAATAAGTGGTAAAAGGATAAGTGTTTTCACACTTATTAAATCCCCTACACTTGACCATTGCAATGCCCTCATGCAATGCATTAATTTTAAAGCACGGTTTACATTTTCCATCATAAATAACCCACCTTGGCCTTTATTAAATACTAAACATAAAAGATAGAAATAAGTAAAGAAATTAAAAACTTACATTGGGTTTTGGCGGCCGTGAACGTTTATCATCCTCAAGTTTCACGTTCCCCATACCAAGCTTAAAAACGAGATCATTGTTATTATAAGTTAGCAAACTATCACGAACTCATGTGGGCCAATTATTCACTTAGACTCCCTTATTCCTAGGTGTATCTCTTATATTTTATTTTTGTCTTGAATGATCACGAGGATGCATTGTTTGACTTATTTCGATAGTTATTTAGTCCGAAAATAAGGTAAACGATTTAATCAATAGTTAGCTGAAGGACCAAATCTTTTAAAACTGCTTCTCGGGATATCAGAAAGTTCATATCTTGGCATAACTTGGTTCGCGATTTGAGACCTTTCTCGGGCCGATATTTGGCAGCGACTTCATACTTTGAATCTTCGAGAGACGTTCTTGAGATTATGGTCTTCTCTTCATAATAGGAATTTCTTCACTTGAAGTTTTGAGAGATTCTTCATCTTTGGACCACGACTTCTTCATTTTTCTCCAATCTTTATTTTGGACTTTGATATACAACGATCCGCCTCCTTTTAGGACTTGGATCCATTTATCCTCATACCTTGTTAGGGTCTTTTCGGATAGACTTCTCCATGACTTTTGGGGAGTTCTTGCTTTTTCGTCGTGTGTCTCGATCCTTCATATTGATTTTTGATAAATGATTCTTCACATCACTTTTTGGATCTTTAGCAACAAAATGTAGCCCTCATGCCTTGTTAGGGCCTTTTCGGACTCGCCAATCTTCGCGCCCCGCTTCATAAGTTATGCCTTGGCTATGAACTCTCGTCATTACCGAGCAACTTTTAAACGATCTGGGGCTAGAAGCTAAGTAATCTTTCAAATCGTACAACCCTACTTATTAGCAGATAATTTATTAAGCAAGTGGAGGGAGAATAGGCTCATAATTAACTTACATAAATTCACGAAAGAATACCGAACTTATAATTGACTCTATCATCTCTCGTTCTCCACAGTTTAAAATCTCAAAGAATGAGACTCGTGGATGCTTAGCCTATTAAATCAAAGTTTTGGGTTTTCGAGTCGCCTATAGGATCTTGCAAATTCTTGGACTTTTTCAAGTTTAGAAATCGCATTTTAAAGTTCCCTTGATAAACGACTCTCTAGGATCAATTATAGGAACTTGCGAAAAGTTCTTGTTCTTAACCCGTGAGAGTTAAGACTTTCGCGTTTTATAGCTCCCTATATAAAAGCCTAGCAAAACTTGACTTAAACATGTTAAGGATACTAGCTAGAGTAAACTTAGGCAAGTAAACTCGGGTTGAGTCAAAATGTTCACGACTAAGAAAAATCTAAAACCACTTTATTAAAAATTTATTCTAGCAAGGGAGAGAAACTAAACATGATAAAGGAAAGTACAACTATACAACTAGGCCAAAATAGATTAAAAATTTTGAAAAATGCCGAAAAATCAAATTTTCCGGTTAAAATGAGGGCAAATTCATGGAAAAGACCACTTACTTCGATAGAAGTCCCCCCTACACTTGAGATAAACATTGTCCTCAATGTTTAAGCATGTGGAAGTAAATTCCCCTACACTTAGGACATTGTGCACTTTGTTTAAATCTTGCGAAGGAAAGGACAACTAAAGTGAATTCAATGTGAACATATAGAATATGAAATATTGAATCACAAGAGTTTAGGATAGAACCGGGAAGATGGAAAACACGGTGTCACGGTTCGTCAAAAGTTATCAAGATGCTCTTTGAAGCTGTAATCCCTGCACAGCACAAGAAACAAGACAACAAACATATGCGGGGTCCCCCTACACTTATTATGAAAGCAGTAAAGGATAGAACACGGGTTGCCTCCCGAGAAGCGCTTGTTTTTGTTCACCGAGTCATGAGCCTGACTCGACCCAATTTTAGTTCATGGGGAACGTGGTGAGGGATGGAATCATCTCCTGAGAGATGTCCTCACCAAAGTACAGCTTCAAACGCTGGCCATTCACTTTGAAATTGGGCCCATTCGGCTGAGAAAGCTCAATGGTCCCATACGGAAAGACTTTGGCGACGGTGAATGGACCAGTCCAACGGCTCTTCAACTTGCCAGAGAAGATCTTCAACCGAGAGTTAAAGAGAAGAACTTGATCACCAACGTGGAACTCTCGGTTCTTGATTTTAGCATCGTGGATCATCTTCGTCTTCTCCTTGTAGATCAGCGAGTTCTCATAAGCTTCATTCCTTAGTTCATTTAGCTCGTTGAGTTGAACCTTGCGATGATCACCGGCTTTGATGATGTCGAAGTTAGCCCACTTCAAGGCCCAGTGCGCCTTATGTTCCAGCTCGATGGGTAGGTGGCAGGCTTTCCCGTACACAAGACGATAAGGTGTACAACCGATTGGGGTCTTGTAAGCAGTACGGAAAGCCCACAGAGCATCATCTAACTTATCGGCCCACGCGGCACGATGCTCTCCCACAGTTCGCTCCAAAATTCTCTTCAAGCCACGATTGGAAATTTCGGCTTGCCCATTGGTTTGGGGATGATAGGCGGTGGAAAGACGGTGATTGACACCATACTTTGCCATGACTCTTGCAAATTGATCGTTGCAAAAATGAGTCCCGCGGTCACTGATGATAGCACGAGGAACGCCAAATCGAGCGAAAAGCTGCTTCAAAAAGTTCACAACCACCCTCGCATCATTCGTAGGAAGAGCCTTAGCTTCAACCCATTTAGAGACGTAGTCGACGGCGACGAGGATGTACTTGTTCCCTTTGGATGATGGAAATGGCCCCATAAAGTTGATGCCCCATACGTCAAAGATTTCACATTCTTGTATGAAATTTTGAGGCATCTCATCCTTATGTGTGATCTTGCCTTGACGTTGGCAAGCATCACAATGCTTAACCATTTCGTGAGCGTCACGATAAATGGTGGGCCAATAGAATCCGGAATCAAACACTTTCTTAGCGGTGTAGTTGGGACCAAAGTGACCACCGGTGGGTCCTTTGTGGCAAGCTTGGAGGATGTCAAAAGCTGCCGGTCCGTCAACACATCGACGAATAATCAGATCAGCACACTGTTTGAATAGATAAGGGTCATCCCAAAAGTAAGTCTTAACATCGTTCAAGAACTTCTTCTTTTGTTGGGATGTTAACCCTTGGATGAGAATACCACCCGCTAAGTAGTTTGCAATGTCTGCAAACCACGGGGTGCCATCGAGATTGAGATTTATAGACATTAGAGTCTCCAGGGGGAAAGAGTCATTGATCTCTTTGTTCGGATGATCCCCCTGATATGGATCCTCAAGTCGACTCAGATGATCCGCGGCCAGGTTTTCGGCTCCCTTCTTGTCACGAATTTCAATGTTGAATTCTTGAAGGAGCAAAACCCAGCGAAGAAGTCTTGGCTTAGAATCGTTCTTAGTCATCAAGTACTTCAACGCGGAATGGTCCGTGTATACGATGGTGGTGGATAAAACAAGATAAGGGCGAAATTTCTCAAAAGCATAGACAACAGCTAAAAGCTCTTTTTCGGTTGTCGTATAATGCAATTGAGCCCCCGTCATTGTTTTGCTAGCGTAGTGGATTGGTTGGAAGTGTTTATTCACTCTTTGGCCCAAAACCGCACCAATAGCAAAGTCGCTAGCATCGCACATCAATTCAAAAGGCAGCTCCCAATTAGGGGTAACCAAGACCGGTGCCTTAGTTAGCTTATCCTTGAGAAGATTAAAGGCTTCGAGACACTCTTTAGAAAAGATAAAAGGAGTATCTTTTTCCAAGAGGTGGGTCATCGGGCGAGCGATTTTAGAGAAATCTTGAATGAATCTACGATAGAAGCCCGCATGACCCAAAAAACTTCTCACACCCTTCACGGTTGAAGGTGGAGGTAATTTGGCTATGACATCAACTTTGGCACGGTCGACTTCAAGACCGGCTTTAGAGATTTTGTGTCCTAGCACAATGCCTTCTTTTACCATAAAATGGCATTTTTCCCAATTCAGAACAAGGCGAGTGTCTTCGCACCGCTTAAGCATACGTTCCAAATTGGCAAGGCAAGCAGAGAAGGAATCCCCGAAGACCGAGAAATCATCCATGAAGACTTCCATGGTTTGCTCAACCATATCATGAAAGATAGCCAACATGCACCTTTGGAAAGTCCCGGGGGCATTGCATAAGCCAAAAGGCATTCTTTTATAAGCAAAGGTGCCATAGGGACAAGTGAATGTTGTCTTCTCTTGATCTTGGGGATCGATAGGTATTTGAAAATAACCCGAGAAACCATCAAGAAAGCAGTAATATTCATTACCAGCTAGACGTTCAAGCATTTGGTCCATAAAAGGTAAAGGGAAATGATCCTTTCTCGTGGCATCATTGAGTTTGCGGTAGTCTATACAAACTCTCCACCCAGTAACGAGACGGGTAGGAATTAACTCGTTGTTTGCATTGGGCACAACGGTTATACCACCTTTCTTAGGCACACAATGGACTGGACTAACCCATGGTGAATCCGAAATAGGGTAAATCATACCCGCATCAAGAAGTTTGATAACCTCTTTTTTGATGACTTCATGTATTTTAGGATTCACCCTTCTTTGGCTTTGAATTGTGGGCTTAAAGTCGTCCTCCATGAGAATTTTATGTGTGCAAAAGTGAGGATCAATTCCACGGATGTCGGAGATTTTCCAAGCGATAGCTCGTTTATGCTTCTTTAACACAGCGACAAGGCGTTCTTTTTCGTCTTCTTGCAGATCCTTTGCGATGATGACTGGTAGCTTCTCGTCGTCTTCCAGAAAAACGTACTCAAGATGAGGCGGTAGGTCCTTAAGCTCAAGAGTAGGAGGATCCTCAATAGATGGCGAAACTAACGATGGATCATCATTAGTCACCTCTTTAGGAGCAGGAGGAGAGAATGGGTCCTCATTGAGAAGTCTCTCAATAGTACTAATGTCTTCATCCCAATTTGTGGACAAATTATCATACTTAATATCGAGAGGACCCAAGCTAGCTTCGAAGTCATCCAAGTCACTTTCTCCAAAAGGAGTCAATGCTGGAGCAATTGAGGCAACGGTCTCAACATTGGGTAGAGAAGAGAGAGTACTTTTGCAAGCATCATGAAAATGTTCTTCACAAGCCTCATCGAGAACATCAATAGCATTAACGCTCTCATACGAATAAGGTTGTTTAGAAATCTTACCCATGTTGAAGACAATTTGATCATCACCAACTCTCATGATTATTTCGCCTGCGGCTACATCAATAAGAGTGCGACCGGTCCTCAGGAATGGACGTCCAACGATTAATGGAACACGAGGATCCATCTCGTAATCAACGACGACAAAATCCGCCGGGAAGGTGAATTTATCGACGCCAACAAAGACATCTTCGGCTATCCCCACTGGATAAGCAACCGTACGGTTGGCTAATTCCAAAGTCATTCGTGTGGGGACTAGCTCGGGGAGAGATAATTGCTTCCAAACACTTAAAGGCATTAAGTTTATACTGGCACCTAGATCGGCTAGGGCCATGCAATTCTCTACTCCCGGGAAGTTGCAAGGAATCAAGAAGCGACCCGGATCACCAAGTTTGGTGGGCAATTGCCTTAAGAGCACTGCGGAGCAGTTCTCATTAAGTTGGGTCTGAGCAATGTCAAGAAGCTTTTCTTTATCACTTAAAAGATCTTTAAACATCTTAGCGTATTTGGGCATGTGAGCGAGAGCCTCGGCAAAGGAGATGTTAAAATTCAATTGTTTGAACATTTTAAGGAAGTTCGAAACCTGAATATCATCCTTGCTCTTTTGCTTCTCTTTTCTCAACCTTGAAGGATAAGGTATATTGGATGAAGAAGAAGGCTTTAGGGGAATAGGATCACTCACAACCACGGGTGGTGGGGAAATGGGGATAGAAGGTG
The DNA here is from genome assembly GCA_025667525.1 of Glebionis coronaria. Taxonomy (NCBI): domain Eukaryota; kingdom Viridiplantae; phylum Streptophyta; class Magnoliopsida; order Asterales; family Asteraceae; genus Glebionis; species Glebionis coronaria. The sequence continues at coordinate 309,040,713 of CM046878.1, read as the reverse complement.
AAGGAGGTGAAGAAAGTTGCTCTTTTTCCTTGTTCACAATCACCGGTGGAGGTGTAGGAAGCTCGGGTTCCATATAACCTTTTCCACTTCGAGTGGTGATTGCTTTCATCTCCCCTCTTGGATTCGCAACGGTATTACTCGGAAGAGTACCCGAAGCAGAGGGTTGAGTACTTTGGATGAGCGAACCAATCATATCACGAAGGTGAAGAGCTTGATTGTTGAAAGAGTTTTGCATGTTGGCATTAATATCATTGCTGTGTTTAGCCATGTCATTCCTTAGCTCGGCTCGAATATCGCTCCCTTGTTTCACCATGTCATTCTTCAAGTTGACAAATTGACTCTGAAGATTCGTCACCATCTCACGATTAGTCTTCATGAACGTCTCGACGTCTTGGTTTACGGCCATCGGTTGATTGAGAGGTGGAGCTTGGTAAGCTTGAGAATTTCCTTGAGTTGGGTATGGGTTTCTTTGGGATTGATATTGATTTTGAGCACGAGGTTGGGATTGATTGTTCCGGTTAAAGCTTTGTTGTTGGTTTTGGTTTGCAGGAGGAAAACCGGGAGGAGCAAGATAATTGTTGGAACGATAACTTAGCAGGCCACGGTCTCCTTGAGGGCGAGCTGGATAGCCTCCCGTAGGATAAGTACCATATGCTGCGTTAACGTCTTCAGAATAATTGCCGTGAGTAGAAGGACACTCATTGTAGGAATGAGGACCACCACATGTGTCGCAAGAGATAACAACGGCTTTAGCTTGTTGAGTTTGGTTAGAAGTCAAAATTTGGAGACTTTTATTAATATCGAGAATAGCACGTTCCAAAATAGACGGGTTGGTGGTGGAAGAAGTAGACGAAACATTGACTCTCTGATTAGATCTTGAGGATGCGGAAGAATCCCAATTCTTGTGGTGAGTAGTCATGTTTTCAATCAACTCTCGACACTCCTCCGGTCTCCTTTTCATAAAAGTACCACCGGCGGCGGCATTGATCGTGTCACGATCACGAAAAGTGAGACCATTGTAAAAGGTGTCAATGAGAGTGACGGGGAGCAGATTGTGATTAGGACAGCGGTCGATCAAATCATTGTAACGTTCCCAAGCATCGAAAAGCGATTCATCATTCTCTTGCATAAATCCACTGATTTGGTTACGAAGGCTAGTGACCATGGATGGGGGAAAGTAGCGCGATAAAAAGCGTTGAGTCATGTCGTTCCACGTATGAATAGAATTCTTAGGAAGACGGTCAAACCATTTTTCGGCATGGTGAGAAAGTGAGTGTGGAAAAAGTTGAAGGCGAAGGTCATCCATAGAAACACCGGGGCATTTCATGCTTTGGGTAATAGTAATGAATTTGTCGAGGTGTTTGTTGGCATCATCATCCGGAATTCCACGAAACGGGTTCGTTTGAACTTGTTGTATCATATGATGCTTCAACGAAAACTCCTGAGCCATGACGTGCATTGGCGCAATCGGGCCTCCGCGTCCGTTCATGGTGGGTTGGCACAATTCCTCCATGGTTCGTAAATCAGGTAGAAGGACATTGTTGTTGTTATTATTGTTGTGGTTGTTATTCAAATTATTTTGAGGTGGGTGATTATTGTTGTTGTTGTTAACACCAGCCATATCTAAATCTTCAAGAGTCTCGGGCTCAGAATAGTTTGTAGATCTAGTACGCATGCACCTGCAGAAGAAAAATATACACAAGGAATATCTATATAATCTTTTTGGTTTTTATAGTTTTTTAATGTTTTTGTATTTTTGAAGAGTTTTATATTTTTATGGATTTTTGGAAATTTTTATAGCAATGAAAATAACGTTCAAAGAACGGATCCCAAAATTCAATGCGTCTCTCACTAGAAACCGTTTATCTTAACGAAAAGAGCCGGCAGCGGCGCCATTTAATACATCGCTTTTGGCTAGGTATAAAATATTATCGTAGTTCCGAATTCTTTTCGAATTGAAAACCGGTCTTAAGTGCGACTCAATCGTCTTTTGGTGGATCAAAGATTTGGTTGATTTGTTTTGAACTAATTGCAAGTAATTAAAGTGTCGTTGAGTAAAATGGAAGATAAAAGATTAATTTGAATGACGAGTAAAAATAAATGCATATGAAACTTAAAGGTGACAATGGGAAAATACTAACTTCACTAAATAAAACTAACACTTTGAAAATTTTCAGAAAATAAAAAGTACTATATGAAAGTGATATCGAAAGAAATCAAAAAACAGCCAAAAGGGAGCCCGATCGGAATGTATTCCGATCGGATGGTCGGAATATGGGATAAAGCTGTCAATCGGAATATTAAGAAAATACTTCAATCGGAATGCAGCGAGATTAAACCAATCGGAATATAGCAAGCAAGCTACAATCGGAATATGGGGTACAAGACCAATCGGAAAACAAGACAAGGCCCAATCGGAAAGGATAACCCTAATCCGATTGGGTTGATCGGAATATGAAGGGCAATACCGTCGGAATAAGGGACCGATCGGAATACGGGAGTAACAACTTTCCTAAAATTGTGGGAACGGTTATGGTGGTACACCGGTCGGAAAGACCAATCGGAAAAGGGAGTTTGAACACCCTTTCCGAAATTTGTGGAAAATGAATAAGCTAGGAAATAAGCTAACTTTTATAAGCCAATTCCAAAACTTATAAATCCAAAATACTTAACCGAATCAAATAAGCACTTTAATCAACTTATTTAACTCGAAATCAAGCAACTTTTTAGATCAAACAATAAAAACATAAACTTTTTAATAAAACTTTTTAATGATAAAAATAAGCTAATCATAAAAGTAAGCCAATAAGCACAAAAGTCTTAGAGCTTAATCAAATGAAGACTTATAAAATGATCAAAAGATTAACTTTTTAGCATGAAATCAATTAGAACAACACGGATCACATGATAATCACACCAAAATCAATCTTAAATCAAAGAAAAGTAGAATGAGATTAAGAGATAAAAGCTTAAAATGGAACTTTTGATTGATAAAAATAAGCAATACAAAGAGTTAAACTTGGAAGATTAAAAGTAAAAGATGAACTAGTGAGAGAAAGTTTAAGACTTTCTCTCTCTAAAAACTAAAAAGTGAAAAATTAACTAAAAATTCTAACTCTCCTCCTAATGACTATTAGGAGGGTATTTATAGGGAAGGTGGAAGGAGTGCATGTGTTGCATCTTCTTTCTTGCTTTCTTCACGTTTTCTCGACTCGACTTTAATTCTTCGTCTTTGTCGTCTCGGGATTTGAACTTGTCTTTTAATTTTCTTCTTCTATTAGACTTAAGTTCTTCGATTTCGTTAAACTTCCGTCTTTTGACTTTTTCTTCGATAAATCTTCAGAATAGGTCTTGGACTTCCGTTCTTTTTGCATTCTTGATCTTTTGACTTCGTCTTTTTCCCGTTTTCTTCAGTAAAAGCCCGTGAAAGCCCGTGTTTTCTTCCTTTTTCATATTTTGGTCCTAAAACACAATAAAAACACAAACCACGCATAATTCCGACTTTTACGACATAAATCACACGTTTTGGTCTTGTTATTATTGGAAATAAGTGGTAAAAGGATAAGTGTTTTCACACTTATTAAAGACTTTACCTATTAAACTTGGTGATCCGGGTCGGTTCTTAATTCCATGTAATTCCCCGAGGGTAGAGAATTGCATGGCACTTGCGGATCTTGGTGCTAGCATAAATTTGATGCCTTTGTCGGTTTGGAAACAACTCTCTCTTCCCGATCTTACACCTAGTAGGATGACACTCGAGTTAGCAAAATGTTCAATAGCTTATTCGTTGGGGATTGCGGAAGATGTTTTTGTAGGAGTTGATAAGTTCACATTCCCCACCGATTTTGTAGTTGTTGACTACGATATAGACCCTAGAGTTCCCCTCATTGTAGGAAGACCTTTCTTAAGGACCGAACACACTTTTATTGATGCGGCGGAAGGGGAACTCATTATGAGGGTAGAGGATAAGAAAGTTGTGTTTAAGATGGGAAAACTAACTAAGAAATCTCAAGGTTGCGAAACCGTTAACATTGTGGATGTTCTTGATGAAGTTTGTGATGAACACTTTCATGAGGCTTGTAAGAGTAGTAACGAGGACATTCCACATGTTGAGACCGTAGCTTCCATTTCCCCTTCCTTGACTCCTTCTGGAGCAAGTGATTTTCTTCTACAAGAATTTGAGGCAAGTTTAGGATATGTGGATTTACCATATGATGATTCTCCCATCGATTGGGAAGAAGATATTCATACCATTGAGAAACTTCTCAATAAGGATAATACTTCTCCACATAATCCTAAGGAAGTTACCAATGATGATCCATCATTAGTGAAACCTTCTATTGAGAGTCCACCAACTTTAGAGCTTAAGGATCTTCCATCACACCTTAAGTATGCCTTCTTAGAGGAAGAGGATAAGCTACCCGTTATCACTGCTAAGGACTTGAAAGAAGATGAAAAGAAAAGCTTATAGAAGTTCTTAAGAAGCAAAAAAAAGGCTATAGCTTGGAAAATATTTGACATAAGGGGGATTGATCCTAACTTTTGTACACACAAAATCCTTATGGAGGATGATTACACACCTGCCATTCAAAACCAAAGAAGGGTTAACCCAAAAATCCATGAAGTCGTCAAAAATGAAGTTATCAAACTCCTTGATGCGGGTACGATTTACCGAATTTTCGACTCACCATGGGTTAGCCCGGTGCATTGTGTGCCTAAAAAGGGTGAAATCACCGTTGTTCCAAATGAAAACAACGAGTTGATTCCCACAAGACTTGTCACGGGTTAGAGAGTTTGTATTGATTATAGAAAGCTTAATGATGCCACTAGGAAAGACCATTTCCCATTACCTTTCATGGACCAAATGCTAGAATGTTTAGCGGGAAATGAATACTATTGCTTTCTTGATGGATTCTCGGGTTATTTCCAAATACCCATTGATCCAAAAGATCAAGAAAAGACCACATTCACTTGTCCATATGGCACATTTTCTTACAAGAGAATGACTTTTTGCTTGTGCAATGCTCCTGGGACATTTCAAAGGTGTATGATGGCAATCTTTCATGGCATGATAGAGCACACAATGGAAGTGTTTATGGATGATTTCTCGGTGTTTGGAGATTCATTCACTTCTTGTCTCTCCCATTTAGAAAGTATGCTTAAGAGGTGTGAAGAAACCCTCCTTGTTCTAAATTGGGAGAAGTGCCATTTCATGGTTAAAGAAGGGATAGTTTTGGGGCATAAAATTTCTAAGAAAGGACTAGAAGTGGATCGTGCTAAAGTAGATGTTATTGCCAAACTTCCCCCACCAACCACGGTGAAAGGAGTTAGGAGCTTTTTGGGACATGCGGGTTTCTATAGACATTTTATACAAGATTTTTCTAAGATAGCTAGACCCATGACCCACCTCTTAGAAAAAGAGGCCCCTTTCATATTCACATAAGAGTGTTTAGAGTCTTTGGAGATCCTTAATGAAAAATTGACAAAGGCTCTAATTTTGGTATCACCAAATTGGGATTTGCTTTTTAAGCTCATGTGTGATGCTAGTGATTACGTTGTGGGGGCCGTTTTGGGGCAAAGAATAAATAAACACTTTCAATCTATAAACTATGCGAGTAAGACAATGATGGGTGCTCAATTGCATTACACTACCACGGAAAAAGAATTGTTAGCCATTGTATATGCTTTTCATAAATTTCGCCCCTATCTTGTTCTTTCGAAGACCATAGTGTATACGGACCATTCCGCTCTCAAATACCTTATAACAAAGCAAGATGCTAAGCCTAGATTGTTAAGATGGGTTTTGTTGCTCCAAGAGTTTTCTATAGAGATTCGTTATAAGAAATGAGTCGAGAATTAGCGGCGGATCAATTGAGTAGACTTGAGCAACCCTTTCAAGGAGAATTCCCTCATAAGGAAATAAATGAATCCTTTCCACTTGAGGAACTCATGTCTATCTCTTCACAAGAGGATGCCACCACTAGGTTTGCGGATATTGCAAACTATCTTGTGGGGGATGTACTAGTTGAGGGTCTTACTTCCCAACAAGAGAAGAAGTTTCTCAAGGAAGCTAAGTACTACTTTTGGGATGACCCTTACCTCTTTAGGCAATGTGCGGATCAAATCATAAGACGTTGTGTAGATGGGCCTGAAGCATTTAAGATTCTAGAGGCTTGCCATAAAGGACCCATGGGGGCCATTTTGGGCCTAACTACACGGCTAAGAAAGTCTTTTATTCGGGTTACTATTGGCCTTCCATCTACAAAGATTCCCAAGAGATGGTGAAATACTTTGATGTATGTCAAAGACAAGGAAAAATTAATCAAAGAGATGAAATGCCACAAAATTTCATACCAGAGTGTGACATATTTGATGTATGGGGCATTGATTTTATGGGACCTTTTCTATCTTCAAAAAAGAATAAGTACATTCGGTGGATTATGTTTCCAAGTGGGTTGAGGCTAAATCCTTGCCTACTAATGATGCTCGAGTTGTAGTGAAATTCTTGAAGAAATTATTTGCTAGATTTGGTGTACCTCGTGCCATTATTAGTGATCGTGGGACTCATTTTTGTAATGATCAATTTACAAGAGTCATGAAGAAGTATGGTGTTGACCATAGAATTTCTACCGCGTATCACCCACAAACCAATGGGCAAACCAAGGTCACAAATCGTGGTTTAAATATACTTTTAGAACGTACGGTAGGAGAGCATCAAGCTTCTTGGTCGGATAAGCTTGATGATGCATTGTGGGTTTTTCGAACTGCATTTAAGACACCAATAGGTTGCACACCTTATAGACTTGTTTATGGAAAAGCATTCCACCTCCCATTTATGTTGGAACACAAGGCTTCATAGGCTCTTAAATGGGCTAACTTTGATCTTAATCAAGCCGGTTCCTATAACTTAATGAATTGAATGAGCTTAGAACTGATGCCTATGAAAACTCATTGCTTTACAAAGAAAAGACTAAGCAATTGCATGATGCTAAGATTAAGAACCGCGAGTTCAAAGTTGGAGAGTCGGTTTTACTCTATAACTCAAGGTTGAAACTTTTTGCGGGCAAGCTTAAGTCACGATGGTCCGGTCCATTCACTATAGCACAAGTGTTTCCATATGGGACCATTGAGTTATATCAACCAACTGGCCCAAATTTCAAAGTGAATGGTTCTAACACCCCCAATTTACATTGTGCAGCGGAAATACACAATTGGGTGCTAGACACAAGCATCATCACACAAGGTATATTGAACGACTCAAAATAGAGACGTTTATACATAAAATATAAATATGATTTCACACATTGTCTAAAACATAACTTAAACCCATAATGTACTAAAACATCACTAGAGTATAGCGTTTAGTCCCCACGGATCTCGACCAGCAAACCAACAAGTTTCAGTACAGTACACAAACATTTAACAAATTGTTCAACAGTAAAAGGATAGAAATTGTTTTAGACCAACAAACTTTAAAAGCCAACCCACAACATCCACAGCAAAGCTCCGCCATCAATCACCTTCGATTACCTGAAACACATGCTTAAATGAGTCAACAATAATGTAGAGCGAGTCCATAGGTTTATCAAATCACATTTGAACATAAGAAGAAAATCAATCATAATCATTAATAGAATTATTGTACACACAATCTATTTCAAGGAAACACATTATATTTAAGCTCATGACACCGACCCCTTAACTAATTAGTCACCCACCCCAAATGCCAGCATGACTAGAATAAAAACCCTTGCCCCTCTAGAGTATCGGTTGCTAGATATACCCAAATCTCATTCTCGTAAATTATCCTTCCCAGAGGAACTCAACGTAATGCCCTGGTCTCAGATAGGGTGTTCAACCCAATAGTATTATCATTTGAATAAGCGGTTATTCCCAACTCACAACATCAATTCAGAACATAGTTAACGGTTCATGATTTTAGGGTCTTTAGCAAAAAGGTACTTGATACAAGGCTTTTACCTAGTATGAAAATTAAAGTTAGTTGTTCCAGTCTCTTCGAATTGAAAAATGGATTAACGTGTGACTCAGCTGTCTTTGGTGGAAACAAATGTTGTGTCGTTGTAGTATATTAAAAATGTGCACAAACTCTTAAAGTAAAAGGCGATTAATTTAAATCTAAATCTAATTTAAAATAAATGAAAAGAAATTAAAGCGTGACAAGAAATTAAAAGGCACTAAAAGTAAATAACGCAAACTTAAAACTATCCAAAAGGCAAACTTAAAACGCAACTAAAACTTAAACCAACGCAAGGCTTAATATAAATCTAAGGCAAGTAAACTTAAAGTGAGACTAAGGAAAAAGGCGGGAAAAGTAAAGCTTAAAAATTAAAACTAAAAAACAGAAACTTAAAATAACCTGAAACAACTCATTCGTAATAATCCTTCGTTCGGAATAAATAACTCGTTCGGAATGTCACCTTCGTTCGGAATAATTCTTCTTCAATCGGAATATTTACCTCATGCGGAATAAATGGCTCATCCGGAATATTTGAACAAAACCTTCATCCGGAATAAATCCTTTATCCGGAATATGTCACTTATCCAGAATAAACTCTTTATTCGGAATATTGCCTTGATTCGGAATATTTGATGTTCCGAATAAACCCTTGATCCGGAATATACAAGTTATTCTGAATGAATCTTTGATCCGGAATATTTGATGTTCGGAATGAACAACCTTGCTTGAACCCTTGATTCGGAATAATCAGCAGAAAACCTTCATTCGGAATGTTCCGAATGAAGACCCTTGATCCGGAATACAAGTATTCCGAATGAAGACACTTTATCCGGAATATTTCTTTGGTTCGGAATATTTACTGATTCGGAATATGTTGCTGGTCCGGAATATTAGCTTTAATCGGAACAATCACATCACTCCCTTCATTCGGAATAATCTGGGCTCGTCCTTGATTCGGAATAACCTGGAGAAATACAGTAACGAAGAACATGGGACAAAAAGAAATACGGATCTACCAAAACTAATCAAAATCAACCACAAGATTAAATCAAACTAACCACAAATGATCAACTAATGATAATCTATCAAACCAAATCAATAACACTAACAATAATAATCAAAACACACTTGATTAAATCAATAAAAAATCAAGAACATGAACATGAACATAAAGCATAAAGATTAAAGATCAAATAAGAAAGGAAGATAGAAGATGAACAATAAAAGTAAAGATTAACAATAATAAAAAGGAAACTTACTTGAATTAAAGGAAATAAAGGTGCAAGACAAGTATTTAAATTTGACAATTAAGTAAATGACATGTATTTAAATGTGCAAGGAAATGAAAATGGAAGAACTAGTGTCACTCTAGCCAACAAAATGAAATGAAAGGAAATCTAATCTATTTATAGGAGGATTAGGGAGGTGCTTAGAGGAAGCTTTCTCCCCTCTTTCTTCTTTCTTTAATTGTCATTAAGTCCTTAATCTTCTTAATTCTTTGACTTTAACGACTTTGTCTCGGGATTTCTACTCTCGTCTTTTTATTTCTTCAATAAATTAGACTTGAGTTCTTCGGCTTTTAGTAAACTTCCGTATTTTGACTTTTTCTTTGATAAATCTTCAGAATTGGTCTTGGACTTCCGTTCTTTTTTCACTCTTGATTTCTTGACTTCGTCTTTTGTCTTTTTCTTCGATAAAAGCCCGTGAATGCCGTGTTTTCTCCCCTTTTCACATTTTCGTCCTAAAATCAAAACAAAAACAAAAACCACGCATAATTTCGACATTTACGACGTAAAATACACGTTTGGGCTCGGTTATTATTGTAATTAAGTGGTAAAAAGGATGGGTGTTTACACACCTATCAAATCCCCTACACTTGACCATGCAATGTCCTCATGCAATGCATTAGTTACAAAGCAAGATTACACTTTTCATCACAATCAATCCGCATTGGCCTTTATTAAAGAGATAGAAAATAACAAAACAAGTAAAGAAATCCAAAACTTACCTTAGGGTTTTGGAAATGTCATGAATAATCATCATCCTCAATTTTTCACATTCTCCAAACCAAGCCTAAAAACGAGATCATTGTTATTATAAGTTAGCAAACTAACACGAACTCATGTGGGCCAATTATTCACTTAGACTCCCTTATTCCTAGGTGTATCTCTTATATTTTATTGTTGTCTAATGATCACGAGGATGCATTGTTGACTTATTTCGATAGTTATTTAGGCTGAAAATAAAGTGGGACGATTTAATCAATAGTTAGCTAAAGGAAAAAATCTTTTAAAACTGCTTCTCGGGACCTCATAAAGTTCATATCTTGGCATAACTCGCTTCGCGATTTGAGACCTTTCTCGGACCGATATTTGGTAGCGACTTCATACTTCGAATCTTGAGAGACGTTCATGAAATTATGGTCTTCTCTTCATAATAGGAATTTCTTCACTTGAAGTTTTGAGAGATTCTTCATATTTGGACCACGACTTCTTCATTTTTCTCCAATCTTTATTTTGGACTTTGATATACAACGATCCGCCTCCTTTTTGAACTTGGATCTATTTATCCTCATACCTTGTTAGGGCCTTTTTGGATAGACTTCTCCATGATCTTTAGGGGAGTATTTGCTTCTTGTCGTGTGTCTCGATCCTTCATATTGATTTTCGATAAATGATTCTTCACATCACTTTTGGATCTTTAGCAACAAAATGTAGCCCTGATGCCTTGTTAGGACCTTTTTGGACTCGCCAATCTTCGCATCCCACTTCAATAAGTTATGCCTTGGCTATGAACCCTAATCCATACCGAGCAACTTTTAAACGATCTTAGGCTAGAAGCTAAGTAACTTTTCAAATCGTACAACCTTATTTATTGCAGATAAATTTATTAGCAAGCGATGGGAGAATAGGCTTATAATTAACTCACATAAATTCACGAAAGAATACCAAACTTATAATTGACTCTATCTTCTCTCGTTCTCCACAATTTAAAATCTCAAGGAATGAGACTCGTGGATGCTTAGCCTATTAAATCAAAGTTTTGGGTTTTCGAGTCGTCTATAGGATCTTGCAAACTCTTAGACTTTTTCAAGTTTTAGCATTCGCATTTTAAAGTTCCTTTGATAAACGACTCTCTATGATCAATTATAGGAACTTGCGAAAAGTTCTTGTTCTTAACCCGTGAGAGTTAAGACTTTCGTGTTTTATAGCTCCCTATATAAAAGCCTAGCAAAACTTGACTTAAACACGTTAAGGATACTAGCTAGAGTAAACTTAGATAAGTAAACTCGGGTTTAGTCAAAAGATTCACAACGTTTGAAAATTAAAACCACTTTATTAAAACTTATTCTAACAAAGAAAGAAAATAACTATACAAAGGTAAAACTACTAGGCCAAAATAGATCAAAAATTTTGAAAAATGTCAAAAAAATTGATTTTCCGGTTAAAATGAGGACAAATGCAGGGAAAAGACCACTTAACTTCGATAGAAGTCCCCCCAACACTTGATATAAACATTGTCCTCAATGTTTAAGCATGTGGGAGTAAACTCCCCTACACTTAGGACATTGTGCATTTTGTTTAAATCTTGCTAAGGAAAAGATAACTAACGAGATTCCTATTTTAATATTGGAAATATAAAATAGTGAATCAAAAAGAGTTTAGGATAGAACCGGGAAGACGGAATCACGGAATCACGGGTCGTCAAAAATCATCAAGAGTGGATCATTGAGCGCTCGAATCCCTGAATGTGAGAAGAGAGGAAATAGCAAACACCAACGGGTCTCCCCTACACTTAGGATATAAATAGCTAAAAGATAGATACATGGGTTGCCTCCCAAGAAGCGCTTGATTTTTGTTCACCGAGTCGTGAGCCTGACTCGACCTTGATTAGCATAGGAAGAAGCATGAAACATATCCACCGGGATCAAATACATAGTTTTCGTCCATCAAGTAACATAAGCTTAAGGCGAACAAGGCAAGCCAAAGAAGAGTAGGCAAGGTTCCCTTAAGCAAAGATGGAGCACGGTGGGAGCAAGGGTGAAGTGGTGCAAGCATATCTCCAATAGTTCCAAAAATCTTTCCTTTTATTTCATCAGATGGATACTGAGATGGCTGAAGCATATCGATATCGGGGTCGAACACCTTTTCCTTTAGGGGAAACTAGCACTCAGGCTCAGCAGAATTTGAAGAAGATCCGCTAAGAAAATGCACAACCTCGTCCTCAGAAGGTGGACAAAGAGGTGTCAAAACATACGTGCTGCGGATGTTGGTGCCGTCCGGTTTCTTCTCCATTGAAAAAAATTTCTTCAAATCCGAAGTAGGATCAAGACCATAATCATCAAAGTCCAAAGGAGGAGCATCACTCTCATGAGGGAAGTATGTATTGAGAAAAGTAGAGAAGTCTTCCTCAAATGAGTAATCATCCAAAGTAGGATCAAATGATGCAGGCGGAGGATCTTCATCATGAGAAGAATCACTCGAAAGAGTATCGGCCTCATCAAAATCATCATAAGTGGGCATGTCGGGATACTCAGAAGTAAAATAATCATAATCATCTCCATCGGAACTAGAATCATCATCATAAGCATCATAGATCGGTGGAGCATCATATATGGGTGAAGGTTCCAAATGGGAGAGAGAATCATCCACATCATCTTGAAAAAGTGGATTATCATTGCAAGAATCGAATATAGGATTGTTGTAGAGGACACAATCATCAAGCACATTAATCATATTCGCTGATTCTCTTCCATAAGACTTGCTTGTAAGCTTCCCTATTTCAAAAACTTGTGCATCATCCCCGACTCTTAAGATGAGCTCACATTTATCCACATCTATTAAAGCTCTACCGTTTCTCAAAAATGGGCGTCCAAGTATTAACGGAATACGAGGGTCCATTTCATAATCAACAACGACAAATTCGACCGGAAAAGTGAATGTGACAAATTTAATGAACACATCTTCGGCAATACCAACGGGGTAAGCGAGAGTGCGATTGGCAAGCTCAAGAGTCATTTTGGTGGGTGTAAGGTCGGGCAATGATAACTTTTTCCAAACACTTAAAGGCATCAAATTGATACTGGCCCCGAGATCGGCTAAGGCAGTAAATTTGTCGGTTTGGTTAAAAGTACAAGGAAGCACAAAACGACCGGGATCTCCATGTTTCTCCAGAAGTTCTTTAAGAAGGACGGCAGAACAATTTTCATTCAATCGAGTATTAACAAACTCGGCCATCTTCTCCTTCTTGCTAAGCAATTCCTTAAACATCTTGACAAATTGTGGCATTTGGGCAAGAGCTTCAACAAGGGTAAAGGTGATTTTCATGCCGGCAATCTTTTCCAAAAAGTTAGCGACTTGAAGGTCATTCTTAGTCAAAATTCTATCCTTGTTGAGTCAAGAAGGGTAAGGAATGCTGGGGTTGGGTGGTGGAGGTGTAGGTGAAGGTTGAGATGTTGAAGGGTTCTTCTTGGGTACTTCTTCACGAAGAGGCGGAGACGGTAATGGTGTACTAATACTAGGTGTGGGAGGAGTAGGGATAAATGATGGTGGAGGAGGTGTAGATGATGGGGGCGGGATAGGTGGTCCTACTAAAGTAACTCCACTACGGGTAGTAATAGCACTCACATTCGCTCGCGGATTGGTGACGGTGTTTGAAGGTAGAGAACTCGAAGTAGAGGGTTGAGTGGTTGTTAAGAAACTAGCCAACATATTCTTCAAATCATTCGTTTGATTGCTGAAGGAGGATTGTATATTATCTCGAAGCTCGGATCTAATGTCATTTCCTTGCTTGGTGATATCCCCTTTCAAATTGATAATTTGGCTTTGTAGATTCTTGATTTGCTCTCCTTGGGTTCTCATTAAGGCTTCAACATCTTGATTAATGGGTGGGGCTTGTTGAGCGGGTGGGTGATAAGGATTAGAAGCTCTAGGTCGGATTTGGTTGCTTCTATTGTAATTGTTGTTGGGGTTTTGGTTTTGAGGAGAAAAACCGGGTGAAAGATAGTTGTTGGACCGGTAACTTAGCAAATTTCGATCCCCTTGAGGTCGGGCTTGGTAATTTTCTGGTGAATAATTAGCATAAGCCGCATACACGTTTTCCGTATTTCCTTGAGTAGAAGGACAGTCAGTGTATGAGTGAGGACCGCCGCATGTCTCACAAGGATTGGCTATCGCTTTAACTTGTTGTTAGTTTGAAGCGATGAACAAGATATTTTTGTTCATTTCAGCCATCATGCGAGTGAATTCGGTCATATCGGGGTTTGCTGAAGTAGAAGAAACATTGACTCTCGGGTTGTTCCTTGAAGAAGCATAGGAATCCCAGTTTTTGTGGTGAGTAGTCATGTTCTCAATAAGCTCTCTACACTCCTCGGGTCTTCTTTTCATAAATGTGCCACCGGCGGCTGCATTAATCGTATCATGATCACGAAAAGTCAAACCGTTGTAGAAAGTATCAATTAAGGTTACGGGGAGCATGTTGTGGTTTGGACAACGATCAATCAAAACATTATATCTTTCCCAAGCATCAAAGAGAGATTCATCGGGTTCTTGCATGAAACCGCTGATTTGATTGCGAAGGCTCGTGACCATGGATGGTGGAAAGTAGCGCGACAAAAAGCGTTGAGTCATGTCATCCCAAGTATGAATGGAATTCTTCGGGAGACGATCAAACCATTTCTCGGCGTGGTGTGATAAAGTATGTGGAAAGAGTTGAAGGCGAAGAACATCCATAGTAGCACCGGGCAACTTCATGCTTTAAGTGATAGTAATAAATTTGTCGAGGTGTTTGTTGGCATCATCATCAGGCATTCCGCGGAATGGATTAGTTCGCATTTGTTGTATCATGTGATGCTTCAACGAAAACTCCGGAACCGTGATTTGCATCGGCGCAATCGGTCCTCCTCGTCCAAACATTGTTGGTTGACAAAGCTCCTCCATTGTCCGAAGACCGGGCTGTGGAAGAACATTGTTGTTGTTATTGAGGTGCGGTGGATTAGTGTTGTTGTTCACACCTGTCATATCTAAATCTTCACGAGTCTCGGGCTCTTGATAATTTGAAGATCTAGTACGCATACACCTGCGAAAGGCAAAAGAAAAGATACCAAACACAAAGAGAATATATATACACTATAAAGAAAATAAAATCTTTTTGGATTTTTGAAAGTTTTTAATTTTATGGATTTTTAACAATTTTTAATTTTTATGGATTTTTGAAGATTTTTAAGCAAGAAAATAACGCTCACGAATGAACGGATCTCAAAAAGCAACGCGTCTCTCACAGAAAACCGTTAATCTTTACGAAAAGAGCCGGCAGCGTCGCCATTTGATACAAGGCTTTTACCTAGTATGAAAATTAAAGTTCGTTGTTCCAGTCTCTTCGAATTGAAAAATGGATTAACGTGCGACTCAGCTGTCTTTGGTGGAAACAAATGTTGTGTCGTTGTAGTATATTAAAAATGTGCACAAACTATTAAAGTAAAAGGCGGTTAATTTAAATCTAAATCTAATTTAAAATAAATGACAAGAAATTAAAGCGTGACAAGAAATTAAAAGGCACTAAAAGTAAATAACACAAACTTAAAACTATCCTAAAGGCAAACTTAAAACGCAACTAAAACTTAAACTAAGGCAAGGCTTAATATAAATCTAAGGCAAGTAAACTTAAAGTGCAACTAAGGAAAAAGGCGGGAAAAGTAAAGCTTAAAAATTAAAACTCAAAAACAGAAACTTAAAATAACCTGAAAACAGCTCATTCGGAATAATCCTTCGTTCGGAATAAATCACTCGTTTGGAATGTCACCTTCGTTCGGAATAATTCTTCTTCACTCGGAATATTTACCTCATGCGGAGTAAATGGCTCATCTGGAATATTTGAACAAAACCTTCATCCGGAATAAATCCTTTATCCGGAATATGTCACTTATCCGGAATAAACTCTTTATTCGGAATATTGCCTTGATTCGGAATATTTGATGTTCCGAATAAACCCTTGATCCGGAATATACAAGTTATTCCGAATGAATCTTTGATCCGGAATATTTGATGTTCTGAATGAATAACCTTGCCTGAACCCTTGATTCGGAATAATCAGCAGAAAACCTTCATTCGGAATGTTCAGAATGAAGACCCTTGATCCGGAATACAAGTATTCCGAATGAAGACACTTTATCCAAAATATTTCTTTGGTTCGGAATATTTACTGATTCGGAATATGTTGCTGGTTCGGAATATTAGCTATAATCGGAACAATCACAACACTCCCTTCATTCGGAATAATCTGGGCTTGTCCTTGATTCGGAATAACCTGGAGAAATACAGTAACGAAGAACACGGGACAAAAAGAAATACGGATCTACCAAAACTAATCAAAATCAACCACAAGATTAAATCAAACTAACCACAAATGATCAACTAATGATAATCTATCAAACCAAATCAATAACACTAACAATAATAATCAAAATAATCAAAACCCACTTGATTAAATCAATAAAAACTCAAGAACATGAACATGAACATAAAGCATAAAGATTAAAGATCAAATAAGAAAGGAAGATAGAAGATGAACAATAAAAGTAAAGATTAACAATAATAAAAAGGAAACTTAATTGAATTAAAGGAATTAAAGGTGCAAGACAAGTATTTAAATTTGACAATTAAGTAAATGACATGTATTTAAATGTGCAAGGAAATGAAAATGGAAGAACTAGTGTCACTCTAGCCAACAAAATGAAATGAAAGGAAATCTAATCTATTTATAGGAGGATTAGGGAGGTGCTTAGAGGAAGCTTCCTCCCCTCTTTCTTCTTTCTTCAATTGTCATTAAGTCCTTAATCTTCTTAATTCTTTGACTTTAACGACTTTGTCTCGGGATTTCTACTCTCGTCTTGTTATTTCTTCAATAAATTAGACTTGAGTTCTTCGGCTTTTAGTACTTCGATAAATCTTCAGAATTGGTGTTGGACTTCCGTTCTTTTTGCACTCTTGATTTCTTGACTTCGTCTTTTGTCTTTTTCTTCGATAAAAGCTCGTGAATGCCGTGTTTTCTCCCCTTTTCACATTTTCGTCCTAAAATCACAACAAAAACACAAACCACGCATAATTCCGACATTTACGACATAAAATACACGTTTGGGCTCGGTTATTATTGTAATTAAGTGGTAAAAAGGATGGGTGTTTACACACCTATCAGTACTCAATACCATGTAAACAACATAGGCAACATTCGGGTCCAACAATTACTCATGACTTGTGTTCATTTATTTTCAAATAGCATGTATCCCCCTCGCGGGTATTAAGACATTTAGTAGCTAGCATGAAAAGAGAGGCTACAGACTCACCTTAGTATAAGAGACCTAGTGAGATGATCATCGATGATAGAGGATGCCTTTCAAACACGAGAACCGCTACCTATCAATAAGGCGTGTTCATTAATAATGACTCGAGAAATAAATCATACATAAGAATATCAAACTCAAACTCATGAAATCACAAAAAACTCGAGAGAAAACGATACAAATAATGCTATTACACTCTTCTACACATATACTTTACCATTTTATACTCTCGACAAAATCCGCCGGCACATACCATATGTACTAGCTTATTTACCCCATTTAGACTCATCAAACGTTTATGAAATGACTCGAGGAACTAACTTACTATCTATAGAAAGTCCTCTAACAAGTTTATCAAATGACTTTACTTTTAAAGTTCCTTACCCGACTCATCTTTGAACGACAAAAACCGGACAGTTTTACGTTATCGACTCATACAACCGTTTTAACTTCTATAAACGACTCCATTTACAAAACCGACTCTTAGGTTTGAAAATAAACTCACCCTCTAGGGTTTACACTTCTTCATAAGTATATGATTCATTTCAAAATTCAATCTATAGTCCGCGAGATTCGATCCAAATATCGACAACAACTATATGTCGTGCCGATACTCGTCTCCCGGTACACGAATAATCAAAACATCATAACTTCTCGCTCGGTTGGAGCTAGAAGCTCTACTTTATATCAAATCTAAGCTAATAGAATTATCTACAACCCTATGCCATTAGTTAAGCCTAAATAAAATCATAAGGTACCCAAAAATACAGTTTTCCCACTGATCTAAAACACCCTTCTAAAACTTGCATGAAATCATGTTTTTAGCTAAAACCAACCATAGTTATGATCATCCCATAACCCTAATACTAACATATCTCAACCATAACACTTGTACCATCATCAAAATTAAAAAACCAAAATCAAAATCAAGTTTTTAACAAAACTTTAGCATGAAAACCTTTTGATCATCACAAAAACCACATGCATGAGCATGGTTTTGACCTACCAACCTAGAAAAAATGAAACATCATGCATGTACCCAAAATTGGTACCAAAATGATCTCCTTAAAATTCTAAGGATGGGTCTTGTGCTAGTTTAGCTTAGATCATAGTAGAAATTTGATGAAAATTGGTTATGTGATCAAGGGGGGTGACGGCTTGAATTATTAAAGGAAGAGAGAGGAAAATATTTTTCTAATTAGTGGTTTCTATGTGAAAGTAGGTGAAAAATGAAGCTTATATATGGTGGTGGAGGGACCATTGTGGTCAATTTGCAATAGTTGTGGTCTAAAATGTAAATAGTTAGCTAAAAAGCGGGAAATGACTATTAGTCAATTTTGAAAATATTCACGGGGCTCGGGTTTCATAAAAATACTTTTCAAAAGTTAAAACGTACCTCAAATATAATAATATTGACTCCCGACTCGACTTAACACGTCATTTAAAAGAAAACATCAAAAATGACAAACATCGAACAACCAACAATAAAACGTAAAATTTTAGGCATCCATCGACATCACTCTTGCTAATACTCCTTATACTTATTAAATATATAATATAAGTCTTCTAACATCGGTTTAAACTTAAACCTCCAAAAATAAATATCATTCAAACTCATCAAAAATTTCAAAAATAGTCGTAAAGTAAGATTAAGCAATGACCTCGGTTTCAGGTTATCACAATGGTCATCGTGTGAAGCATTACTTTGGGGAGGACATTTCCGTTGAAATGGTCCAAGAGACCCCCATTTTCCCCATGAATTATTTGATTGTGGGATGAGTCAAGCTAGAGAATCCTTAAATCGAGCTTGAATAACTAAGTTAGCTCATTTAGAATAAAGTGTGGAATAAAAGGGTATATAGTCGAGATGAAGTGTAGGGGTGCCTATCTTTTGTATTCTTGGTGTTTGTAGGGTTGCTCTCTCTCATTTCATGCTTGGAGCTTATGGAGGAGGCCCTCGTATCTGGTTCACTTTGATACTTTTATGATTTAAAATTGACTCTTAATAATGTCTAACATGAATTCACTTTAGTATACCTTTCCTTAGCTTGAGTTAAATAAAGTTATCCATGTCATAAGTGTAGGGGATTTACTCTAATACTCTTAAACGTTGAGGACAATGTTTATCTAAAGTGTAGGGGGTTCTTCTATCGAAGTGACCTTACCTAGAACATTGCCTTGCCTTCATGATAATTGGGAAATTAATTTTTCAATATTTTTCAAATTTTTGATCTACTTTGGCCACCAAAAAAAATATGTTTTTCATATTTTTTGCATTAATCAGTTTTACTCAAAAATATATGAAAAAGAAAAAAATATAATAGAGGATATGGTTTAACAAGATTAGATATCTTTGACATATTAGGCCCGCTATGAATATTTTGACTCAACCCGAGTTTGCTTATTCAAGCTTACTCTAGCTAGTATCCTTAACCATGTAGACTGTTATTAGTTTATTAGGCTAAGCATCCACGAGTCTCATTATTTGAGATTTTAAACTGTGGAGAACGAGAGATGATAGAGTTTAAAGCAAGTGTAAAGGGCTAGATAAACCTCATATTAATTACTTGTGGCTATTATATCCCATTTCATTACCTTTACTTTCTCGTCAACGCATGTATATATTGTTAATAAATCAAGAACGGTTTTAATTGGTTTGTAGTCTTATATGCATTTTTGACTAATCATTCGTGGTTGGTATAAGTATGTCTTAAGATTCTAAGTTAGAACGTTTTATGTGTACTATACTTATGTCATGCTTAATACTTAGCGGGTGTTTTTGCTTTTATTCTTTTCATTTATTTGTGAGGAATAAAGAAAAATAAGAGTGGCTTATAAAAAAATGAGTGGCTAGAAAAAAAATAAAAATAAAAAAAGTAAAAAATAAAAAAAGTAAAAAATAAAAAATAAAAAATAATTATACACGACTCCCAAGAGGGGCAGTGAATTGTTAATTATAGTAGCTATTAAATTCCAATATTACTCTCACAAGGGTTGCGGGGATTTAATAGTTGCTCCAATCCAATATTACCTTAACGGGTTGCGGGATTGAAGATCCAAGGTCTCAAAAAGGCGGCGGATATAAATTATTGCGTGAGTTTTATATTTCTTTTCTTAGCGAGTGAGTAGCTACTTATTAATGCATGACATAAGGATCTTACACATAAGTCGAATGACTTATTATTTTGGGTCGGACTTATATTAATTATGGGTGGTTTTTCGAGTAATGGATAAGATGATTACTTAGGATTAAACCGTGCTTCCTAATTTTCAGATTTTACATTTCTTACATTTCACGCTTTAAATAATGACAAATTTGCTCTCAAGCAATTTTCTCAAATAATAACCGGTCTTAGAGGCAAAATAAGTGGTGGTATAATGGTAACACAATTAATTTTAATGAATAAATCGATGCACTTTCACTTATGAATAACAATGATCTCATTTTTAAGCTTGGTATGTGGGAAAGTGAAACTTGAGGATGATAAGTATTCAGCCCTAATCAAAGTCATTGAGTTCTTTATGAGTTATGTCCATCAAATCATTTCAAGAAAAATACAAAAAATATATAAATAGAATTGTTTTTATTGCATTGCATTGTAGAAATCAAATTCATGCATCATATAGTGTAGCCTAGTGTAAAACATTTCATCTTAGCCAAGGTGGATTAATTATGAGAAAAATATAATTTAGAGCTTTGAAATATTGCATTGCATGAGGCCATGACAATGATCAAGTGTAGGGATTTGATATGAGTGAAATCTCATATCAATTATAACATATCAAACCCCAAAACACAAAGAAATGTGTAAAAGCAGTATTACGGGGTATTCTTTGTCGTTTGTGATTTTGTAGGTAAAAAGATACAATTTGGTGCAAACACAGATTCTAAGGCATTACTATTGAAGAAAATACAAAAGAAGGACTCATTGTGACAAGTCTTCAAAGTCAATGGACCTTTCTTGCCAAACTTCCAAAGTTGAAGGACTAAAAGTACAAATTCAAAGAAAGTCGAAGAGTCAAGTGGAAGTCAACTCAAGTCAAAGGATCAATATTGTTCAAGACCAAAGTCAAAGGGGTGAAAAAGACAAGTTCATGAAGTGATTAGATTAAAACATCAAGTCTTCCAAAGTTAAGGGGTTGATTCTGCCAATTTGGAAAGATATATGAAGCTTAATCCATGTGTTATGCCTATCAACCAATCAGAACACTCAAAGCCTTGCACACGGATCACTGACTCATAGTCAAAGCTATTAATGAGCCGTTTACACATTTATTAAGCATATCCTAACAGTAATCCCCACTAGACAGCTTTTAACCAATCATATTTTGAGAACAAGATAATGATCCGAGAGCTTTGTTCTCTATAAATACTATCAAGACACGTGGACAAGACTAACACTAGATCGAAGAGCACGATATAGACACTTTCATGAAAAACGTTCAACATGAAAAATGATCGCACTGAGAAGATGAATACATCCCAGCAATCCAATTAAAAAATCATTGAGGGAATCAAATTCCCCCAATTTGGGAAGAACACTTGAAGAACTAAAATCAGAATTATGACACCTGGCAGCTTCTTATTAGCCAAGACACGTCACCCTACTCAACGACATCTCATATTCAGCCTATAAATACCACTAGATAGTCTCATTTGTAATGATGTAGCTTAAGTGTGAAATTCACACACACTTAGCCTAATCTAGTTTTCTCTCTCACTTTCTCTAGTTATAACTGCTTAGGGTGATTGATAACCACCCTAAGTTAGTTAGTTAGGTATTTGTAACATAAATTCACCATTAATAACAGATTCAAGTTCACAAAATTCTCAATTCTCCTTTACTCTATTGTATTCATCATACATATCCTCCATTGTTTGTGATTCTGTTATTCTACCATGAATAACTGAATCAAGCTAGTGTTTTGGAAGCTTTCGATGAGATCAGAATAGTTGCAGTTCAAGTTCCTTCCAGTTTCTAGCCAGTAGCCATTATTCAGAATTGTAGCAGGGTACACTAGTACAAAAAGTGGTTTTGGTCACACATATCAAATTTTGTGTAGTCACAAATAATTTTTTTTTGTGACTGAATTTGCCAGTCATAAATAAATAGTCACACTTGAAGTCAGTTTGTATGACCATTTCGTATTTTGTTTGTCACGCATATGAATATTTATGTGACTAGGGCTAACAACTGCTTTTTGGATGAGTCGTTAGTCACTTAATAATTTGAAAGTGTAATAAGTGTGTAAACACTTATCCTTTTGCCACTAAAATCCAGGTAAAACAAGACCTAATCATGTGTTTAGTATCGTAAAAGTCAGAATTACGCGTGGTTTTGTGTTTTTGTGTGAAATAGGTACAAATATTCAAAAGGAAAGAAAACACGGGATTTTACGGTCAAATGTTGAAGAAAAGTCCAAGAAAGAGACGAAGACAAAGTCAAAAGACCAAAAGTGTGCCCAAGTTCACGAAAACCGGCTAAACCGACACGAGTTTAAAGAAAATGACCAACGAAGCCGAAATCGAGCTCATTTTTAGTGGAATTAATATTTTATGAAGTTTAATGGGCTTGTGGGTCCCGCATTTGGGTTAATGGGCTCAAAAGCCCATTTAGAAGCTAAATGTTTCTTGTTTAAAAACTAGAAAGCCCATTATGGCCCAATACTCCAAAGTTAAAAAGACGAATACAAATTGGGCCAAGCACACACCAATAAACAAAATGGGACGGAGTGTTATCATTCAGTTGGGCCAAGCCCAATTTAACCAAACCTTGGACGGTGAAAAAAAAAACAAATGTGAAGTTTATTCACTTATCTTGAACAAAAGTGTTGGTCAACACCTCACACGGTCAACTCTTCAACCCCTCACACGTATCAATCTCACCCACTCACGCATTAAATTATTTTTTACCCTCCCCACTCACTTTTCATTCGTTACAAACAATAAAACAACCCTTCACTGTTTTCTTTCTCTCCCAAAAAATTAACACAGCTTTTCTCAAAACCCTAATCTACCAATACACAAAAATTACCCAAGAAATATTGGGGGTTTTATTAAAAACGTATGATTCACACGAGTTTGGATTAAATCCCCACACAAATCGGATGCAACACTATGGTGGTCCTCATCCTTAAATCCAACGTGGCCTCTTTTCTTTGTTTTGATTGGTGAAAACAAATCACCATACACAAATCACCTAATTAAAATCCTCCACCTCAGCATAAACAAACACAACAAACACACCCACATGCCACGAGGGCAATCCGTGGCTCATAATTTAATTTCATCCGTTGATTGAAGAAAGAAGAAAGAGAAGAAGGATTCAATGGCCTGGATTGATTGCTTAATCATGAAGCTATGAAGAGGGTTTCTCCTATAAAAACCCCATCATTATGTGTAATTTTTATGCACTTTTCTTTTATTTTTAATTTTCTGCAATTTAGATTTAGGATTAAATTGTAATTTCATTTTCCAGTTAATGTAATTTCTTTTTATTAATGAAAACTTTACTTTGAATTAATTTGAATCTCATTTAATTTTCTGTCAAAAGTTTGATTATAATTTTCTTTCCTTTTTTTTATATTACTGTTCGTTGTTATTATTATTATAAAAAAAATAAATAAATAAAAAGAAAGTGAATTAAAATATTTTTCCCACTGGGAAAATATAAAAATAATGTTCGAGTGTTACTGCTTAGTTCGAGAAGTTCTTGATTCTTGGTTCGAGAAGGTGATTCGAAGGTGGTGTTTGTTTGTTTTGGTTCAAAAGGAGGCACAGCGCCATCCTTCTTCCCAACAGAATCGACACAAGGTTCTTAATCTTCTTTTTATTATTTATTTTTTCTTGTTAAGATTTAGTTTAATTTTAAATCTGCTTTGTTTATCTGCTTTTATAGTTTAGAACTGCTATAGTTACTGTTTGGAATTATTTGTCTGCTTTATTTATTGGTTGTAGCTTTAAGTATATTTTATCTGCTTATGATTTGACACTGTTTGGATCTGCTTAAGCTGTTTCGTTTTAAGTTGTTTATTTAAGTTTGTTTATGTTTATCAAGTTAATTTTGATTTGAGTTTTAATAGTTTGTTAATCTGCTTATTAGGTCTTTTGCTTATTTGATTTATTGCTAAATTAGTTTTTATTTTGATTGCTCTTTAAGATTTATATGCTTGTTTGCTTTTTTTTAGTAGTCTAGCTTATTTGCATTTGCTTATTCTTTAATGTTTGGATTTGAGTATTTTCAATATTTAATCTGTTTAGTTTGTTTGGAACTACTTTAAATTCGGTTTAAATTTATTCTGCTTATTTGCTTAACTGTTATAGCTTATTTCTGCTTATTTTTGTTTGTATTGCTGTTTAAGTTCCAGACTCTATTTGTCTGAGATTTATGTCTAAAAATAAAAATATTCCAAAAAAAAGTTGTTTGTCAGGGGGCTCGAACCCCTGACCTCTCAAACAACAGACCAACGCCTTACCATCTCCCCTAGCTTTCTGTTTGTGTTTATTTACTTAGCCTTTAATTAATATAGGATTTTTTTTCCCTTGTCAGTTTTAATTATTAGACTAAATACAAGTTTTAGTTTGTTTAAATTTAATTAAAAAGTTTTCATACATTTTCTTTTACATAGTTTAAACAAAAAAAATAAAAAGATAAAAAAAAGTATATTTTTGTTACTTTTATAAATTAGTTTTTTTAGTTTTATTAAAAATTAGTTTTAAATAATTTTTATTTAAAGTTTTCGTAGAATATTATTTTTAATTTGATTATAGTTTTTAAAAAAAAAGTATATTTGATTTTAATTAGTTTAATTAGTTTTAAAGATTTTTACTTTTTTTAATTAGATTAAATAACTTTTAGTATTATTTAAATTTGAAATTAGTTTTTAATTAAAAAGTTTTAGTTTAAAATATCAAATAGTATCGTTACCAAAAACAAATTAAGTCCTACGTTTAATCGGATTTCAATTTCGAGTGAGTCGAGGAGAAAACGAATATTAATCGATTAAAAGATTTGCCTTGCAAAATCTTAGTATTAAAATGGCGCCGCTGCCGGGGATACACCCTTCCTAGTAAGAAATGTTTGCCTAAGGATACCCCACTTTTCTTTGACTTGTGTGATTTAACCACCTCGGGGTTTATTTCCTTTTGTGATGGAAATTATGTGTTTGACTCGGGTGGATTTTCATGGGGTATGCCTTATATGACTTTGTTTCACCTCTTTATCATGGAGAGATTTTCCTCCCTTGGAAATCTTGGTTTTCCCATGATCTTCCCATTTGAATGATGACATTCGGGAATTCGAGTCGAGCTAGAGACTCGTAATAAATAAATCAAGCATCGTATAACTAGGTTAGATTTTTACCTTTACCATCCTTTTCACTTTTTTTTTACCTTCATCCATTTCCACCAATAAGTGTAGGGGGGAGCCAAGTAGGTTGTTTGTGTGTTGTGATGTTGAGCAGGGAAATGAGCTTTAATGATCCACTTTTGGTTCTTTTGACGCGACCCGTGATCCCGTGTTCCCATGTTACCCGGTTCTATCAAAACTATTGTGATTCATACATGTATATAAATAAAACAAATAAATGTAATCACTTTAGTTGTCCCTTCCTTAGCTCGATTTTAAACAACGTACTCAATGTCCTAAGTGTAGGGGAGTTTATTCTCCCACATGCCTAAACATTGAGGACAATGTTTATATTAAGTGTAGGGGGATTCTATCGAATTTTAGTGGACTTTTCCATGAATTGACCCCATTTAACCGAAAAATTTAAAAAAATTTCAACGTTTTTCAAATTTTTGATCTATTTTGGCCTAGTAGTATTTTCATTCATTTCCTTTCCTTTTGACATCGCATCGTATTTATATTTTCCATTTCAAGAATAAAGTCAAAAATAAACAAATAAATAAACAAAATGGTTTTAACAAGTTTAGATATCTTTGATATATTAGGCTCGTCGTGAATATTTTGACTCAACCCGAGTTTACTTATCCAAGTTTTCTCTAGCTAGTATCCTTAACCATATGGACCTTAATTGGTTTATTAGGCTAAGCATCCACGAGTCTCATTCCTTGAGATTTTAAATTGTGGAGAACGAGAGATGATAGAGTTGATAATAAGTTTAAGGGTTAACTCTTATTTATATGAGTTTTTGTGGCTCTTTCTTCCCACTT
This sequence comes from Glebionis coronaria, assembly GCA_025667525.1. Taxonomy (NCBI): domain Eukaryota; kingdom Viridiplantae; phylum Streptophyta; class Magnoliopsida; order Asterales; family Asteraceae; genus Glebionis; species Glebionis coronaria. The sequence goes on along the minus strand of CM046878.1, from coordinate 309,014,223 downwards.
GTATATTTAATTGCTTAATAAATGAGGATTTTTGCGGTGTCGATTCGATATCTTAACTCTTAGACAAATCTTTATTCTCCTTATAATTATAGCGTGAACACATTGAGGGTGCCAGCGTTGTGGACTTCCGACTAAGGTGGCTCATAACCACTAAGTAGGAGGTATTCAGACCATGGGACCGCAGAATTTGGCCTACTATACATATCATAAATAAAGAAAGAATAAGATTAAAACATGACCTCAAGGAGCCTTAGGGTGTGGGGCATGTAGCACGAACCTTGTCATTAGAGCCTTAGGGTGTATGGCATGGTAAGTGTTGATAAAAATTGATCCAAAAAAATCAATTCCCTCATTTATCGTTCAAGGAGCCTTAGGGTGTGGACAATAGACGGGGAGCATTTTTACATCTTAAAGAGCCTAAGGGTATATGATGTGAACTTGCTAAACTCCACATAAAGTCTACATGACTTTGAAGGAATAATTAATAAGTAGTACTATTGGCCAAATTTTGGGTCCGGGAATTTATTCCCCAAATCGTTTTAAATCATCCTTGATGTGGGCTTACTTTAGTGACAACGTTTTTTAGGACGAGGTTAGGTTTTGAGTGTCGGGTTTGCACCGTTTGGCCTTTATTTTTGGAATAATAATTATCAAATAAGTCAAATGAGCCTACGGGTGAATGACAATCAATAAAATCTAGAGATACAAAGTAGGAATTGGAGAAAGAGCATTAAACAATTGTCTTATATAAGTGTTTTTAACTTGAGGACTTATGGTAAACAATGATCTCGTTTTTAAGCTTGGTATGGGGAACGTGAAACTTGAGGGTGACTGATATTCATGACACCAAAACCCTAATTTAAGTCTTAGATTTATTTACGAGTTTCTTCCATCAAATAATTTCCAAGTTAATAAATCGTTATAACTTTTGTTTCCTTTAAACTTTTTATCTTTTCATCATAGTAGTAGTAATAGTAATAAAGGCCGAGATGGATTAGTTATGAGAAAAATGTAACTTTATGCTTTAAAATAATGCATTGCATGGGGTCATTGCAATGGTCAAGTGTAGGGGATTTAATAAGTGTGTAAACACTTATCCTTTTGCCACTAAAATCCAGGTAAAACAAGACCTAATCATGTGTTTAATATCGTAAAAGTTGGAATTACGCGTGGTTCTGTGTTTTTGTGTGAAATAGGTACAAATATTCAAAAGGAAAGAAAACACGGGATTTTACGGTCAAATGTTGAAGAAAAGTCCAAGAAAGAGACGAAGACAAAGTCAAAAGACCAAAAGTGTGCCCAAGTTCACGAAAACTGGCTAAACCGACACGAGTTTGAAGAAAATGACCAACGAAGCCGAAATCGAGCTCATTTTTAGTGGAATTAATATTTTATGAAGTTTAATGGGCTTGTGGGTCCCGCATTTGGGTTAATGGGCTCAAAAGCCCATTTGGAAGCTAAATGTTTCTTGTTTAAAAACTAGAAAGCCCATTATGGCCCAATACTCCAAAGTTAAAAAGACGAATACAAATTGGGCCAAGCCCAGACCCATAAACAAAATGGGATGGAGTGTTATCATTCAATTGGGCCAAGCCCAATTTAACCAAACCTTGGACGGTGAAAAAAAAACAAATGTGAAGTTTATTCACTTATCTTGAACACAAGTGCTGGTCAACACCTCACACGGTCAACTCTTTAACCCCTCACACGTATCAATCTCACCCACTCACGCATTAAATTATTTTTTACCCTCCCCACTCACTTTTCATTCGTTACAAACAATAAAACAACCCTTCACTGTTTTCTTTCTCTCCCAAAAATTAACACAACTTTTCTCTAAACCCTAATCTACCAATACACAAAAATTACCCAAGAAATATTGGGGGTTTTATTAAAAACGTGTGATTCACACGAGTTCTGATTAAATCCCCACACAAATCGGATGCAACACTATGGTGTCCTCATCCTTAAATCCAACGTGGCCTCTTTTCTTTGTTTTGATTGGTGAAAACAAATCACCATACACAAATCACCCAATTAAAATCCTCCACCTCAGCCTAAACAAACACAACAAACACATCCACATGCCACGAGGGCAATCTGTGGCTCATGATTTAATTTCATCCGTTGATTGAAGAAAGAAGAAAGAAAAGAAGGATTCAATGGCCTGGATTGATTGCTTAATCATGAAGCTATGAAGAGGGTTTCCAGGGTTTCTCCTATAAAAACCCCATCATTATGTGTAATTTTTATGCACTTTTCTTTTATTTTTAATTTTCTGCAATTTAGATTTAGGATTAAATTGTAATTTCATTTTCCAGTTAATGTAATTTCTTTTTATTAATGAAAACTTTACTTTGAATTAATTTGAATCTCATTTAATTTTCTGTCAAAAGTTTGATTATAATTTGCTTTCCTTTTTTTATATTACTGTTCGTTGTTATTATTATTATAAATAAATAAATAAATAAAAAGAAAGTGAATTAAATATTTTTCCCACTGGGAAAATATAAAAATATTGTTCGAGTGTTACTGCTTAGTTCGAGAAGTTCTTGATTCTTGGTTCGAGAAGGTGATTCGAAGGTGGTGTTTGTTTGTTTCGGTTCAAAAGGAGGCACAGCGCCATCCTTCTTCCCAACGGAATCGACACAAGGTTCTTAATCTTCTTTTTATTATTTTTTTTTCTTGTTAAGATTTAGTTTAATTTTAAATCTGCTTTGTTTATCTGCTTTTATAGTTTAGAACTGCTATAGTTATTGTTTGGAATTATTTGTCTGCTTTGTTTATTGGTTGTAGCTATAAGTATATTTTATCTGCTTATGATTTGACACTATTTGGATCTGCTTAAGCTGTTTCGTTTTAAGTTGTTTATTTAAGTTTGTTTATGTTTATCAAGTTAATTTTGATTTGAGTTTTAATAGTTTGTTAAATCTGCTTATTAGGTCTTTTCCTTATTTGATTTATTGCTAAATTAGTTTTTATTTTGACTGCTCTTTATAATTTATATGCTTGTTTGATTTTTTAGTAGTCTAGCTTATTTGCATTTGCTTATTCTTCAATGTTTGGATTTGAGTATTTTCAATATTTAATCTGTTTAGTTTGTTTGGAACTACTTTAAATTCGGTTTAAATTTATTCTGCTTATTTGCTTAACTGTTATAGCTTATTTCTGCTTATTTTTGTTTGTATTGCTGTTTAAGTTTCAGACTCTATTAGTCTGAGATTTCTGTCTAAAAATAAAAATATTCCAAAAAAAAGTTGTCTGTCAGGGGGCTCGAACCCCTGACCTCTCGAACAACAGACCAACGCCTTACCATCTCCCCTAGCTTTCTGTTTGTGTTTATTTACTTAGCCTTTAATTAATATAGGATTTCTTTTCCCTTGTCAGTTTTAATTATTAGACTAAATACTAGTTTTAGTTTGTTTAAATTTAATTAAAAAGTTTTCATACATTTTCTATTACATAGTTTAAACAAAAAAATAAAAAGATAAAAAAATATATTTTTATTACTTTTATAAATTAGTATTTTTTTAGTTTTATTAAAAATTAGTTTTAAATAATTTTTATTTAAAGTTTTCGTAGAATATTATTTTTAATTAGATTATAGTTTTTTTTTAAAAAGTAGATTTGATTTTAATTAGTTTAATTAGTTTTAAAGATTTTTACTTTTTTTAATTAGATTAAATAATTTTTAGTATTATTTAAATTTGAAATTAGTTTTTAATTAAAAAGTTTTAGTTTAAAATATCAAATAGTATCGTTACCAAAAACAAATTAAGTCCTACGTTTAATCGGATTTCAATTTCGAGTGAGTCGGGGAGAAAACGAATATTAATCGATTAAAAGATTTGCCTTGCAAAATCTTAGTATTAAAGTGTTACCGAATCAAAGTCTGGTTCAAGTAGTAGTCACATTATACCTATACATGTGTGACAAATATTTATCATACACACATTGAATGTGACCAAAAATCATATATGGTCACATAGACTTATTTTACAAGTAAGAAATTGATAAACAAGGTTGTCACACACACTATTTTAATGTGACTAGTATATTTTGTTAAATGTTAACCACACATGAATTTTGTGTGTGTGAAAAGTTGAAAGTTGGTATAGAAACATTTGCCACTATATTTATTTAACTGTGACAAATATTTTACAATTACTTGAAGACTATGATCAAATATAATACATGATCACATTAAATTGTCAAACAATTATGTGACTATATGTTTGCCAATAGTCACAACATTTGAGAAATGTGTAACTAAATTATATTTATGGTCACATTATAATGGGATTATCTATGACCAACACATTGAAAACGTCACACAGTAAAATATTCATGTGACAAATATTTAGAACCAAATGTAATCTCAATTTTCACTAATGTTAATATTAGTCACATATTTAGAACCAAATATTCTAGGGTTTAACTCCTAGACCTTGTTTTTTGCTATTTTTTATAAACACAATAAGCCCCAAAAACACAGAAAGCACACACTTTCTACATGTCCAATGAGAATGCTAATTCTTGGAACTTTACAAAAATTAATTACATGCATGAATATGCATTAGATGTCGGCATGTAGGCTGCTGACTCTTTGTATTCCATCCTTGGTTATATAAACAAGGATTAACTAATGAAATTAATCATAACAAAAACATAACAAACACTTAATTATTAGTATTTTAAGAATCAAAAAATGGCTTCTTCATCAAAAAGAACATTTTCTACTGCTTTTGAAGATACCAGTGCAGTAGAAAACAAGTTTGTATCATTTATTTTATTAACGTTGTATCTTTGTTAACATAATTAGTACTAATAATCTCATATGTTCTTTTCAGGAAACCTTGTGTGGTACCCAAAGTTAAAGCTAATGCAGATGGAGAGTTCCCTGTTGTTTGTCCTTATAATGATCCATATGAAGAGTACGATTGCTATGTTGAGGAAGCTCACGAACAGCGACAATGGAAGCTGGAAGACGAAGAGAATGCCCGACTTGAACAACAATGCCAGAGGGAGGAAGCTGCTTCCTTAAGAAGGAGGAAACAGGAGCAAGAACAACGTGAGAGGTGGAAGCTGCTTCCTTTAGAAGGAGGCTAGAGGAACAACACCAGATGGAGGAAGCTTATAGGAGGCAACTGGAGGAAGAAGATCAAATAAGTGATGATGATGTTTATGATTCTGAGCAAGAAATTGAAGAAGAAGAAGATAAGTTCAAAGAGTCTTTTGATTACGATGAACTTCATTTGGCTTTTGATCCTGAAAAATATCCAAAGTTTGATTAATTAGAGAAACAAAATGTTTGTTTTTATTTAAAAACTGTAATCCTTTAGTATTATTAAGTTGAATTTATGTTTGATCAGTTTTCATCTTGTCTTTTTTTATTTTACTTCAGTTATTTCAAAGTTTTCATTTTTAGTTTGGTTAATAATTAAGCACATTGTTTGAACAAATTAGTTGTTTATAGGAAATTAGACACGAATTGGAATAAATACTTGGGAGGACTAGTGAAAATTGATTAAAAAGATAAAAAAAATCTTAACTTGTGCTTGACTAGATAATGATTAAAAACGAAATAAGCTGAAACAAGCATCTTTTCAAGAAAATACTCAATATTAGCTTTGTTCTGAGTGAAGAATGGCCTATCAGTATTGTTAAAAACATATGCTCAGAAGATTAAGGCAAGAGCCTAACAACTTTCTATCCAACTGGAAAAGAATTGCAGATGTAATAGCAAAAACTTAAAAGCACCTTAGAGTTAAGCTAAGTCGAAAACATAAACTGCTCTAAGCTTAATTAGTTTTGCTGGAGAAGGCGGAAAAAAAATTAGGTTATAAGATCCACCGAAGTGTAAAGCCTTAACCGGATGTGTAACAGGTAACGTTGACACAAAAATCTTGGTTATATGTGTTATGCATCTAGGATTATACAACTCACAACATGAATAAATAAAATACAAGATGAACCATGTTTACATCCATGAAATACAAGTCTAATTTCATAATATTGATCATAATATTGCAGGTTCATACAAAATGGGAATGACAACATATTTGCATTCCAAAAAATAATGGATACACCCATCCATGCAGATTAGTGTTTAAAATTGTTTACATAAACTATACCTACACTTAACCGAAATAGTCTAAAGAAGATTCATCAGAAACATCCATAAACATAGATAACAAGTTCTTCCATAGCCTACCCCCTACAGGTTCCTTTATAGCCTGCCCCCTCTTCCTTTTTCCTAGCTTTGTTTCAAGTTCTTTCAATTTTTACAAGGCAGGAAACATACTACATTTCTGATAGGTGGGAGCCTTTCTGTTGTAGAAAATGGAGACCGAGAAGATGACTCTGCTTTTGGTGTACATCCTTTGCTAACACTTGGACTGACTATCTGTTTGGATGACCCACTCGCCTTGCCTACAGTCTGACTAGATGAGCCAATAGCTTTTCCTTTCTTCTTGGACGATGAATAGGTCTCTCCCCAAGTCTCGTCCGAACTACAATCATCTGCAGAGGTGCTGTAATACTTGGAAGGTTCATCCTGGTCATCATGAAATGGGTGTTGGAAATACTTGGAAGGTTCATCCTGGTCATCATGAAATGGGTGTTGGAAGTCTTTAGTGTTCACATGATCAAAGCTTTCATCTAATGACAGCAAATCTTCCTCAGAGATTTCAAAGCTTTCATTTGATGATAGCATATCTTCTTTAGAGCTTTCAGAGGAATCAACCATGATAACATCTGTAAATTACAAGACAAATTTTAATAAATTCAGATACTAACAACCACCAGATACTCAAAACAATAAAACATTCATATACAAAATTATTGAATGTTAAAATTTAATATACTAACCTCCCTGCAACAGTCTTTGTTTGAAATGTTGGAATTCCCTTTCAAGCTTTTCCACCCTATTATGTAGGTTAGAAAGATCAGTTGTGGTATCAGCTTCCATTGAACCGTTTCCTTTTTCTTTTTTTCAAGTCAGCTCCTGTATCTACATCAGTTAACAAAAACCATAATCCCACATAAGTTAACTACAAATACATAATCACATGTCTGCTCTAAAGTTTAATAGCTGCACATAAACGACATCTTAAGCCCGTTTTTTCTTCGAGGTAGATATATCCACGATTCCTCTATCTCGTGAATATGTTCATCTCCATTCCTAATATATGAATCCAATATGCACATGCTTCTTTTTTTTTATCCTTTTTTATGTAAGTAGCTCAAAATTTGACCTTCGCATTCGGTCTTCGATTGATATCAGTATCATCAATACCCATGAAAAAGCGAATATGAGTGCCAAAGTAAGAGGTCCTTTACTAAAAAGCCTAAACAAAAAGATGTTAATGAATATTGGATTCACATATTGGGCACGAAGATTATGATTTTCACGAGAAAGAGGAATCATGGCGATATCTACCTCTAAGAGCAAACGGGCTTGAGATGTCGTCTATGTGGAGCTATAATACTTTAGAGCATACATGTGATATCGAAGCTAGTGAATAACTATATTTCTCTAAAGGTTAAAATTTAGTTTACTAACCTCCCTGCAACTGTGTCTGTTTAAAAAGTTGGAATTCCCTTTCAAGCTTTTCCACCCTATTATGTAGATTAAAAGGATAAGATGCTTTATCAACTTCTGTTGGTCCCTTGCCTTTTTCTTTTTTGTTTAAGTTAGCTCCTGTATCTGCATCAGCATATAACCAACATATAAACAACATAGTAACTAAACCAATGCAGCTATGAAAACGTATAGACTTCTTGGCCAACATTTTTGAATCTAAGATGGCATCGACATAACAACCTACATATTTTCGTTTACTGATTGTAGTAAAAATTACACCTCTTGTTTAGGAAAACAAAAGAGCGTATATGAGCGATAAGTATCGAGTGATGATTTAGGAAAATCAACACTAATGACCCTTAATGGTGTGAAAGTTCGTTTCCCAAGGAGGTATATGTGTGTGAAAAACTTGCCAAATGTTTGTGATTAATGATTGGTTTAGAAGGGGATTAGAAGAGAAAATAACGAAGACGTAAAAAAATAAAAATTACCAAGAAAAATCACTACTAGAAAGTTAAAACGTAGAACCTTAAAAATCACAAAAATAAAAATAAATTCTAAAAATTACCAAAAATTCACCAAAAATCAAAAATAATAAACTAAGAGTTTACCAATTATCAAAACTTTTTTCAAACCTTTTAAATAATTAAATATTCAATTTTTAAATGCTAATTAAAGCCCTAAAAATAAAATAAATTATCAAAAAGCCCAAATAAAGATTTTTCAATTGATAAACCTCTAAAATGACCTAAAATGATTAAAAACTATTTTTAGAGATTTTTAAAACTAATAAAAACTATTTAAAATGATTTAAAAACTATTAAAACTTAAAATAATTATAAAAATTAATCTAAAAGTGATAAAATTATTCTAAAAGTTGCTAAATTCCTATTTTAATGTGTTTAACCTAAGAAAAATGTAAAAAGTTGGAAAAGTGAAATTTTAAAAATAATAATAAAATAATAATAAAATAATAATAAAAATCCAAAAATTATAAAAAATTCTAAAAACTTGCAAACTAGTTTATTTTAACCTAAATAATCAGAAAATCAAAGTGAAATTACCAAAATACCCCTAATGGGCCCTCAAATGGGCCAAATCCAAAAACAGTCAACCTAAATGGGCTTTTGGGCCCAAAAAGTCAAACTTGGCCCAATTGACTTGGAAAAGCCCTATCTGAAAATTTAATTCTAAGAACAAAACTCTAAAGGCCCAAAAGCTGAAAATATGCTTATCACAGCTTATTGAACACAAAGCTTATTCTTATTGGGCTTTTCAGCCCATTAAGCCATAAGCTAATGCCATAAGCTCTAATTTGACACACAACCCTCTTTTAGGATGCTTAAGAGATCTGTCAAAAGAAATTTTCAATAAGCTAACTCAATAAGCCAGAAAATAGAAAGGCAAAAATTCACTAAACGACAAAATAGTCGTTTTTGAGAAATAATGCACCTCAGAAGCTGATTCAACTTGCAAAAGCTTTCAAATGGACTCAATAAGCAATATCAATCAAGAAAAATCTAATAAGCACAAGAAATAAGCCAGATTAATCACAAATGAACTTATGTAAAAGTCAAAGGAGTTGGTTTTCTAGTCAAACCTAAAAGTCAACCACCCAAATGCTCCAGGATGAACAAATGGGTCAAAATATGAGCAGCTATTACAAAAACAAAGTTGTTGCTGGTTAAAATAAGCTATAATAGCTTATTGATAAGCTGACACCAAAATTGCACTAGCAGTGGCAACCAGCAGGGGAAAGGAGTTCCCACTGCTTTGACTAATTGACCAAGCTTATTTGAGAGTTCTGGTTTGATTCAATTGGAAACAAAGGCACCCTTGTGATCAGTGAACCACAAGGAGTCAATAGCAACAATAAAATCACAAAATGATCCACACAATAAGCCACAATAAGCCAAACAGTTACCAGATAAGCACCAGATATGCAAATAAGCAGTTAAGCACTTAATAAGCAGATTTAAGCAAAATAAGCCAACCAAACTTAACCAGATGCACACACAAGCTATATAAACTAACAATAAACACAAAGCAACAAGAATCAAACACTGAATCAAAGTAAATAGCAAGATCAAAGCATAAAAAGTTTCTGATGAACAAAGAACAATATGTAGAAACAAGTTTGCTGATATACTTGACACTTGATCCAATTTCAAGCCTCAAATCCTTCTACCCTGGTGTGATTAACTATGATTTAGCACTTGTTACCCTTAACCTATGCTTAGATCTAGGTGTCCTCAAAATCCTAGCCAATTTTACCAAGTTATGAAGATTTTATAGCCAATCTATGAATCAATGTGTTCAAAGCCTCAAAACATGCAAACAGATGAACATATGCTCCCAAATAACAGATACCAATACTTGCATACAACACACAAGCACTTAACAAACCACAAATCCAACTTATGCAGTAATCCCAAACACCCTTTTAAAACTTATTTTCACAAATTTTCAAAGGCTTATGAAGATTCAACCCACAAATCAGATCAGTAACACCTCATTAACATCAAACAAAGCCAAATCAACAATAATCAACCACAATAACACAGATTCAAGCAATAATCCACAAAAATCACAAATAATCAGAAACTTAAAGAGAAAATGAAAAGGGAAGAAGGTGCAAACCTCCAAGACCTACATCCAGGCCCTGGATTGTTTGAGCTGAGGTACTAGCAAAACAAGTACCAGCTTCCAATGCTGCTAAGATGAACAAACACAAAGTGAGATAAAAAATAATGCCAACTTTCTGATTTTTGAAACCCAAGCTTTATCAACTAAAACCTTGCCTCAAAAACCTTCAAACATATAAATGGAACTCAGATTTTAGCTTCTCAAACACCAAACTTTTATAAATAACAGATTAGAACTCAAAATTTTAAGAAATTCAAACTTTATTTCATAAAAAGGAATTACAAAGATTAAAAGCTAAAATCTGGAACAAAGGGACTCTCACATGTTGAGGTCTCCTTTTATAGGCAAATGCCTGGCTAAACACTATTCATAAACCCTAGAAGTGATTTCTCTATAATGCCCTTGGTCTTCTAGACGTTTTCTTGGTGTGAGCTGTCCAAAATGCATCCAAACCATTTAAAATAGCTTTGTGATGAAGCAAATGATGTGGGCTGTTGATCTTGACACGTGACAATCCTTGTTGAGGAAGTTGTCACATGATGGTGAAACGGTTTTGGTGGTGGGGCCATTTGGTGAGTGGGAGTGAGTGTTTTAAGGTTGGGATGAGATTATAGGCGTGTGAATCAAGTGTGGGTAAGGGTAATTTCATTTTACCCTTTGTTTAAGTTGGTGTAAAATCTGGGTTCTTGACTGCTACAGTAACAACCTTTGATCCGATTTTGGGGGATTGGGATGTGTTTGGCGCATTTTTGAAGTTTAAATGTTTCATATGCACAAACTTAGCCCTCCTCTTTCCTTTCTTTTGTCACTTGGAGATAAAAGTCTGTCAGCGCCCAATTATACTTGTAACAACTTTCACCACTTGGCAATTTTGGCACATAACTTTTCAAAAGGGTTTTCAAGGGTTCTTTTTGCCATTTTGAGATATTTCAAGGACTGATTTTGAACATTCTTGATCTTCAAAGGTCTTCATTGTATCTTTGACTTTATGAGGGACCATTATTGGCAATTTTGATTTGTTGAGGGACTATTCTTGCCATTTCTTCAAAGTTGAAGGACCTTTTGTGTAATTTTGACAAACTTTAGGGACCAAACTTGTAATTATTAATATACAAGGGTTTTAAGTGCCATTTCTTCAATAAATGAGGATCAATCTTGTTTGTCTTCAAGTCTTCAAGGGTATTTGTTGAGAATTCCATGATTAGGGCCCGGTTCTTTGAACGGCTTCGTTTCTCGTGTCCGTTTTTCCTTGTAACTTGTGATATTTTGTCTTTTTCACGATATCCATACCTAAAATACACAAGTAAACAAACACAAGCATATATATGGTATTTTATGACATTTTTATGCATTTAAAGCCCGAAAAGAACGATGAGATCATGTATAAATGCCATCTCATCACTCCCCCATACTAAACCATTGCCGTGCCCTCACGCAATGCTAGAATAAAGTATCTAAGCATCACCAAAGTTCAATTTTATTAACCTTTATTGAAGAGTAAAAAGACTTGCAACATACTACGAAGATGTGTAAAGACATAATGTATGATTTTCATCACAAAAAGTAACTTTTAGGGTCAAAGAATAGAAACAAGTTAATGTCCCTTAGAGTAAACTTCGTCATCCTTGATTGTCATACAATCCATGCTAAGTGCAAAAACAAGATCATTGTTGGTACAAGTCACAATGCTAACACTACTCATACGTCCAAATTGTGTAAAACTTTTTCTCCCCGCAATCCTAGTTATTATAAAAGGAAACGGGTTACTAGCATTTTTTATCTATTTGTCATGGATCACAAGTGATTCATATTGACTAATTTGAGTAGTTATTAGTCCGAAAGCAAAGTAGCACGATTTGATCAATAGTTAGCCGAAGGACAAAATCTTTTAAAACGGCTTCTCATGTATCTCCTTAAGTTCATATCTTGGCATAGCTCGTTTCACGATTTGAGACCTTTCTCGGACCGATATTTGGCATGTACTTCATACTTCAAATCTTGGGAAGACGTTCTCGAAATTATGGTCTTCTCTTCATATATTTGGAATTTCTTCACTTGACGTTTTTGAGAGATTCTTCATATTGGACCACGACTTCATCATTTTTCTTCAATCTTTACTTTGGATTTTGATATACAACGATCCGCCTCCTTTTCGGACTTGGATATATTTATCCTCATACCTTGTTAGGGTCTTTTTGGATAGACTTTCTCCGTTCTTTGGGGGAGTAATAGCTTCTCGTCGTGTGTCTCGATCCTTCATATTGATTTAGGAATAATGATACTTCACATCATCTTTGGATCTTTAGCAAAAATAGAGCTCCTCATGCCTTGTTAGGGCCTTTTTGGATAATCGCCAATCTTCGCGTCCCGCTTCAATAAGTTATGCCTTGGCTATGAACTCTATTCAACCCCGAGCAACTTTTAAACGATCTTGCGCTAGAGGCTAAGTAACCTTTCAAATCGTACGACCTTACTTATTGCAATTATGATTTATTCCTAATGCATTGATCTTATGGGGAGAAAAAGCCATAATTAAAAACATATGAGTTTTTGAAAGAACACTTTCATGTTCTACGTTTAGCATGATCACTTGTCTAACTCTATCATTTCTCGTTCTTCACTATATAAAGACCTCTAATTAAAGAGACTCGTGATTACTTAGCCATGCAAGTCAAAATTAAGCCAAATTTGGATTAGCTTTCATTAAGACTATATCAAATCAAAGTTTTGGGTTTTCAAGCCACCTATAGGATCTTTCACTTTCTTGGACTTTTACAAGTTTAGAGAATGCGTTTTAAAGTTCCCTTGATAAGTGACTTTCTAGAATCAATTATAGGAACTTGCGAAAAGTTCTTGTTCTTAACTCGTAAGAGTTAAGACTTTCGCGTTTTAAAGCTCCCTATATAAAAGTCTAGCAAAACTTGAATTGAGCGGGTTAAGGAATGTAAATGGCTCCAAATGCCCATCAAGTCAAAAATTAACTCTTATTCTACCCAACGGAAAATATACATTCGTGTCTTAAAAACACTTATGAAAAACTAAGAAAAATTTTAAAATTTGGCCATTTTAGCCTTATTAGCAAAACAAAACATTGAAAATTGGAGAACGTGAGGGTGTAGCAAAGCAAGTACCTATTCACCCCCCATACTAAAAGTAAACATTGTCCTCAATGTTTCGAGTCTAAAGGTGGAGCACCCCCATACTAGAGACGAAGAGTCGAATGCTTAGGATCTAGCATGGAAAGGGTGATCAACAATATATCTAAAGCCGTTTATTAAGTATGCTAAAAGATAATTGTTAGAACAATAAAGGATATGTCATGGATTCGTGAAAAACTTCTTCAAACGAACGATGGGGGCTCACGTAAACGAACACGAGAGTCTTCAATCGTAGATGATGATGATCTAGATAACACAATCACGAGACAACGAGTTGAAAGGGTACAAGTCCCCTTATTAGTGAATAGTGAGCATAAAAGATAAGCATGGGATCTCCCCCACGAGGCACCTCATTTTTGATTACCGAGTCATGAGCTCGACTCGATCCCCTCAAAATGTGATCATTTAGGGAAAATCATGGTGTGGTCAATTTTTGATGGGGCTTACATGATAAACAAGGCCCAAAAAGCAACCGGTATAAAGGACTAGGTCCTTAGATGATGCAAAATACCGGGGTCGAAAATGGCGTTCTTGTTTTCATTGGAAAAACAAATTAACGCCACTTCAACATGTGCCATAAACTCAAAGAGTTTGAAGAAAAGAGATGAGAAGTAGAAGGGTGGGACAATTGGTAAGACAAACTTTCGAGCTACTCGAGGTAGACTCGCACCAAGCAAATAGATATAGTTTCCATTTATTGCATCGGTGGAAGACCGAGATTTCCCTTTACATGAAATTCCGGGATCGAATATCTCGTCCTCGGTGGACAAGGATGAGGGAACATAAGGGGCTTCCCCCATACTAGATCCACACAAAGCATCGTCAAAAGGAGTAGACGAGCTTGTAGCACTCAAAATACGCGGTGATGACGGAGTTAGATTTGTAGAAAAATCAATTAAATCACATTTAAAATCTTTTCCTTTTTTATCTTTTAAACTCTCCTTATGAAAACCCTTTTTGATTATGTCGAAAATATTCGGTGTTTCTAAGACGATGTTAGTCACACTAAAAATTCTCACATTTTGAAACCGTTTTGGTTTTGGTGGTGGCAAGTGCTCAAAACATTTATCGACGAAGAAAACCTCCCCATCGGGGTCTACATATTCATCATCCGAAAGATCTTCCGTAGAAACCGGCAACTTATCAACACTTTTCAAGAATGAATGTTCTAGGTGAGGCGAAGGATTTTTCGATTCAAGTATTGACGGTTTCTTCTTTGTAGGCTTTACACTCATAACCTCCACCGGCGGAGGAAATGGTAAATTGTTTTTGGCGACATTTCCTAAAATCTTGGTGAAAATTCCTTGCAAACGTCATTGGTTGAATCACCATGGTTTAAGGTTGCAATAGAATAGACATGAGAAAGATTGGAGTTTTGTGTTGCATTGATGACAAGTTCTTCTTCATTGAAACGAAGGGTAATTTTTCGAGAATGAACATCGATAAGTGCTCTTGATGTATCCAAAAATGAACGACCCAAAATGAGAGGAACTTTTCGATCGATAGGAATGTCTACAACGATAAAGTCAACAGGACAGTAAAACTTTCCGACTTTAACGAAAACGTCCTCGGCTACTCCACATGCTAAAATCGTAGAATGATCGGCCATCTCGATAGACATGTTCGAAGGAGTAAGAGCCGGAAGCGAAAGCGATTTGAAAATCTCAAGAGGCATTAAATTAATACTAGCACCAAGATCGGCCAAGGCGTAGCATTCCTCCATATCTTGAATTGCACACGGAATCAAAAATTTACCGGGATCACCGACTTTTTGTGGTATGCGGCTTAGAAAACCGATGAACAACTAGACGATTGTTGTAACTTCTCTTTGTTGTTTAGCATACTTTTGAAGTTTGCGGCGAATCGAGGCATCATGATAAGAGCGTCGGCAAAACTTATGTTAAAATGCATATCACGAAACATTTTCATAAATAGCTCAAATTGGTAATTGTTCCGTTCTTGTGCTTTCTCTTTGCTTTGTCTTGAAGGGTAGGGTAAAGGTGGTGTGGGTTTGTCATTAGGCAACGGCCTTGGAAACTCGGGTTCCACAATTGGTATTGGTTCAACCGTAGGTGTGGTATGAGCGGTACTTTGCGGGATTGTAATGTGCTCCTTTTCGACCATCACCTCGGGTTCTTTCTCGATTTTCTTCTCCGTAGAAGTACTTGGACGAGAGATCGGTTCCTTGAAAGTTTTACCACTTCGTGTAGTAATAACCTTCATTTCTCCCCTCGGGTTGTTAATGGTATCACTAGAAAGACCACCCGAGGAAGAGGGTTTACACATGATTGCTTCAAACATCTTAGCCATTCGGTCCTCAAATTTTGATTGCCTAGCATCCGCTTTTAATAACTCGTGCTTAATCTCATGTTGTCCTAATTCAATCTTTTGTTGATTTTGTTGAAGACGTTGGACATTTCCTTCCATTTTGTTTGCATGAGTTTTAAGTTCATTAGCAAGTTCATTTTTAAGCTCGTTTTTCAACTCGGATCTTAAGCTAATCATCTCACGTTGCATATTATCAAATTTAGCATCATTTGCTTTTGCATAATCCAAAAATTCTCCTTGCAAATTTTTAGTGTGAGCATTTTGAAAACCTTGTGTAGTGTTTTGAAAATCACGGTTTTGGTTTTGATTAGAAATTTGTCCATTCCCACTTTGATAATTCCCTTTGTTGTAGTTGCGTGTGTTGCCTTGGTAATTACCTTGGTTGTTGTTTCGATAATTGTTAACATTTTGGTTTGGTGGAGCTTGATTTTGGCGGGAACCTTGACCGTTTTGGTTGTAAGTTCCCGTTGCTACATAAGCACTCGAAGTGTTACCATCCGCGGTAATGCACTCGGAAAGATCATGAGCTCCCCCACAAGATAAACAACTCTTAGCAACCGCTTTAACCGAAGCGGAATTGGAAGCTTCTTGAGCCTTCCAATGGGACATAAGATTAGCAAATCTATCAAAAAACCGATTTTCCTCATTAGCTTCATCATGTAAGGCATTAATGCTACGAGACGATTGTGACGAAGATGACGAACCCATATTGGCAACACTCGGTGTGTTACGAGGGTTATAAACCTTAGATCTATTTTCAATGATTTGTAAAGCCTCATTTGTCGTCTTGCACAAAAAATTACCACCCGCGGCGGCATTCAAATAATCTCGTTCATGATCATTAAGCCCATTATAAAAAGTATCCACTTGATGCAATTCCGTAAAATCATGGTGTGGACATTCATGTAACATTTCTTTAAAGCGTTCCCATGCCATTGAAAAACTTTCATTATTTCTTTGCACAAATCGTGAAATCTCATTTTTCAAGTGTGTTGTTTTAGATGGTGGAAAAAACTTGTTTACAAACTTAGAAACGAGATCGGCCCATGTCAAAATCGAATTTGGCGGTTCTTTCTCAAGCCAAATTTTTGCGGGTCCATCCAACGAGTGGAACATCCTTAAATTTGCTAGTGGCGGTGAGACGGTTGAAATTCCTAATATGGTAATGCGGGTTGTCTTTCTCATGACCTCTAAACTTATTTGCTTGCAACATCGACATTAAACCCGTCTTAATCTCGAAATTCTCCGCAAGGATGGCGGGAATCACAATAGCCTCTCCAAAACCCTCGGTGGGTGCTTGTAGCAACTCCATCATAGTACGATTAGCCATGACGACTTCTTGTTCTACAATAGGTTCAACAATTGGAGGTTCTTCAACAATCAACGTCTCTTGATTGGCTTGCTTTTGAAGTCGTTTACGAGCTCGTCTTGCTTGATTACGAGTGATCATAAACTTCACGAAGAATGGGAGGTGAGCAAAGAAGATTCTTTTTGGGTGTTTTGTGAATTTTCAATTTTTTTGTGTTTTTGATGATATTTAATTTTTTTGGATTTTGGTGTATCTTCGTAGACAACAATCTACAAAATCTCTCCTCGAATCAAACTCTTGATTAAAGAAGCCTCAAAGGAATGAAAACGATCACGTGGAGTGAACGTCTTCGAATGACTTTAGAACTTTGGTGAAAACCAAATTGTTCAAGAGGTTTTAATCACAAAGAAAACCAAGCAAATATATTATACGTAATAATACTTTGGGCGGCAAAACCCTCGATTAGCCTTCAATCTCAAAATACTCACAAGCAAGCGGGGAAACGAGGCGGCGCGAAGCACTTAAGAGCCTTTTTCCTTAGGGTATATTTTATAATACCCAGTGATTGTAGTAAAAATTACACCTCTTGTTTAGGAAAACAAAAGAGCGTATATGAGCGATAAGTATCGAGTGATGATTTAGGAAAATCAACACTAATGACCCTTAATGGTGTGAAAGTTCGTTTCCCAAGGAGGTATATGTGTGTGAAAAACTTACCAAATGTTTGTGATTAATGATTGGTTTAGAAGGGGATTAGAAGAGAAAATGACGAAGACGTAAAAAATAAAAATTACCAGGAAAAATCACTACTAGAAAGTTAAAACGTAGAACCTTAAAAATCACAAAAATAAACATAAATTCTAAAAATTACCAAAAATTCACCAAAAATCAATAATAATAAACTAAGAGTTTACCAATTATCAAAACTTTTTTCAAACCTTTTAAATAATTAAATATTCAATTTTTAAATGCTAATTAAAGCCCTAAAAATCAAATAAATTATCAAAAAGCCCAAATAAAGATTTTTCAATTGATAAACCTCTAAAATGACCTAAAATGATTAAAAACTATTTTTAGAGATTTTTAAAACTAATAAAAACTATTTAAAATGATTTAAAAACTATTAAAACTTAAAATAATTATAAAAATTAATCTAAAAGTGATAAAATTATTCTAAAAGTTGCTAAATTCCTATTTTAATGTGTTTAACCTAAGAAAAATGTAAAAAGTTGGAAAAAGTGAAATTTTAAAAATAATAATAAAATAATAATAAAATAATAATAAAAATCCAAAAATTATAAAAAATTCTAAAAACTTGCAAACTAGTTTATTTTAACCTAAATAATCAGAAAATCAAAGTGAAATTACCAAAATACCCCTAATGGGCCCTCAAATGGGCCAAATCCAAAAACAGTCAACCTAAATGGGCTTTTGGGCCCAAAAAGTCAAACTTGGCCCAATTGACTTGGAAAAGCCCTATCTGACTTAAAATTTAATTCTAAGAACAAAACTCTAAAGGCCCAAAAGCTGAAAATGTGCTTATCACAGCTTATTGAACACAAAGCTTATTCTTATTGGGCTTTTCAGCCCATTAAGCCATAAGCTAATGCCATAAGCTCTAATTTGACACACAACCCTCTTTTAGGATGCTTAAGAGATCTGTCAAAAGAAATTTTCAATAAGCTAACTCAATAAGCCAGAAAATAGAAAGGCAAAAATTCACTAAACGACAAAATAGTCATTTTTGAGAAATAATGCACCTCAGAAGCTGATTCAACTTGCAAAAGCTTTCAAATGGACTCAATAAGCAATATCAATCAAGAAAAATCTAATAAGCACAAGAAATAAGCCAGATTAAGCACAAATGAACTTATGTAAAAGTCAAAGGAGTTGGTTTTCTAGTCAAACCTAAAAGTCAACCACCCAAATGCTCCAGGATGAACAAATGGGTCAAAATATGAGCACCTATTACAAAAACAAAGTTGTTGCTGGTTAAAATAAGCTGTAATAGCTTATTGATAAGCTGACACCAAAATTGCACTAGCAGTGGCAACCAGCAGGGGAAAGGAGTTCCCACTGCTTTGACTAATTGACCAAGCTTATTTGAGAGTTCTGGTTTGATTCAATTGGAAACAAAGGCACCCTTGTGATCAGTGAACCACAAGGAGTCAATAGCAACAATAAAATCACAAAATGATCCATACAATAAGCCACAATAAGCCAAACAGTCACCAGATAAGCACCAGATATGCAAATAAGCAGTTAAGCACTTAATAAGCAGATTTAAGCAAAATAAGCCAACCAAACTTAACCAGATGCACACACAAGCTATATAAACTAACAATAAACACAAAGCAACAAGAATCAAACACTGAATCAAAGTAAATAGAAAGATCAAAGCATAAAAAGTTTCTGATGAACAAAGAACAATATGCAGAAACAAGTTTGCTGATATACTTGACACTTGATCCAATTTCAAGCCTCAAATCCTTCTACCCTGGTGTGATTAACTATGATTTAGCACTTGTTACCCTTAACCTATGCTTAGATCTAGGTGTCCTCTAAATCCTAGCCAATTTTACCAAGTTATGAAGATTTTATAGCCAATCTATGAATCAATGTGTTCAAAGCCTCAAAACCTGCAAACAGATGAACATATGCTCCCAAATAACAGATACCAATACTTGCATACAACACACAAGCACTTAACAAACCACAAATCCAACTTATGCAGTAATCCCAAACACCCTTTTAAAACTTATTTTCACAAATTTTCAAAGGCTTATGAAGATTCAACCCACAAATCAGATCAGTAACACCTCATTAACATCAAACAAAGCCAAATCAACAATAATCAACCACAATAACACAGATTCAAGCAATAATCCACAAAAATCACAAATAATCAGAAATTTAAAGAGAAAATGAAAAGGGAAGAAGGTGCAAACCTCCAAGACCTACATCCAGGCCCTGGATTGTTTGAGCTGAGGTACTAGCAAAACAAGTACCAGCTTCCAATGCTGCTAAGATGAACAAACACAAAGTGAGATAAAAAACAATGCCAACTTTCTGATTTTTGAAACCCAAGCTTTATCAACTAAAACCTTGCCTCAAAAACCTTCAAACATATAAATGGAACTCAGATTTTAGCTTCTCAAACACCAAACTTTTATAAATAACAGATTAGAACTCAAAATTTTAAGAAATTCAAACTTTATTTCATAAAAAGGAATTACAAAGATTAAAAGCTAAAATCTAGAACAAAGGGACTCTCACATGTTGAGGTCTCCTTTTATAGGCAAATGCCTGGCTAAACACTATTCATAAACCCTAGAAGTGATTTCTCTATAATGCCCTTGGTCTTCTAGACGTTTTCTTGGTGTGAGCTGTCCAAAATGCATCCAAACCATTTAAAATAGCTTTGTGATGAAGCAAATGATGTGGGCTGTTGATCTTGACACGTGGCAATCCTTGGTGAGGAAGTTGTCACATGATGGTGAAACGGTTTTGGTGGTGGGGCCATTTGGTGAGTGGGAGTGAGTGTTTTAAGGATGGGATGAGATTATAGGCGTGTGAATCAAGTGTGGGTAAGGGTAATTTCATTTTACCCTTTGTTTAAGTTGGTGTAAAATCTGGGTTCTTGACTGCTACAGTAACAACCTTTGATCCGATTTTGGGGGATTGGGATGTGTTTGGCGCATTTTTAAAGTTTAAATGTTTCATATGCACAACATTAGCCCTCCTCTTTCCTTTCTTTTGTCACTTGGAGATAAAAGTCTGTCAGCGCCCAATTATACTTGTAACAACTTTCACCACTTGGCAATTTTGGCACATAACTTTTCAAAAGGGTTTTCAAGGGTTCTTTTTGCCATTTTGAGATATTTCAAGGACTGATTTTGAACATTCTTGATCTTCAAAGGTCTTGATTGTATCTTTGACTTTATGAGGGACCATTATTGGCAATTTTGATTTGTTGAGGGACTATTCTTGCCATTTCTTCAAAGTTGAAGGACCTTTTGTGTAATTTTGACAAACTTAAGGGACCAAACTTGTAATTATTAATATACAAGGGTTTTTAGTGTCATTTCTTCAATAAATGAGGATCAATCTTGTTTGTCTTCAAGTCTTCAAGGGTATTTGTTGAGAATTCCATGATTAGGGCCTGGTTCTTTGTACGGCTTCGTTTCTCGTGTCCGTTTTTCCTTGTAACTTGTGATCTTTTGTCTTTTTCACGATATCCATACCTAAAATACACAAGTAAACAAACACAAGCATATATATGGTATTTTATGACATTTTTATGCATTTCAAGCCCGAAAAGAACGATGAGATCATGTATAAATGCCATCTCATCATTTACCCTTTTTTATGTAAGCCCCTCTTACTATGGTCGTCGCATTATCTTTTTCATGGGTATCACTACCATCAACTAAGGTCTTTACTGAGCGACCATTTTCCTTTTTGTTGATTGGTCGAAGGTTTTCCTTCCCATTTGTAAATTTTGGCGCTTATTTCGGCATCAAATTATCCGAGTCGTCACTTTGAACACGCTCGCTTTCACTTTGAGTTTCAGTATCAAAATATAATCCACACCTAGATCAATCCAAATACTAAATGCATGATATAAACCACAAAAGTCTGTATCTAGATACTCAACTGGAAAGAGTATTCGGATAATGAAAGTGAAACTGAAAAGTGAGAGAATTCATAGTGGTGACTCGGATAACTTGCTACCCCATGAAGCCCCAAAAGTGGGAACTGGGTAGGAAAACCTTCGACCAATCAACAGAAAAGAAAAGGGTCGTTTGTTAAAGACCGTAGTTGATGGTAACAAGGACCATGAAAAAGGGAAATGACACGGTTATAGTAAGAGGTACTTACATAAAAAAGGGTAAACGAAAAGATGTAGGTTGTTCTATCGATGCCATCATAGATTCAAAAATGTTGGCCAAGAAGTCTATACGTTTTCACATCAAGATAATCATAACTAATCTCAACTCAAACGTTTAAGGTTTCAAGTATGACCAACCCCTTTTTTAAAAATTTATGGTGTGTTTGTTTTAGCTTATATAATGGGCTTATATAAGCCATTTATGGCTTATATAAGCCTATGTTTAATAAGCTTATAAACCTATGGATTATATAAGCTTAAGTTAACATGAGGGTAAAATGGTAAATATATAATATAAGCCCAAACCTTCATAAAAAAGCCACATTTTTATGGCTTATCAAAACACCCATATATAAGCTTATAATCCCACTTATATAAGCTTAGCCAAACACTTGGTTTGAGCTTATATAAGCTAAACCAAACACCCCCTTATCTCTTGTATCTACATCATCAAATAACCAACAGAATACTTGAACCATTTATCATTTTCACTACTCCTAAAACTTTACATAGTAAACACTAACTATTGATCAATCTAACGCCTTTCTAACAAACATATAAACATATAAGCATAAAATGCCCTAAAGATACAAATGGATAGGAAAAGGTATAAATGAACATAAAGATTGAAATGAAATGATAACGCTTGATGGCTGAAATTTATACCTCTTCTCAAGACGAGCTTGTTCCTCGTAATCATCACGCTCATGTAGAATTTCCAAGCTACGTGTTGCATCATTAACTTGTGCCACATTAGCAAAAGTAGCACTAAGTAAACGAGTTGTTGTAGAGGCGTGCAGAGCCCATCGAAAGTGCTTAGCTTGTTCTTCCGCAGTACCCACAGCCGCACCTAGAAATCCAGCCAACCTAAGAATCCTCTGCATGAACCCAGTGCTAGTCTCTCCAGTTCTCTGACGAATAGAGTGATAGTCCCTCTTGAGTCCCTCCTGCTCAGATGACGGAAAGAACTACCCATAAAACAAAGTCTTAAACTGATCCCAGGTCAATACAGCTAGCCAATCATCACCTCCATTAGCTAATTTGTAAGCTCTCCATCAATGCAGAGCATCACCTTCAAACTTATAGCAAGCCAACCTTGCCTTGTAGACACCACTGCATCACATAGCATCAAAAATCTTCTCCATATGTGAAATCCAGTCTTCCGCATCAGATGAAGTCTCAGCCTTGTTAAAAGATCTTGTCTTCTGCTTGTTAAACCTCTCAAGCCAAGTGTGCAAAGTAGCCGGTGGAGGAGGAGGATTGTTGTTTTGATTCAGGGCATTTTGGTATTCAACACGAATTTGGTTAGGGAAGCATGGCTTGTAGAGCTGCTAGGACAGTTGCCGCTAGCTCTTCTTCGTGTGTCATGACTATCTGACAGTTTAAAAAAGAAAATGAAATGATTAATCTGATTAAAGCATATGTTAAACATAATGAAATGATGCATGAAACAGTTTATGAAAGCATAGCCAAATGCAAATGACATGAAAACAGAATTGACATAGCGAGGATGAACGCCTATAGGGCAGTTCATCAAAACAAAATGACATGAGCTAATGTGAACGCCTATGGGTCGGTTCACCAAGCAAAATGATTCGATTAAAAGCACATGCGACTAAATATGGCCAGTCCTATACCAACCATTACTTAGTCAAATTTCTGCAACAATATACATGAAATGAATGCATGAAAACAAACTGTCAGTTCTAGGAAGACGCTGATGACTACCCACTAGTCACAGGTCAATATTAAGAGCCTATAGGTCGAAGCCTAGGCTCTGATACCATAATTGTAACACCCCATTTTGATAAATGGAATATCATAAGATAATTATGGCATATCATCAAAGCATGCAAGGTAAATGTCTAAAACATTAAATTACCATAAAAGAATCCGGGAACAAACATCGGATCCACATAAGTTCCACACATGAAATGCATAAGTATAGGATGTAAGGAAAGGACTAAACAATGTCCAGCAAAGCAAAAGTATGTAAATGCACTAAAGAATGAAAGAAAGTTGGCGCCTCATTCCATGCGCGTACTCTTGGATTCCTAGCTTTGCCCTTTAGTACCTGCCGTATTGGGACATGGAAAGAGAAATACGGCTGAGCAATACGCTTAGTGTGCGGATATATAACATAGAATGTAAAGCATAAACATAAGCAAGTAATGAATGAAATTAATAGCAGCGTAATAAATGTATGTCCTGGAAAACCTGGTTTAAGTTCATTAAACTGGTTTATATTTCTGAAAAGACTTATGTTTAGTTTACCTTGAAAATCTATATCTTAACTATGCCGAGAGCCCATATAGGTCATGTTATATCCACGTGCATGAATACTTGGAGGGGTGACCTCGTCATGCAATTAGAGGGGATGCCTCTAATTAATATATATATAATGAGTAGAGGGATCAGCTCTTGTAACGTATGCAGGGCACACACCGCAGTTACCATGAAATCATACTACTTGTCCTAGGATGCACTCATTCGCCCGACATGATAATAATAATACTGGCTAAAACTGTAAAGGGACGCTGCGAGCAATCACTCTCACCAAAGAAGAGTCATAACACTGGTGCCTCTAGTGTTATGGTTATGGAACCCCCATAACTAGGTGAAACTGGCATGCATGTAGCTCAGGCAATCTAAAATAATCATACATATACGGATGTATTTAAGACACTTAAACTACTGGGGAAAATAGATGGCTGTAAACGGGGAATCCTAATATAAGAAGAAAGTTGTCCTTACTGAAGGACGGAATATATGTACCTTATGTTCAGTAAATGAAGACGAAAAATGAAGATAGACGATCACACTCCAACTTCAAAATAGCTACATAATGAAGGGACATGAATAAGAGTCAGTCTTACTTATACATACTTATTATTTACTTGACGTGTTCATACTTATTATACTTGTTCTTATCTTGTCTTAATATCTCATGTTTTTCATGCGTTTCTTATAGTTTCATGTGTTTTAGATTCATGTGTTTCATGTTTTAAGTGTCATTATACTTGTTATAACATAATGAGTAACTTTCTAAAAATAGCAGGTTTTATATATAGTAACTTTCCAAAAATAGCGGGTTTCTATATATTGTAAATTTCCAAAAATAGTATGTTTCTTTAAATAGTAAGTTTCTAAAAATATAAAGTTTCCATAATTAGTAAGTTTCCAAAAATAGAAAGTTTCTATATTTAGCAAGTTTCTATAAATAGTATGTTACCATATTTAACGTATTACCATAAATAGCATGTTACCATATTTAGTATATTTCCATAAATATCATATTACCATATTTATCATGTTGCCATAAATAATATAATTCCATAATTAATTATATGCATATTTTATATCATGTATTATTATATTATAAAGTTTAATAATAAATTAATACTTAGCTTATTATTAATTAATAATATCATGTCATGTTATTATAAGTTTATTATTAATTAATAATATTACATAGTTCATGTTATTAAACTTTATCATAAAAGATATTAATTAATTTAACCTAAGTTTTAATTAACTAAATCCATGTTCATAAATAATTAAATCAATTAATTATTATAGCCTAAATTTATTTTAATAAATGTACATACATATTTTATCATGGTTTTATTTAAATAAACATAACATAAGTTTTAATTTAATTAAACCAAAATTAATTAATAACTAAATTAATTAAACATACATAACTTAATTTACATGTCGGTTTAGTTACGTGTTCATAAAATATAAGTACCCGAACCAAAAATCCCGAGACCCGACACTCGAGTACCACGAAAGCCGTGGCCCCGAGGTCGTGTCCCGTCCGAACCACAACCCTACACCGAGAGCTGAAGCTCTCGTCTTCGTGGCTGTGTCCAAAACCAACACCAACCCCAGCGGCTGCTGGGGCTCCTCGTTGTCCGAGAACTATGCCGAGCCCCACTTGGGGTCTCGGTCACCTGCTGAACAAACGCCACAGCCCCCATGTTGGGGGTGTAGTGTATCGGCTGTAACAAACCACCATCGTCGACCATAGTGGTGCGGCGGTTGGTCACCGGATGCCACCGAGACCGATCTTGGTCTCGGTTCGCGTGTACCCAAACCATAAACCATATTATTACCCGATCCCTTTATTGATCTTTTTATTAAACATGTTTTTATACTTGTTTTTAAAGATCTATAATATAGAAAATAAAATAAAAAGATTAGGGAATTCAAGATACCGTATGCGTGAAAAAGGATTAGGCACAAACACTATACCGTATAAATTATTAATCAAAATCAACAATGGATCGTCCTTGTGTTTTCTGGGGTGCCGCGACAAGAGAGAGACAAAAGAGGAAGTAGGGTTTTGATTTTCCGTAAAAAGTGTTTATGAAACTTCCTGTAGTTTTTATTAAACTATAATTAGTTAATGGGTATGGCCAAAGCCCGGTTCTCCCTTCCTTTTCCTTCTAGCCGACGCCAACAAACACCCCTATAGTTTTAATATTTGTTTTTCTTGCTTAATATTTACCGTGCATGTTCGTGTTTATTTATCGTGCTTCCGTTACTTGAACGTTTTCTTAATATCGTACGTACATACTTATAGTATATTAATATTCGTGTTTACGTACATGATACAATGATTTTGCTAGGTTCAATTTTACTCTCGATATCCTCTCGAATTGATCTAGGTCTTAAGTGGAATGATTGTTCTTGGTTACTAAAGAAAAGGGGTTTGGTTTTCTAATCTAATAAAAAGTGGAAATGAAAATTTAAATCAAAGACAATTAATTTAATGATGATTACTAAAAACTTGTATTAAACTTAAGATTAAAATCAAGATTAAAAATTAAAATTGAAATTTAAGCAAACAAACATAAAGAAACAGTAAAGTAGACAAACAGTAATCTAAAGGGAAAACTTGATTCGGAACTTTTAAACCTTGGTTCGGAACTTTCTGATTCGGAAGGTACTATTCACTCATCCGGAACTCAATGATTCGGAAGTCTTGCAATTGATTCGGAAGTTTTTCTTAATTCGGAACCTTCCGGATGAAGAGGTTGATTCGGAAATTTCCGGATGAAGGCTTGGTTCGGAAGTTTTGGTTTGATCCGGAACTTTTCTTCGTTCGGAACTTCTTCTTGATTTGGAAGTTTGAGACTTCCGAATGAAGGTGTCTTGATTCGGAACTTAAAGACTTATTCGGAACTTAGTGCTCGATTCGGAACCTTCCGAATGAAAGCTTCATTCGGAACTTTTAACTGGTTCGGAACATCTGGAAACCCAGATGCAGTAGCAGGCAACGAAGAACACGGAAGCAATGTTTAATCCAAAATTCACCAAGTTTTTCACCAAAAACTAAAATAAATCAATCACAAAGCATTTGCTAATCATAAACTACTAATCCCGTCAATAAAAACACGAATCCCAACAACTTTTGAAGATCAAATCAAGAAAATAAAAACTTAAAAACTTGAAGGTAAAGATGATGATGAACAAGATAGAATTGAAAGATTAAACAAGAACTTAGTATTGAATGATTGATGTTTTGACAAGATAAAACAAAGATTGAGATTACAAGATTGGAAAGACAAAGATGAAAATCACCAATCACCCTAGTGGTGATGGTGATGCTACGAAACAGGAAGAACAAAGAGTGGGGAAAAAGAAAAAAATAAAGCTAGTCTAAAATGTGTGAGGGGAAGGCTATTTATAGCCTTGTCCTTTGGTTGGTGAGTGGGCTTTCTCCCGTTCTTCTTGTCTTTTCGTCTTTTCAGAAAAGTTTCCGTTTTCGATTCTGATTCGGGATTCGTTGTCGATTAAATTCAACTCGTCTTTTAATTTCTTCGTTTAATAGACTTGAGTTTCTTCGACTTATGTAAATCTTCCATCTTTGGTCCTTTTCTTCGATAAATCTTCGAATAGGCCCAGTGACTTCAAATCTTTTGCATCTCTTGGACAATAGACTTTATCTTGAGTCTTTTTCTTCAGTAAAACCCGTGCAATCCCATGTTTTCTTCAATATTTATCCGGTTGGCTCTGAAAACACAATAAACACAAAAACCACGCATAATTCCAAACAAATGATATTAAATACGTGTTTTGGTCTCTTTTTAGCCCGAATTAAGTGGTAAAAGGATGGGTGTTTACACACCTATCAAATCCCCTACACTTAACCATTGCCATGCCCTCATGCAATGCTTAGTGATAAAGCAAGCTTACACTTTTCTCATAATTAATCAACCTTGGCCTTATTTAAAATTCTACTAAACAAAAATTAAAGAAATAAAACTTCAAAGATAACAAAGGGATAGAAAACCATTTTCACTTGAAAATAGCTACATGGAAATAACTTGCAAAGAAATCGATGACTTACATTAGGGCTTTGGTGCTGCGAAGATTTATCACCCTCAAGTTTCACGTTCCCCAAACTAAGCTTAAAAATGAGATCATTGTTATTATAAGTTAGCAATTCAAACACTTACACACATGGCTTAATTAAATGCTTAAACTCCCTTATTCCTAGGTGTATCTCTTATATTTTATTTTTGTCTTAGAATGATCATGAAGATGCATTTTTGGACTTATTTCGATAGTTTATTAGGGCTGAAAGCAAAGTAGGACGATTTGATCAATAGTTAGCTAAAGGACAAAATCTCTTAAAACTGCTTCTCGGGATATCAAAAAGTTCATATCTTGGCATAACTTGGTTCACGATTTGAGACCTTTCTCGGGCCGATATTTGGTATGTACTTCATACTTCATATCTTCGAGAGACGTTCTTGAGATAATGGTCTTCTCATCACAATAGAGTTTCTTCGCTTGGAGACTTTTGAGGGGTACTCCAACTTTGTTGACCACGACTTCATGATTATTTCTTCAATCTCTAATTGGGATTTTGAGATACAACGATCCGCCTCCTTTTCGGACTTGGATCTATTTATCCTCATACCTTGTTAGGGTCTTTTCGGATAGACTTCTCCATGATCTTTATGGGAGTTGATTGCTTTTCGTCGTGAGTCTTGATCCTTCATATTGACTTTAGGAATAATGCTTTTTACATCACTTTGGATCTTCAGCAATAAAATTGAATCCTCATGCCTTGTTAGGGCCTTTTCGGACTCGCCAATCTTCGCGCCCCGCTTCATAAGTTATGCCTTGGCTATGAACTCTTATCATTACCGAGCAACTTTTAAACGATCTTGGGCTAGAAGCTAAGTAACTTTTCAAATCGTAAGACCTTACTTATTGCAAATAAATTATTAGCAAGTGATGGGAGAATAGGCAAATAATTTCACCAAGTGGGCTTGTGCAAGAATACCGACTTATAATTGACTTTATCATTTCTCGTCCTCCATAATTTAAAATCTCAAGTAATGAGATTCGTGGACACTTAGCCTAATAAACCAATTAAGGTCTACATGGTTAAGGATACTAGCTAGAATAAACTTGGATAAGTCTATTCGGGTTGAGTCAAAATAAACGCAACGGGCCTAATATGTCAAAGACTTCTAAACTAGCTACACCACTTTGTTAATATTTTTGACTTTATTGCGGAATATATACATATGAAAGCAATGATAAAAATTTAAAAATTACAACTAATTGGCCAAAGTTAATAAAAAATTTGAAAAATGTTGAAAAATAGGATTTTCCGGTTAATTGAAGGCATTTTCATGGAAAAGTCCACTTAAAACTTCGATAGAAGTCCCCCCTACACTTAAGATAAACATTGTCCTCAATGTTTAAGCATGTGGGAAAAGTTTCCCCTACACTTATGACATTGCGCACGTTGGTTAACTCAAGTTAAGGAAGAGACGACTAAAGTGATCAATTTCAAATGTGAGTATGAAGAAAATTGAATCACGATAGTTGAGAGATAGAACCGGATTTCGGATAACACAGGAGCACGGTTCTTCAAAGATTCCAAGAGTGCACTAATCCCTGTAATAACACCATACAAAGACAAACACATATAGAAGTCCCCCCCTACACTTAGGGGATTAGAATATAAAAGGATAGATACTCGGGCTGCCTCCCGAGGAGCGCTTGTTTTTTATAACCGAGTCACGAGCCTGACTCGACCCAAAATTAGTTCATGGGGAACGTGGTGAGGGATGGAATCACCTCGTGAGAGGTGTCCTCACCAAAGTACAACTTCACTCGTTGGCCATTCACCTTAAAATTCGGTCCATTAGGTTGAGCGAGCTCGAGAGTACCATATGGAAAAATTTGGGCAATGGTGAATGGGTCGGACCAACGAGATTTGAGCTTTCCCGAAAAGATTTTCAACCGAGAGTTAAAAAGTAAGACTTTGTCTCCAACATGGAACTCTCGGTTTTTGATCTTGGAGTCGTGAATGAGCTTAGTTCTTTCCTTATAGATTAAAGAATTTTCATAAGCCTCATTACGGAGTTCATTCAGCTCATTGAGTTGGATCTTGCGTAGGTCACCGGCTTTGTTTATATCAAAATTAGCCCACTTCAAGGCCCAATAAGCCTTGTGCTCCAACTCAATGGGGAGGTGGCATGCTTTCCCGTACACAAGACGATAAGGCGTACAGCCGATTGGGGTCTTGTAAGCAGTACGGAAAGCCCACAAAGCATCATCAAGTTTATCAGCCCATGAGGCACGATGCTCTCCCACAGTTCTTTCAAGAATTCGCTTCAGCCCTCGGTTGGATATTTCGGCCTGGCCATTAGTTTGTGGGTGGTAGGCTGTGGAAAGACGATGATTTACACCGTACTTAGCCATGACTCGAGCAAATTGGTCATTGCAGAAATGAGTCCCACGATCACTAATAATGGCGCGAGGCACACCGAATCTAGCGAAAAGAGCTTTCAAAAAGTTACAAACCACCCTTGCGTCATTAGTAGGCAAAGCTTTTGCTTCAACCCACTTTGAAACGTAGTCAACGGCTACAAGGATGTATTTGTTTCCTTTAGACGAAGGGAATGGCCCCATAAAGTCGATACCCCAAACATCAAAAATTTCACACTCTTGAATGAAATTTTGAGGCATCTCGTCTTTATGTATAATTTTGCCTTGCTTTTGGCAAACATCACATCGTTTGACCATATCGTGAGCGTCACGGTATATGGAGGGCCAGTAAAATCCGGAATCAAACACTTTTTTAGCGGTGTAGTTGGGACCAAAGTGACCACCGGTGGGTCCTTTGTGGCAAGCATCAAGGATGTCCGACGATGTCGGTCCATCAACACATCGGCGAATTATCAGATCAGCACATTGTTTGAATAGGTAAGGGCCGTCCCAAAAGTAAGTCTTGATGTCGGTAAAGAACTTCTTCTTTTGCTGGGACGTCAACCCTTCCTTGAGAATTCCACCCGCCAAGTAGTTTGCAAAGTCCGCAAACCACGGGGTTTCATTCGGCTTCGAGTTTATAGACATTAAGGTCTCCAAGGGAAAAGAATCATTGATTTCTTTGGTCGGATGATCCCCTTGGTAAGGATCCTCAAGTCTACTAAGATGGTCCGCGGCTAGGTTTTCTGCTCCTTTTTTATCGCGGATGTCGATTTTAAATTCCTGGAGCAGCAAAACCCAGCGAAGAAGTCTTGGTTTGGAATCTTGCTTTGTCAACAAGTACTTCAACGCGGAATGATCGGTGTACACAATGGTGGTGGAAAGGACAAGATAGGGGCGGAATTTTTCAAAAGCATAGACAACAGCTAAAAGCTCTTTTTCGGTTGTCGTATAATGCAATTGTGCCCCAGTCATTGTCTTGCTAGCGTAATGGATCGGTTGAAAGTGTTTGTTCACTCTTTGTCCAAGAACCGCTCCAATAGCAAAATCACTAGCATCGCACATCAACTCAAAAGGAAGCTCCCAATTAGGGGTAACCAAGACGGGTGCCTTAGTTAGCTTATCCTTAAGCGAGTTGAAGGCTTCAAGGCACTCTTTGGAGAAGATAAAAGGAGTATCTTTTTCCAAGAGGTGGGTCATCGGGCGAGCGATTTGAGAAAAATCTTTGATGAATCGACGATAGAAGCCCGCATGACCCAAGAAACTTCTCACACCCTTCACGGTTGAAGGTGGAGGCAACTTTGCGATAACATCAACTTTAGCACGGTCAACTTCAAGACCGGCTTTCGAGATCTTATGTCCAAGCACGACGCCTTCTTTTACCATAAAATGGCATTTTTCCCAATTTAGAACAAGGCGAGTGTCTTCGCACCGCTTTAGCATACGTTCCAAATTTGCAAGGCAAGTAGAGAAGGAATCCCCGAAGACCGAGAAATCATCCATGAAGACTTCCATGGTTTGTTCAACCATGTCATGGAAGATAGCTAACATGCACCTTTGGAAAGTCCCGGGCGCATTACATAAGCCAAAAGGCATTCGTTTGTAAGCGAAAGTGCCATAGGGACAAGTGAATGTAGTCTTCTCTTGATCTTGGGGATCGATGGGTATTTGAAAGTAACCCGAGAAACCATCGAGAAAGCAGTAATATTCATTACCGGCTAATCGTTCAAGCATTTGGTCCATGAAAGGTAGAGGGAAGTGATCCTTTCTCGTGGCATCATTGAGTTTGCGGTAGTCTATACAAACTCTCCACCCAGTAACGAGACGAGTGGGAATCAACTCGTTGTGTTCATTGGGAACAACGGTTATTCCGCCCTTCTTGGGCACACAATGGATCGGACTAACCCACGGTGAATCCGAAATAGGGTAAATCATACCCGCATCAAGAAGTTTGATAACCTCTGTTTTGATGACTTCATGTATTTTTGGATTTACCCTTCGTTGGCTTTGAATAGTGGGCTTGAAGTCGTCCTCCATGAGAATTTTGTGTGTGCAGAAGTGAGGATCAATTCCACGAATATCCGAAATCTTCCAAGCAATAGCCTTCTTATGAGCTTTCAGCACGGCAACGAGGTGAGTCTTCTCTTCATCTTTCAAATCCGTTGCAATAATGACGGGTGACTTCTTGTTGTCGTCAAGGAACACGTACTCGAGATGTGGCGGCAACTCCTTAAGTTCCAAATCCGGAGGATTTTCGACGGGAGGCGTTTTCAAAGTCGTGGCATCGATAGCAATAACCGTGGGAGATGGAGGCGAAGGATTGTCTTCGGTGAGAAGATTGTCAAAGAAACTCATGTCTTCATCCCCCTCGGTGGGAGAATCATTAGTAGCTAAATTCGCATCTCCCATGGCATCTTTAAGATTGTTCCAGAATAAATCACTATCTCCAAATAGAGACAATGATGAATCAATAGAGGACACGGTCTCAACAGTGGGAAGAGAGGTAGGAATACTTTTGCAAGCATCATTAAAGTGTTCTTCACAAGCCTCATCAAGAACGTCAATACAATTAACGCTCTCATATGAATAAGGCTGTTTAGACAACTTTCCCATGTTGAAGACTACTTTGTCGTCACCCACTCTCATGATAAGCTCTCTGGCTTCAACATCAATAAGAGTGCGACCGGTCCTCAAGAATGGACGACCAACAATAAGTGGCACACGGGGGTCCATCTCGTAGTCGACGACAACAAAATCAGCAGGAAAGGTGAATTTGTCGACTCCTACAATGACATCTTCGGCTATCCCCACTGGATAAGCAACCGTACGGTTGGCCAATTCCAAAGTCATTTTAGTGGGGACTAGCTCTGGGAGAGATAATTGCTTCCAAACACTTAGAGGCATGAGATTAATACTGGCACCTAGATCGGCTAGGGCCATATAATTCTCTACTCCTGGGAAATTGCAAGGGATAAGAAAACGACCCGGATCACCAAGCTTGATTGGCAATTTCCTTAAGAGCACTACAGAGCAGTTCTCATTAAGTTGGGTGTTGGTAATGTCGAGGAGCTTTTCCTTGTCGCTCAGAAGGTCTTTAAACATTTTGGCGTATTTGGGCATGTGAGCGAGAGCCTCAGCGAAGGAGATATTGAAATTCAGTTGTTTAAACATTTTAAGAAAGTTAGAAACCTGAATATCATCCTTGCTCTTTTGCTTCTCTTTCCTCAACCTAGAAGGATAAGGTATATTGGAAGAAGAGGAAGGCTTTGGGAGTATAGGATCACTCACAACCACGGGTGGAGGAGGGGTAGAAAGAAGAGGTGGAGAAATTTGGGAAGGAGAAGGATGAGGAATAGGAGCAGGTGACTCGTTCTCCTTAGTCACAACCACCGGTGGAGGTATAGGAAGCTCGGGTTCCTTAGTACCTTTGCCACTTCGAGTAGTGATTGCTTTCATCTCCCCTCTTGGGTTCGCAACGGTGTTACTCGGAAGAGTACCCGAAGAAGAGGGTTGACTACTTTGGAAAAAACTAGCCATCATGTTCCTCAGATCATTAGTCTGGCTATCCAACGTGTTTCTCATGTCAGCTCTCAAATCATTTCCTTGCTTGACCAAGTCTGCCTTCAAATTGCGCACTTCCTCTTAGAGATTTCCCACTATCACATCATTGGTCCTCATGTAGGTAGCAACCTCTTGGTGTAATGCAGTGGTGGCTTGGTTGGGAGGAGCATTGTATGCAGGTGGTTGGTAAGCAGGTTGTTGGTAGACTTGATTGTTACGTGGAGGCGGTTGTTGCTGCTTGTGAGGTGGGATGTATGGTTGTCGAGGTTGTTGTTGTTGTTGAGTAGGGCGGTTAAGGTTTTGTTGTTGGTTTGGGTTGGTAGGAGGAAAACCAGGTGGAGAAAGGTAATTGTTGGATCGATAGCTAAGCAAGTTACGGTCACCTTGAGGTCTAGCTTGATAAGCAGGTTGTTGGTAGGTGCCATATGCCGCATTCACATTCTCAGCAGGGTAATCTTGGGTGGCGGTACAAGTTGTGTAAGAGTGGGGACCACTGCATATCTCACAAGGTTGGCTGACAACGTTCACTTGTGCGTTTTTTGCGTTGTTGCTGTTGTTGTTGCTGACGGTGTGGGTGACAAGCGATTCAAGAAGCGTAGTGATTTTGACTAATCGCTTGTCGCTGTCATTAGTGCTAGCACTAGCAACATTGGTCCTAACACTCTTGGTTTGCACACGAGATTTGTTCTCAATGATATCCCAAGCAGCATTGGAAGTCTTAGCCAATAAATTACCCCCCGAGGCACTATTCAGTGAATCTTGGTCACTCATGCTTAAACCATTGTAAAAAGTATTTATTTGATGTACTTTGGTAAAACCATGTTGTGGGCATTTTCTTAAAAGATCTTTGAAACGATCCCAAGATTCACTGAATGACTCATCGTACTTTTGTTCGAAATTTATGATTTCATTCCGCAAAGCGGTAGTACGAGAGGGTGGAAAAAAGTAGTTGATAAACTTTGTTTCCAAATCCGTCCACGAGAGAATACTCTGTGGCGGTTCCTTAGCAAGCCAATGCCGGGCTTGTTCCTCTAAAGAAAAGGGAAAAAGTTGTAACCTTATCACTTCTTGTGGAACTCCATTGAACTTGACCGTGTTAGTGAGTTGTAGAAATCTCTTGATGTGGTCGTGTGGATCATCAATGGTTCGTCCCAAGAACGGTTGAGCTGAGACCATCTGGATAAAGCCTGATTTAAGCTCGAAATTGTTGGCGGCAATTGGTGGGATAACAATTGGATCCGTGTTGCCATCGACATGAGCTTGCAGCAATTCAATCATTGGGCGATTATCCGGAAGGTGCTCATTGTTGTTGTTATTGTTCATATTGTTGAAAGGCGGATTGTTGTTGTTATTATTGTTGTTCGGAGGTGGTATGTTATTGTTGTTTTGTACACCAGCCATGTCTAAGTTATCGAGAGGCTCGGGCTCTTGATAAGACGTGGATCGAGTGCGCATACACCTGCAAAAGAACGAACAAAGAAAAACAAAGCAAAAATATTTTTGGTTTTTATTGTTTTTTTAATTTTTAGGATTTTTGAAAATTTTATATTTTTTTAGTTGTTTTTGAAAATTTTTGAAAAAGTAACGTTCACGGGGAACGGATCCCAAAATCCAAGTTCTCACAAAAAACTTTTGATCTTAACGAGAAGAGCCGGCAGCGGCGCCATTTGATACAATGATTTTGCTAGGTTCAATTTTACTCTCGATATCCTCTCGAATTGATCTAGGTCTTAAGTGGAATGATTGTTCTTGGTTACTAAAGAAAAGGGGTTTGGTTTTCTAATCTAATAAAAAGTGGAAATGAAAATTTAAATCAAAGACAATTAATTTAATGATGATTACTAAAAACTTGTATTAAACTTAAGATTAAAATCAAGATTAAAAATTAAAATTGAAATTTAAGCAAACAAACATAAAGAAACAGTAAAGTAGACAAACAGTAATCTAAAGGGAAAACTTGATTCGGAACTTTTAAACCTTGGTTCGGAACTTTTAAACCTTGGTTCGGAACTTTCTGATTCGGAAGGTACTATTCACTCATCCGGAACTCAATGATTCGGAAGTCTTGCAATTGATTCGGAAGTTTTTCTTAATTCGGAACCTTCCGGATGAAGAGGTTGATTCGGAAACTTCCGGATGAAGGCTTGGTTCAGAAGTTTTGGTTTGATCCGGAACTTTTCTTCGTTCGGAACTTCTTCTTGATTCGGAAGTTTGAGACTTCCGAATGAAGGTGTCTTGATTCGGAACTTAAAGACTTATTCGGAACTTAGTGCTCGATTCGGAACCTTCCGAATGAAAGCTTCATTCGGAACTTTTAACTGGTTCGGAACATCTGGAAACCCAGATGCAGTAGCAGGCAACGAAGAACACGGAAGCAATGTTTAATCCAAAATTCACCAAGTTTTTCACCAAAAACTAAAATAAATCAATCACAAAGCATTTGCTAATCATAAACTACTAATCCCGTCAATAAAAACACGAATCCCAACAACTTTTGAAGATCAAATCAAGAAAATAAAAACTTAAAAACTTGAAGGTAAAGATGATGATGAACAAGATAGAATTGAAAGATTAAACAAGAACTTAGTATTGAATGATTGATGTTTTGACAAGATAAAACAAAGATTGAGATTACAAGATTGGAAAGACAAAGATGAAAATCACCAATCACCCTAGTGGTGATGGTGATGCTACGAAACAGGAAGAACAAAGAGTGGGGAAAAAGAAAAAAATAAAGCTAGTCTAAAATGTGTGAGGGGAAGGCTATTTATAGCCTTGTCCTTTGGTTGGTGAGTGGGCTTTCTCCCGTTCTTCTTGTCTTTTCGTCTTTTCAGAAAAGTTTCCGTTTTCGATTCTGATTCGGGATTCGTTGTCGATTAAATTCAACTCGTCTTTTAATTTCTTCGTTTAATAGACTTGAGTTTCTTCGACTTATGTAAATCTTCCATCTTTGGTCCTTTTCTTCGATAAATCTTCGAATAGGCCCAGTGACTTCAAATCTTTTGCATCTCTTGGACAATAGACTTTATCTTGAGTCTTTTTCTTCAGTAAAACCCGTGCAATCCCATGTTTTCTTCAATATTTATCCGGTTGGCTCTGAAAACACAATAAACACAAAAACCACGCATAATTCCAAACAAATGATATTAAATACGTGTTTTGGTCTCGTTTTAGCCCGAATTAAGTGGTAAAAGGATGGGTGTTTACACACCTATCAGTACACAATACTTATGATAATTAATTAATATACATAATATTCGTATTAAGTAGTCGTGTTGCTTGTCGTATATTAATTAATTACAAAGTTTAAATTTAACGGTAACTTCGTGCATTTAATGATCTTAGAATAATTAAAGCGGGTTTTACATCCTCGATGGATAATCTACCCAATCGCTGATAGCCCATGGGTTAGTCATATCCATTGTGTACCTAAAAATGGAGGTATCACTGTAGTGACTAACGAAAACAACGAGTTAGTACCAACCCGAACCATCACCGGATAGAGAGTTTGTATTGACTATCGGAAGGTAAACGACGCAACCGCGAAGGATCACTTTCCTTTGCCATTCCTGGACCAAACGTTAAAAGACTCTCAAGGAATGAATACTTTTGTTTCCTTGATGGTTTTTCTGGTTACTTTCAAATCTCAATCAACCCTATGGATCAAGAGAAAAATACGTACTTGTCCATTTGGAACTTACGCATATATGCGCATGTCTTTTGGCCTATGCAATGCACCTGCTACTTTTCAGAGGTGTATGATTGCTATATTTCACGATATGATCGAAGAATCTGTCGAAGTTTTTATGGATGATTTTTCCGTCTTTGGAAACTCTTCCGAAAAATGTTTGAATAATCTCGACAAAATGTTAGCACGTTGTGAAGAAGCAAATCTCGTGCTCAATTGGAAAAAATGTCACTTCTTGGTAAAAGAAAGAATTGTGCTTGGGCACAAAGTGGCTGGCGTAGGCCTAGAAGTAGACAAAGCAAAAATAAGCGTAATCTCAAAACTCTCACCACCCACTAATGTTAAAGGTATTAGAAGTTTTTTAGGTCATGACGGTTTTTACCGTCGATTCATTAAAGATTTCGCGAATATTGCGAGACCTCTGACCCAACTTCTAGAGAAAGAAAGAACATTCGATTTCAATGACTAAAACCTTCTAGCATTTGAAACTCTCAAAGCAAAGCTTACATGCACATCGATAATTGCAAGCCCTAACTGGAATCTTCCATTTGTGCTTATATGTGATGCAAGTGAATATGCCCTTGGAGCCGTCCTTGGACAAAAAGATGGAAAACAATTTCACCCCATCTACTTTGCGAATAAAACTCTAAACGCCTAGCAAAATTACACCACCATGGAAAAAGAACTTATGGTTGTAGTTTACGCGTTTGACAAATTTTGAGTGTGCCTCGTTTTGTCCAAAACAATTATTTACACCGATCACTCAGCTCTAAAATACTTGTTCAAAAAGCAAGACGCAAAGCCACGTCTCATACGTTTGATATTGCTTTTACAAGAATTTGATTTAGAAATAAAAGATAAAAAATGAGCAGAGAATGTCGCCACCGATCATTTATCTCGCCTTGTGGATGATGATTCAAGCGATGATGAGGTCGACGATTTCCCCGCCGAACATATCATACAAGTAAGTACTAATGAAACACCATGGTTCGCAGACTTTGCAAACTATTTGGCTGTAGGTATCTTACGAAAGGGGATGACATACTAAGAAAAGAGAAAATTATTTTCCGAACTCAAGATATACTTTTGGTATGAACCCCATCTCTTCAAAGTATGCCCCGATGGAGTGATCTGACGTTGTATTTCCGGATCCGAAACCCGAAAAATTCTCGATAAATGTCACTATGAACTGACCGGAAGACATTATGCCACGAACACAACCGCTAAAAAAGTATTCGACGCAGGTTTTTATTGGCCTACAATCGTTCGTGATGCTCATACCTTAGTCCGCCTTTGCGAAGCATGTCAAAAGACTGGAAACGTTTCCAAGAGAGATGAAATGCCTCTCAATAACATCCAAGTCTGCGAAATATTTGACGTGTGGTATCGACTTCATGGGACCATTTCCCAAATCATAAAAATGTCAATACATTTTAGTCGCTGTCGACTATGTGTCAAAATGGACCGAAGCTCAAGCCTTGCAAACCAATGATGCAAGAGTTGTTATAGCATTTATAGCATTCTTAAATAAATTATTTTGTCATTTTCGGATTCTAAAAGCCGATAAAGGAACTCATTTTTGTAAAAACTCATGGACAAAGTCATGAAAAGAGATGGAGTTAACCATCGTTTTTCCACATCTTACCACCCTCAAAGTGTGGCCAAGTTGAAAAAACTAATAGAGCTCTTAAGCGAATCCTCGAAAAGACCATAAAAACGACCTCGCTTGTAGTTCTAAAAAATAGAAGATGCTTTATGGGCCTTTCGTACCACATTCAAAACACCTACTAGAACCACTCCATACAAGCTTTTGTATGGAAAGACATGCCATTTACAAATCGAAATCGAACACCGTGCATATTAGGCACTCAGAAACTGCAACCCATATCTCATCGCAGCTGGCGAAAAGAGAATATTCCAACTTCATGAGTTCGATGAATTCTGACATCAAGCTTATGAAAGTTCTCGTTTATACAAAGCACGAACTGAATTTTGGCATGATCGAAAGTTAAGACTAAGAAAGAAATTCAAGAATGGAAATAAAGTACTCCACTTTATCTCGAAGTACAAATTCAAACAACCAAAGCTTACTTCGAGATAGACCAAACCTTATACAGTGACATACCAATATCCATCCGGATATGTTGAGATGTATGGTAGAGACAACACCGCTTTCATAGTCAATGGACATAGACTTATGCTCTACCATGAGGAGGAAAACTGTAACAAACTTGATGGAGAAGATATACCATTCTTCATAAAATAAATCCGAGTAACCGAGTCTGGCTGAAGACTCTAAACTTAGCGCTTCTCGGAAGGAAATCTATCCCCCAATTTTCACCTTAAGTGTAAAGGGGGACTTGTAAATAAATAAAACCGTCCTTGTATATATTTTGCATGTGTTTTTGTTTGTTATGTATATGTAGCAAAAGCAAATTGGAGCTCTATGTCGGATTCATTTTTTGAAGTCCAGGAATTTTCTACTAAGCCTCGGGAATTTCTCGTTTCCCTTTGCATTTTCCCTATTTTTAGTTTTATCAGTTCTCATATCGAGGGTGATGTTCACCTCAAGTGTAGAGGAGGAGACAAATAGGAAAAATATAATAAATCAATTTTCTCCAAACAAAAAAATCAAAAAATCTTTTCAAAAATAAAAATAAAGATGTTTTGTAAATAAATAAAGTGTTTTAGCGAAGCAAAAATCTCATTGATTGACATTATAACTAAGCACAAATCATCCACTAAATATGTGAGAAAAACCGAGCCTTTATATTTCTCTATTTTGTGTGAAAACCGATAAATTAGTATGCTTCAGAACTTGGTGCTTGATCATCATTTACTAAACCGCCGTGAGGTTAATTTATAGATATTTTTTAGAAGAGGCAAAATAAATTCCCCTTTTATAATTTTAGTCAAGCTACACTGGTTTGCTATAATATGTGGCACTTATACCTATGTGCTATTGATGTAGTGTTTTTACCACTCTTTAGGAAACAGGGCGAATTAGGGCAAGCGTTAACAAGTGATTTAGGAAAATCACAAGTTATGACCCAAAGTGGGGATCGTTCTCAAGGAGACTTGGTGTGTGTGTTAAGAAATGATTAATTATGTGATTATATGATTGTGAGATAAGAAAATAGAAATGAGGTAAGAAGAGAATGACGGTTACGATGACGGATTACACTAAGAGGAAAAGGTCGTACACGTAAAACCGTAAAAAGCACCAAATTTAAAAACTTACCCTAAAAATTCCTAGAAAATTGCAATAAATCCTAAATAATGTATTAAGAGTATACAAAAAATCAAAAATCACCCAAACCTTTTATTTAATTAAATAATGATTTTTTAATGCTAATTAAAGCCCTAAAAATCAATTTAATTAACAAAAAGCCCAAAACGAGATTTATCACTTTGTAAACCTCTAAAATACCCTAACTTAGTTTAAAACTATTTTTGAAAATTTTAAATTTAATTAAAACTATTTAAAAACAATTAAAAACTATTAAAACTTTAAAAAATTATAAAAATTAATCTAATGACAATAAAAATATTCTAAAAGTTGTAAAATTCCTAACTTTATGTGTTTAACCTAAGAAAAATATAAAAACTAGAAAAATCTAAATTTTAATTTTTAATAATAAAATAATAATAAAATAATATTAAAAATCCAAAATTTATAAAAAATTCTAAAAACTTGCAAACTAGCTTAATTTAACCTAAATAAACAGAAAATGAAGTTGAAATTACAAAATACCCCTAATGGGCCTAGAAATGGGCTAAAAGTCAAAATAGACCCCTTAATGGGCTCAAATAGGCCCAATAAGAAAAATGTTGTCCAATTTAGCCCAAAAGATCCTATCTGACTCAAAATTTGATTTTAAACACAACTTTTCAAAGGGCCAAAAGCTGAAAATGTGAAATAAGCTGGCTTATATCAAACAGCTTATTCTTAATGGGCTTTTTGGCCCTTTAAGCTATAAGCTGATGCTATAAGCTCAAATTAGACACACAAGCTTCTTTTGAGTTGCTTAA
The DNA here is from genome assembly GCA_025667525.1 of Glebionis coronaria. Taxonomy (NCBI): domain Eukaryota; kingdom Viridiplantae; phylum Streptophyta; class Magnoliopsida; order Asterales; family Asteraceae; genus Glebionis; species Glebionis coronaria. Next base: position 308,972,283 of record CM046878.1, on the reverse strand, counting down.
GACTTCTGTAAAAAGAAATTTGAAAAAATCCAAAGGAATAAGCCTGAAAATGCAAAAAGCAATCTACACAAAACGACAAAATAGTCGTTTTCGAGTTCTAGGCTATCCCAAGAGCTGATTCAAGTTTCTAAAGCTATTAAATGACTTAACTAAGCTTAATCAACAAAAAGTTTTCAAATAAGTTCACTCAATATGCTGGAATAAGCAAATAAGCACTTATGAAAAAGTCAAATGAGTTGGTTTTCTAGCAAAAAGTCAAAGTCAAAGTCTAATAAGCTCCAGTTCAAACAAATTGGTCAAATAATGAAGATCTATCACAAAAAATAAGTTGTTGCAGGTCTGGATAAGCCAAAATGGCTTATTAATAAGCTGAATGCAAAATAACACTAGTAGGGACTTGTTGACTTTTTTGTCTTTAGTGACTTTTTTAGAGATTCAAGTTACACAAAGGCACCCAAATGATCAGTGGATCAAGAGGATTCAATAACAATCAAGAAATCACAATCACTAACAGCCAATTAGTACAGTGTAATCAAAACATCACCAGATATGCACCAGACATGAACACATAAGCAGTTATGAACTTATAAGCTGTTTTAACAATATTCAGCCAACCAAATTGCACCAAAAGCATACACAAGCTATTATAAACTTAAATGAACAAGCTTAAACAGTTTTCATGCAATGGCTCAAAGCCTAAATCAAGATTCAAGCAGATGAAGGTTACTGATGAACACTAACACAAGCAGATTTTACTTTTTCGGATGCAATTGACCAACAAGCCAGATTCAATCACTCGGATCTATCACATATCTAATATTAATGATGTTTTAACGACTTTCAACCCTAAGCATGCATAAATTCTAGATTTTACCAAAATATTAGGTCAAAAACAGTTAAAGTCAATGAGATATAGCACAATGTTTGATTTGAGGTTTCAAACCCAAAAACTTGCAGCAAATAGCACTCAACCAAGTATTAAACAGATAAAAAGCAAATACACAAACTTCCAACCACAAAATAACACACAATGATCTCAAACAGGTAATCCCAAACACCCTTTTAACTTTTCAAATCCCAAATTTTCAAATCAAAAGTGTTATCCAAGACCACCCAAGCCCAAATAAGCACAATAATAAGTATAATATGCAGATTTAAGCAAGATTAGACCATAAAATTAGCAAGAACACAAGTAGCACAAAAATTCACCAAAAATCAAGATTTTAACAGATTTTGGGTAGAAAGGTTTGTACCTCATGGATGTACATCCACACCCACGAATTTTGATCTTATGTACTAGCAAGAACAAGTACAAGCTTCCACAAACAACCCTGCTAAGAATCAACAAGGTTAAGAGCACAATATCAAAAATAGAAAGGTTAAAAAGCCTTGATTAATGCAACTCTTGTACCCCACACTTGATTATCCCCAAGTTATAGGCTTCACCACACCTTGATAACTCAATATTAGGATGTTATGATCAGCTTTATAGCCCAAGAATTCCAAGGTGTACCAAGAAACTTAGCAAAATATCAAGCTTGAAGGAAAATGTGCAAACTTTTGCACACTCCTTGAAAACAGGTTTTAAGGTTTAAGATTAGCAAACAAGTAACAATAATACGCAGTAAACAACAATGGCACTTGACTTTTCTTCAAAGATTCAAACTCATTTCATTAAACTAAAAATGGATTTACAGAATTTTGAACAAAGGAAAATTCAAGAGCAAAGTAAAAATAAAGCACCCTAAGGCCTTTATATAGGCATACAAGTTATCTAGGAAAGTTGAAAACGAAACCCTAATGCTTGGTGAAGTCCCCATTATGCCCTTGTAAAGTTTGAATATATTCTTGATCATGTGATTTTTCTTGGCAGTTTGTTGTAGCTGGCATGTGAAAAGTTCATCCAATGGCTTGTACAAGCTTAAAATGTAAGCTGGAATGAGGATGGTTGGATCACTGGACCATTCTTGTCTTCTTGTCCAAAGGTGCAAAAGCAGGGGTATCATGTGACCAAGGTGGTGATGTGGCACAAGGTATTAAGGTTGGGTTATCTTCATTAGCACCTTAATCATTAATCTGGAAAAGATTAAGGGCTAATTCATGATAATTATAAAACGCCCAATTGGGATTATGAACATGAAGAACAGGTTTTTAATCTGTTTTAGGGGTGATTAAGATTTAAATACTTGTTAAGGCGCCAATATTAAACGAGTATTTAATCCGGATGAAGTGGAATAGTGAGGTGGAAGAAGGGAGGGCTCTCATTGGTGGAGAGGTGTTAGTGGGACAGGTGGCAAGCTAGGATTAGTCTATGTATCTTTCCTTGTCTGCCAAATTAAAGCCTTCTCTTTTCTTTCACTTGTCGCTTTGTAAATAAACACACTAAATCCGTTTTCCTTTGTTAGCCAAGTTTCTCTTTTCACACTTTTGCCCCAAAAAGTTTTGTAAAAGGATTTCAGGGGTATTTCTTGCCATTTCTTCATTCTTGAAGGACTAATTTGGTATTTTCTTCAAGGATTATGGTCTTGACTTGTATAATTGACATTTTGGAGGACTGAAATTGCCAAGTCATCATTTTTGAGGGACCATTCTTGCTAAGTCTTCAAAGTCAAGGGTCCTTTTGGTAATTTTGATATTTTCAAAGGACCAAATTTGTAATTCTTGTAGCTTGGAGTCCTTCTTGGTATGTTTGACTTTGAGAAGGACTAATATTGACATTTTAGTTTTGTTGAGGGACTAAAATTGCCAATTCTTCAAAGTAGAGGGCCCTTTTTGCAATTTTGACAAACTTTAGGGACCAATCTTGTAATTATGAGGATACAAGGGTATAAAGTGTCAATTCTTCAATATTGGAGGACCCTTCTTCATAAATCTTCAAATCTTCAAGGGTTTTCTTGGAAAATTCTTCATTAGGGCTTGGTTCAATGTGCGGCTCCGTTTCCCGTGTTCGTTTTGCATGGTTCTTGTGATCTTTTGTCATTTCTCATTATCCGTACCTAAAATACACAAGCAACAAACACAAGCATATATTTGGGTATTTTCATGATATTTAATGCATTTTAAGCCCTTTTTGGACGATGAGACTATGTATAAAAGCAGTCTCATCACTCCCCCATACTAAACCATTGTCGTGCCCTCACGCAATGCTAGAATAAAGTATCATAGCATCTCCAAAATTCATTTTTATTCACTTTATTAAATGATAAACTAGCTACACTACTACTATTATTACTTGAGTTTTAGACATAATGTATGATTTTCATCGCAAAATGGGACGTTTAGGTTCATAGAATAAGAACACGTGAATGCTTCGTTAGAAATAATTTCATTGTCCCTGATTTTCACCCCAATTCCATGCTAAGCGTGCAACGATATCATTGTCATTATAAGTTAGTAATGCTAACACTACTCATATGCCCTAATCACGTACTTATCCTCCCGATTTCCTAAGTTGTATCTCTTATATTTTATTATGTCTTGAATGTTTCACGAGGATACATTGTTTGACTTATGCGATAATAGAGATTTAGGTCTAAAAATAGAGTCCTAACGGTGTAACCAAGACCATCAAATCAATAACCCCTCCTAATAGACAACGATGTCAAAAAAATTAAGTCAACAAGAAGGATCGTTAAACACGGTTTTATAACGGTTTTGAACATGAGACTTATTACCAAGACTTTTATACGCCCCTGACGGAAGGACCTTATTATCTTTGGTTTACCTCCATCTTTTATTCAACTTCGCCATGAAGCTTTTATTATGACTTCGGTCTTGCCTTGCCTTTTATTATCCACCTCATCGGTGGTTTTATTAGCCAAAGACGTATATCCTCACGCTAAGGCGAATTTTGGATCTTTAAAGCTTCAAAGATTAAGGCTTGATTCACTTTCAATTTTGCATAGATTTTTCGGCCTTGTGGGCTTCAAATTGTTTGCTTGATTTAGGTGAGCACTTGAAATCTTATTATTGGGTGAAGCTTTTGATTATTCGGGTGCCAATACTTCAAAACCGTGACGCTGACGATACCTTAATGTCTCCCCAATTTAATTACACGGAAGCTACTAGAAAAGACTAGAAACCCAACAATCAAGACTACACCTCTAAGTCAATATTTATTAAGCAAAAATTATTTACAAGCGAAGGGAGAATAAGCACACAACGAGAACACATGAGTTTTTGAAAGAATACGAGTACTCTACGTTTAGCATAGTAACTTATAATTAACCCTGTCATTTCTCGTCCTCATTTAAGAGACTTAGCCTAATGTGAAGTTAAGGAATCAAAGCTAAGTGCTCAACACGCATGGTCGAGTCAAAAATTACTCTTATTCTCGCCATCGGAAAACCTACATTCGTGTCTTCAAACACTTATAAAACATGAGAAAAAATTTAAAATTTGGCCATTTTTAGCCTTATTTTGCAACAAAACGATAAACAAAAAGATAAACTTTGGAAAGCGTGAAGGTTTGGCAAGGCAAGTATCTATTCACCCCCCCCCCCCCATGCTAAAGTTAAACAGTGTCCTTAATGTTTCAAGTCTAGGGGTGCAAACACCCCCATACTAGAGACGTAGTCGAATGCCTAATCTAGCATGGAAATGGTGTAACCGTTAAATTTAAAGCCGTTTATGAAGTGTGCTATAAACCTAAGGTTAGAACATCAAAGGATATATCATGGATATTGAGAAATTCTTCAAAGCAAACGATCGAGTGTTCCCATAAAACGAACACGAGAGGCTCCAATCATGAAGGTCACGATCATCTAAAATCCACAATTCACAAACAACCACGGAACAAAGGTTGGAAGGGCACAAATCCCCACACGTTACTACATTAGAAAGCGATAATATGTACATAGGATAAGCATGGGACTCCCCCACGAGGCACCTCGTTTTTGGTTACCGAGTCATGAGCTCGACTTGATCCCCTCAATGCTAATTATAATTGGGGAAAGTGATTTGGTTGAGGTAATTCAAGGATGGAATTTCCCCGCCAAAGTAGTGCTTCAACCTATGTCCATTCACCTTGAAATTGGGGCCATCATTTTGAGCTAGCTCGATGGTCCCATATGGAAATACTTGAGTCACGGTGAATGGACCGGACCAACGGGATTTCAACTTACCGGAAAAGATTTTCAAACGAGAATTAAAAAGCAAAACTTGATCCGCAATATTAAAAACCCGGTTTTTAATTTTAGAATCATGCAACTCTTTAGTCTTCTCTTTATAAATCAATGAATTTTCGTAAGCAATATCCCTTAATTCATCCGATTCATTTAATTGCATTTTTCGGTGTTTTCCCTCGGTCTCCATGTCATCATTACAATGCTTTAGGGCCTAATAAGCCTTGTGTTCCAATTCAATTGGCAAATAACAATTTTTCCCATACACAAGCTTATAAGGAGTGCACCCAATGGGCGTCTTATGAGCGGTCCTAAAAGCCCATAAAGCATCGTCCAACTTATCCGACCAAGATTGTCGGTTTTCCCCAACGGATCTCTCCAAGATCCTCTTCAAAGCTCGGTTTGAAACCTCGACTTGCCCACTCGTTTGTGGGTGATAAGCCGTAGAAAGCCGATGTGTAACTAATACTAGAGATTTTACTAGGTTGAAAGTTCGTTCTCGGTATCTCTTCGAATTGATTTCCGGTTAATTGTGTGAGATTAGTTGTTCTTGGTGAAACAAATATTTTTGGATTTGGTAAAATAAATGTGCGAGACTTAAAAATAAATGACGAGTAACTAAAATTAATACTAGTTGAAACGTAAACAGTGCATATTAAAAACGTAAAAAGTAAATGACGAGAATTTAAATGACGTAAAATTGGAACTTAACGAAAAGTAGATAGACAATTAAATAAAATATGCAAAGCGAAATTAAAATAGACTAAAAATAAAACGAGAACAATGGACACTTAAACAAAATACTAAAACAAAACAAAATTCAAATCGGAATACACCCGATCGGAATCCATAAGGATCCGATCGGAATGTTGAAAGATAGTACCAATCGGAATATTTATAAAAACATCCAATTGGAATATGCAAATCTTGACCCAATCGGAATAACTAGAAAGTTAGCACCAATCGGAATATATCACAACAAGCTAGATCGGAATATGTCTAAACTCCACTACAATCGGAATAACATGAAAAATTGTTCAATCGGAATATCCAACTACACCCCAATCGGAATACGGGGCAAGTGCTACCGTCGGAATCGACGAAACCCTTTTCCGATCATCAGATCGGAATGAGGGGAGGCGCGGTCGGAAAACAGTGGTCGGAAAAGGGTTGTAAAACCCTTTCCGATTGGTTCTTTGATCCGAAAATTTAGCTAAAGGAAATAAGCCATTTAGATTAAGCTCAAACCCAAAACTTAAACGGATTAAAACTGAAACGGGACCAATAAGCACAAGTAACAACTTATCAAACTTAAAAGAAACAAACTTTTAGAATCAAAATATAAAAAGATTAACTTTAAAGATCAAAACTTTAAATAAGAACTTGATGAAAAAGATGAAAGAAAACAAGATGAAGATTAACAAGAAAGATTAATAACATAAAGATTAAGACAAGGTTAAGCTTAAAAAGTAAAAGCTTGATTCAAAACAAGAAAGATAAAAGATGAAAGATTGAAATTCTAGAGAGAGAAACTGTCACTTTCTCTCTCTAAACTAAACTACTCCTACTCCTAAACTAAAAACTAAAAATGACTAACTCCCTTCATGTGGTGATATGAAGAGTATTTATAGGAAAGGAGGGGGTGCTTGTGTTGCATCTTTTCTTTCTTTCTTTCTTCACGTCTTTTAGTCTTTTAAGTTCTTCGACTCTATCGACTTTGTCTCGGGATTAATTAAACTCGTCTTTAAATTTGTTTATTTATTAGACTCGAGTTCTTCGACTTTAAGAAAACTTCCATCTTTAGACTTGTTCTTCGATAAATCTTCAGAATAGGCCTTGGACTTCCGTTCTTTTTGCACTCTTGATCTCTTGACTTCGTCTTTTGTCGTTATCTTCGATAAAAGCCCGTGAAATCCCGTGTTTTCTCCACTTTTCACCTTTTCGTCCTAAATCACAACAAAAACACAAACCACGCATAATTCCGACATAATTGACATAAAATACATGTTTTGGCTCGGTTATTATTGCAATTAAGTGGTAAAAAGGATGGGTGTTTTCACACCTATCAAATCCCCTACACTTAACCATTGCAATGTCCTCATGCAATGCATTAGTTACAAAGCAAGATTACATTTTCCATCATAATCAATCCATGTTGGCCTTTATTAAAGAAATAGAAAATTATAAACATACAAAGTAAAGAAATCAAAAACATACCTTGGGTTTTGAAAATGTCGTGAATGATCATCATCCTCAAGTTTTCACTTTCTCCAAACCAAGCTTAAAAACGAGATCATTGTTATTATAAGTTAGCAAACTAACACGAACCCATGTGGGCCAATTATTCACTTAGACTCCCTTATTCCTAGGTGTATCTCTTATATTTTATTTTTGTCTTGAATGATCACAAGGATGCATTGTTTGACTTATTTCGATAGTTATTTAGTCCGAAAATAAGGTGAACGCTTTAATCAATAGTTAGCTAAAGGACCAAATCTTTTAAAACTGCTTCTCGGGATATCAGAAAGTTCATATCTTGGCATAACTTGGTTCGTGATTTGAGACCTTTCTCGGGCCGATATTTGGCAGCGACTTCATACTTCGAATCTTCGAGAGACGTTCTTGAAATTATGGTCTTCTCTTCATAATAGGAATTTCTTCACTTGAAGTTTTTGAGAGATTCTTCATCTTTGGACCACGACTTCTTCATTTTTCTCCAATCTTTATTTTGGACTTTGATATACAACGATCCGCCTCCTTTTAGGACTTGGATCTATTTATCCTCATACCTTGTTAGGGTCTTTTCGGATAGACTTCTCCATGACTTTTGGGGAGTTCTTGCTTTTCGTCGTGTGTCTCGATCCTTCATATTGATTTTCGATAAATGATTCTTCACATCACTTTTGGATCTTTAGCAACAAAATGTAGCCCTCATGCCTTGTTAGGGCCTTTTCGGACTCGCCAATCTTCGCGCCCCGCTTCATAAGTTATGCCTTGGCTATGAACTCTCGTCATTACCGAGCAACTTTTAAACGATCTGGGGCTAGAAGCTAAGTAACTTTTCAAATCGTACAACCTTATTTATTAGCAGATAAATTTATTAGCAAGCGGAGGGAGAATAAGCTCATAATTAACTCACATAAATTCACGAAAGAATACCGAACTTATAATTGACTCTATCATCTCTCGTCCTCCACAGTTTAAAATCTCAAGGAATGAGACTCGTGGATGCTTAGCCTATTAAATCAAAGTTTTGGGTTTTCGAGTCGCCTATAGGATCTTGCAAATTCTTAGACTTTTTCAAGTTTAGAAATCGCATTTTAAAGTTCCCTTGATAAACGACTCTCTAGGATCAATTATAGGATCTTGCGAAAAGTTCTTGTTCTTAACCCGTGAGAGTTAAGACTTTCGCGTTTTATAGCTCCCTACATAAAAGCCTAGCAAAACTTGACTTAAACACGTTAAGGATACTAGCTAAAGTAAACTTAGGCAAGTAAACTCGGGTTGAGTCAAAATGTTCACGACTAAGAAAAATTTAAAACCACTTTATTAAAAATTTATTCTAGCAACAGAAAGAAACTAAACATGATAAAGGAAAGTACAACTATACAACTAGGCCAAAATAGATTAAAAATTTGAAAAATGTCGAAAAATCAAATTTTCCGGTTAAAATGAGGGCAAATACAAGGAAAAGGCCACTTAACTTCGATAGAAGTCCCCCCTACACTTAAGATAAACATTGTCCTCAATGTTTAAGCATGTGGGAGTAAACTCCCCTATACTTAGGACATTGTGCACGTTGTTTAAATCTTGCTAAGGAAAAGACAACTAAAGAGATTCCTATTTTAATATTTGAGAAATATAAAATAGTGAATCGGAAAGAGTTTAGGATAGAACCGGGAAGAAGGGACACGGAATCACGATTCGTCAAAAGTCATCAAGAGTGTGTCTTTGAAGCTCTAATCCCTGCACATAATAAGAAAGAAAGCAAGAAACACCACGGGGCTCCCCCCTACACTTATGGTGAAAATAGATAGATAATTGGGTTGCCTCCCAAAAAGCGCTTGTTTTTGTTGACCGAGTCACGAGCCTGACTCGTCCCCGAATTAAATGGTCCATGGGGAAGCCTCGAATGTGATACCGGGATCAAAGACCTTGTCCTCGTTCCCGGAGGACATTAACAAAGGAGAGGCAGGGAGATAAGTCTTGAATGGGAGAAAAACCCTTTCAACATACGAGAAGTATGTGAATTCAAGAGCCACGGGAGGTGGGTTGGGTATAGTAAGCACATTGTCATCCCCCAAAGACAATGGATGCTGAGCAAGCGGCAAAGCCGTATTGTTATCAATTATAGCATAATCAATGTCACCTCCCGGGTCAAAGCACTCATCCTCCGAGATAGTCTCTAAAGGGGAGGATGAAAGGTGCTCGGGAGGGGAACTTGGGACAATACCTTCAAGTAGCAAATTATCAAAAATAATGTCCCCCTCCGTGTCATAATCATCAATACCTGGAGGGATGGAGTGGATGTCAATTTCTTCCAGCAATGGGTCATTATCTTCAACGGTAGGAGGAGATGGAGGTAAAGGCTTGGAAATAGGAGAAGTCAACTCTTCGATTTGAGCAATAAGAAGGTGTACTTTCCGTAATCTATCGCGAAGAAGCACGTCTTCTACCTCATCCACAAGATCATGATGATCGATGAACTTTTCGTAAACCGGAGAAAATAAATCGTCATTGCCCGCATCTCCCGGTGGAGATTGAGAAATTTCAAAGGTGAAATTCTCATAGCTTGGAGAAAAATCGTCATCATCAGGATTGACCTCTTCCGTAAGAGCAATGTCGTCCTCAGGCTCCATAGCAGGTAAGTCACAAACCTCATCATCCAATACTTTGTCGAGACCAACATCACTAAGCTCATTCAACGAATCTAGATCCTTAGATGCAGTAGGAGCATCGACAGTAGGAGCAGCAACTGCAGAAGATTGGTTGAAAATGTAGACATCATCGTCGTCGTCATCATCATAATAGATGGGACGAGTCCAATTAGGAGTGACGTAGTCGGCTAACTCTTCCTTTATAACCTCCACATCTTTAAGAAGCTCATGCAGCAACTTTTGTTGTTCATCGCCCCGAGTATGTTCAATTTCACCGATTCTATCCCACGCTGTAATTAAACATTTTGGTGTAGAAAAGAAGGGAAAACGACTAAATTGGCTCAAAAAGGTGTCGGTGGTTTTCAAGGTTTCGTCCACATCAAGCAACGGTTGCCTTTCCTGATGCAAGTCAGCTCGGAGTTGAGCTAGACTTTCTAGAATGCCATTTAAAGAAGTGAGTTGTTGATCAAGAGTAGTTTGCTCATTGGATTGATGATTAAGGGTGTGATGTGGGGGCTCATAGTGTTGAAAACCTGAATTGTAGCAAGGTTGTGGCTCATAGTTGTTCATCGGTTGAGAATAATTAGAAACCGGGTTTGGTTCGTAATAATCCATAGGTGAAGAAAACTGAGGACACGGATTTGGCTCATAACAATTCATTGGTTGACAATAATAGGTATCGTGAGGGCCCCCACAGTTGTTGCAGAACGGTTGAGGAGAAAGACTGGGTGCGTCTTGTGGATAGTTATTGTCATAGTCATAATTGTACCCCGGTTCTTGCCCGTGATCAGACGGGTATGGAACCGGGCACGAAATATGCCAATGAGAATCGCTTCCACAATATGTGCACGTGGGAATAGGAGGTGGGTTCAAAAAGGACGAATTAGTCGAGTTGCACAAAGGACAAAATCCGAATTGTGTGTTGTCGATATCGTTTCCGCACCGCTCACATGTACACCATTGACAAGAGTCGTTCCCGTACAATCGTCTCCCACACCCGACGCAATTGACATAAAAATCCATAGAGAAAGATAGATGAGAAAGAAGAATATTTTTGGTGCAAAACTTTGAAAAAGAAATGCTTTTTATGATTTTTCAAATGTTTTTGGATTTTTGAAAATTTTTGATACGAAAAATAACGTTCACAAGTGAACGGGTCCCAAAAGCCAACGCGTCTCTCACAAAAAACCGTAGATCCTCACGAAAAGAGCCGGCAGCGGCGCCATTTAATACTAGAGATTTTACTAGGTTGAAAGTTCGTTCTCGGTATCTCTTCGAATTGATTTCCGGTTAATTGTGTGAGATTAGTTGTTCTTGGTGAAACAAATATTTTTGGATTTGGTAAAATAAATGTGCGAGACTTAAAAATAAATGACGAGTAACTAAAATTAATACTAGTTGAAACGTAAACAGTGCATATTAAAAACGTAAAAAGTAAATGACGAGAATTTAAATGACGTAAAATTGGAACTTAACGAAAAGTAGATAGACAATTAAATAAAATATGCAAAGCGAAATTAAAATAGACTAAAAATAAAACGAGAACAATGGACACTTAAACAAAATACTAAAACAAAACAAAATTCAAATCGGAATACACCCGATCGGAATCCATAAGGATCCGATCGGAATGTTGAAAGATAGTACCAATCGGAATATTTATAAAAACATCCAATTGGAATATGCAAATCTTGACCCAATCGGAATAACTAGAAAGTTAGCACCAATCGGAATATATCACAACAAGCTAGATCGGAATATGTCTAAACTCCACTACAATCGGAATAACATGAAAAATTGTTCAATCGGAATATCCAACTACACCCCAATCGGAATACGGGGCAAGTGCTACCGTCGGAATCGACGAAACCCTTTTCCGATCATCAGATCGGAATGAGGGGAGGCGCGGTCGGAAAACAGTGGTCGGAAAAGGGTTGTAAAACCCTTTCCGATTGGTTCTTTGATCCGAAAATTTAGCTAAAGGAAATAAGCCATTTAGATTAAGCTCAAACCCAAAACTTAAACGGATTAAAACTGAAACGGGACCAATAAGCACAAGTAACAACTTATCAAACTTAAAAGAAACAAACTTTTAGAATCAAAATATAAAAAGATTAACTTTAAAGATCAAAACTTTAAATAAGAACTTGATGAAAAAGATGAAAGAAAACAAGATGAAGATTAACAAGAAAGATTAATAACATAAAGATTAAGACAAGGTTAAGCTTAAAAAGTAAAAGCTTGATTCAAAACAAGAAAGATAAAAGATGAAAGATTGAAATTCTAGAGAGAGAAACTGTCACTTTCTCTCTCTAAACTAAACTACTCCTACTCCTAAACTAAAAACTAAAAATGACTAACTCTCTTCATGTGGTGATATGAAGAGTATTTATAGGAAAGGAGGGGGTGCTTGTGTTGCATCTTTTCTTTCTTTCTTTCTTCACGTCTTTTAGTCTTTTAAGTTCTTCGACTCTATCGACTTTGTCTCGGGATTAATTAAACTCGTCTTTAAATTTGTTTATTTATTAGACTCGAGTTCTTCGACTTTAAGAAAACTTCCATCTTTAGACTTGTTCTTCGATAAATCTTCAGAATAGGCCTTGGACTTCCGTTCTTTTTGCACTCTTGATCTCTTGACTTCGTCTTTTGTCGTTATCTTCGATAAAAGCCCGTGAAATCCCATGTTTTCTCCACTTTTCACCTTTTCGTCCTAAATCACAACAAAAACACAAACCACGCATAATTCCGACATAATTGACATAAAATACATGTTTTGGCTCGGTTATTATTGCAATTAAGTGGTAAAAAGGATGGGTGTTTTCACACCTATCAGTAACCCCATATTTCCTTAGGACCCTTTCGAATTGGTCGTTACAAAAATGGGTTCCACATCGCTTATGATCGCAAGAGGGGTTCCAAACCGAGAAAACAAGCTTTTCAAAAACTTGACTACCACACGAGCATCATTAGTGGGCAAAGACTTAGCCTCCACCCACTTAGATAGGTAGTCAACTGCGACAAGGATGTACTTATTACCACGAGATGATGGGAACGGCCCCATAAAGTCAATGCCCCAAACGTCAAAGATCTCACACACTTGGATGATGTTTTGTGGCATTTCATCTTTTTGTGAGGCTTTTCCTTGTCGTTGGCATGAGTCACATGACTTCACAATCTCATGTGCATCTCGGTAAATAGTAGGCCAAAAGAAACTGGCATCAAACACCTTCTTAGCCGTGAGATTAGCACCATGATGACCACCCGTGGGTCCCTCGTGACAAGCTCTAAGGATGTTAGAAGCTTCGGTACCAAAGACACAACGTCGAATAATTTGATCCGCACAAGTTCGAAACAAGTAAGGGTCGTTCCAAAAGTAGAACTTGACGTCACGCAAGAATTTTCGTTTTTCTTGAGTCGTCATACCCTTGATGATGAAGTTACCCGCATGGTAATTTGCGATGTCCGCAAACCATGGGGTGGAAGAATCAAGCTTAGAATTCACTACACCAAGTGTCTCGAGCGGAAATTTTTCGGTGATTTCCTTGGGCTCGTAAACACTTTGGTGAGGATCTTCCGAACGAGAAAGATGATCGGCCGCTAGATTCTCGGCTCCTTTTTTGTCAACGATTTTGGGATCAAATTCTTGAAAGAGGAGAATCTAACGAAGTAATCTCGGCTTTGCATCTTGTTTAGCCATAAGATACTTGATAGTCGAATGATCCGTATACACTATGCATTTCGTCAAGACGAGATAAGATCAAAATTTCTCAAATGCATACACCACGGCAAGGAACTCGTTCTCTGTTGTAGTGTATTTTAGTTGAGCCTCGGTCATCGTTTTGCTAGCATAGTGAATAAGCAAGAAGTGCTTTTCATGTCGTTGCTCCAATACGGCCCCAATAGCGTAATCACTAGCATCACACATGAGCTCAAAGGGGAGGTTCCAATTAGGAGCAACAAGAATGGGAGCTTCGGTAAGTTTCCTCTTAAGGATTTCAAAGGCTCGTACACAATCTTCGTCAAAGACAAAACGTGCCTCTTTTTCAAGAAGATGCGTAATAGGTCGAGAGATCTTTGAAAAATCCTTGATGAATCGACGATAAAAGCCCGCGTGGCCTAGGAAACTCCTAACTCCCTTAACGGTTTTGGGATGAGGTATTTTGGCGATGACGTCTACCTTAGCTTGATCTACCTCAATCCTCGCTTTCGAGACCTTGTGCCCTAAGACGATTCCACTTTTAACCATAAAATGAGATTTTTCCAAATTAAGCACAAGGTTGGTTTCCTCACAACGTTTCAACATTCTCTCAAGATTCGACAAACACGAAGTGAACGAACTACCAAACACGGAAAAGTCATCCATGAAGACTTCCATCGTCTTCTCGATCATATCATGAAAAATAGCCATCATGCACCTTTGAAAGGTTCCCGATGCATTGCATAGTCCGAATGGCATTCTACGATAGGCAAACGTTCCATATGGACACGTAAACGTAGTTTCCTCTTGATCACGAGGATCGATGGGGATTTGGAAGTAACCGGAGAAACCATCTAAAAAGCAATAGAAATCGTTTCCCGCAAGACGCTCCAACATTTGGTCCATGAAGGGCAAGGGAAAATGGTCTTTTCGAGTGGCTTCATTCAACTTACGATAGTCAATGCACACTCTGCATCCGGTCACGAGTCTAGTGGGAATTAACTTGTTGGCATCGTTTGGCACAACGGTCATTCCTCCCTTCTTAGGGACACAATGAATAGGACTCACCCAAGGGCTATCGGAAATAGGGTAAATCATTCCCGCGTCAAGGAGTTTTAGGACTTCCTTTTTGATGACGTCGTGAATTTTGGGGTTCACCCTCCTTTGACATTGGATTGCGGGTTTGTAATCCTCCTCCATTAAGATCTTGTGGGTACAAAATTTTGGATCGATCCCCTTAATGTCGGATAACTTCCACACAATTGCCCCTTTGTGATCCTTTAGAACATCGACAAGTGCGGTTTTTTCATCATGTGAAAGTTCTTTCGCAATAATAACCGGCAACTTGTCGCCCTCCTTCAAAAAGACATATTCGAGATGAGGAGGTAAATCTTTCAACTCGAGGATAGGTGGTTCCTCATTTGAAGATTTTGGCTAGATACTCATAACCTCCTCGGGTGGAGGGAATGGGAAATCGTTAAGAAAGTCCTTGATAATCGAGAAGTCCTCATCATTGTCGAGGTCTTCGTTACAAGTACGTGGAACATCGAATTCTTTCAACGTAAAACCACCACCTTCAAATGGAGTGAAGGTTGGTGTCGAGTTATCAAGAATGGGATCTAACATAGTGGGATTGCCACTTGATATGAGCTAAAACTCATATCAATTTATCAACAAATTACCCTAATACATGAAGCAAAATACCAATTTATCTTGTAAAAACAGTATTATGTGGTATGTTTGTGTTTGTGTACACTTGTGTAGGTAAAAGGATGCATTTCCAAGCAAACAAGGAACAATCAAGCTTAATTTGATGAAAAAGACAAAGAAGGATCAAAAGTGACAAGACTTTGAAGTGCAAGGACCTATCTTGACAATCTGCCAAAGATGAAGGACCAAAGTGTAAATATTGTAAAAGTCAAGATCATAGTTAAATTTGGTCAACTCTCAAGTCAACTCAGTCAAAGGACCAATTTTGTTCAAGAATGAAGTTTGAAGGACCAAATATGCCAAAGAAATGAAGTTACAAGCTCAAAGATACAATCTGCCAAAGTTCAAGGGTCATTTCTGCCTATTTTGGAAAGTTGATATAAGTGTGATCCGTGTGCTACACTTTGGACCAATGAGAAGCCTGTAAATGAAAGCCATGGATTGCCACATAATGGCATTAAATACCCACTAGCGCCGTCTTTAATAAATGAGTGAATCAAAATAGTTTAATCCGTGTGCTACCTTTTCAGCCAGTTATATCTTGACACGTGTCATCTTCCAACTATCAAAGATTTCCAGGATCGATTTGGAGCTAGAGGCAATTTCATGAAAAGATATAAACATCAAAATTGCTCAAAATTACAAGACGAATCCATTGGTCAAAACCAATCAACATGTAATCAACTCTACAAAGAACCCCCAATTTGAGTTCATACCTGCAAAATCAATTGAGCAGAATTATGACACGTGGAGACCTGGGATTGGTCCCAACACGTCACCAACCCCAACTGATCTTCTTTTCAAGTCTATAAATAGTGTGCTTAGTCCTCATTTCATGTAGTGTAGTTGTAAGTGTGAAAACACACACATTTACTTTTCCTTTCATCATTTCTCCTTTTTAGCTAAACTACTCAAGAGTTTGACATACTCTTGAGTTAGTTAGTAGGTTTGTAACAACTTAACAGCCTTGTAACCAATTCTCCATTAATAAAATTCAAATTCTACTTTTCCCGCCAAATCTTCTTTACCTTCTACACTGTTCATTTCTTGCATCTTGGATACTCTTGTTGCTAAATTGAGTTTGTTATGATCATTCCTTGATCATAACTGGCTTAGAGAGAAGTTTGTAGCTGTTTGATTGATTTCAGTCCAAGATCATAGCATATGTGATGAATTCAGGCCATTTTGATGATTCTTGTTGATGTGTAGCTGTTTTGTTGATTGTAGATAGTTGAAGGTAGTGCTAAGGTGGTGGTTAGCACTAGACTAGAGAGTTCAGCACTCCTCTACTGCTCAAAGGATACTTCACAAGGTGCAAAAGCTTCTTGTTTTGGTTCCACTTAATGGTCAATATGCATGCTTCATTCCTAGCTTAAATCTTTGTTGAATGCATGATAAAACCTGTTTAGTCTGATCTTAACTTGATTCTAGTCAGTTTGTAGCTTAAGTGTAGCCTTTCTGCTTATTGATCTTATTTTTGTTCTAGTTGATAGCTTATTTCAGTCATTTTTAGCCTTGCTTCCTTATTTGAGTTCTAGTTGCTTTCAATACTTGCATTTAGCTCTCATACATCTCATTTTGGTTACTAAATTTGGTCTGCTATAGCTTTTTACTCAGCTTTGACTTGTGCTTAAAAAGTCTTTACAAATTTTCATAAAGATCAGTTAAAGAAGTGTTTGGCATTAGCTTGTGTAAAATTTCCAAATGTTGACCTTTGGCAAATTAATGTTCATTTCCAGTCACAAGGTCATTACAAAAGGTTTAAAGTCTTTTTCAAGTCAAGACTAAGGTCAAAAAGGCAATTGGCATTGTAAAAAGTTTGGGTCTATTTCAATCAGTTTAGTCATAAAAAGTTGTAAATTCATTTGCTTGGCATTTACTTGATTCTTGATGAAATTCTACCAAACCAGTTCTCATTTGTAGGTCATAACATGAAGTTTCATATTCCATAAGCATTTGATACAGATTTCAGTAAGCAAGTAGAAATAAGCAAAATCCTAGACTGATAAGCAAATGAAAGTTTCTGTAAATTGAAAACTGCTTTTTCATATCTCTTAATTCTTTTCATAAACTTGTCAGTTTTCTTTTACAAAATCACTTAGTTAGTGTTGTTGGTTGATTTTTGAGATTTTGAGCTTTTTGAAAAAAAGCTTGGTCAACGTTGGTCAACATAAGCCAATTTCAGCTTATTTCAGATTTCAAGCTTATTACTGGATGATTTTTTATGAGACTTGACTTCCCGTTCATGTTTTGAGTTCATTAATCAGTTTCAGTACAAAAATCCAATTGTGCATGTCTAGATTCTTGTAGAGCTTATTTTGTGCTTATTGGAAAGTGCTTATCAGCTTATTAGTCAGTTTTAGCAAATTTCCTCTTACAGGTCTAGCTTATTTGTGATTTTAAGCATTTTGCAAGTTGTTTGAACAATTTTGGTTCAGAAATAAGCTCAAACGAGCTTATTTGTTTGTGTAACCCGTTTTTGCTTAAAACCTTTTCAAAATTGCACTTAAGTCCTTCTTGTATTAAAATGGTTTTAAACTTGGCTAAACTTGATAGTTTTTAGGGTTTTCAATAAACAGGTCCTTAAAGTTTGAAATTTGTTAAAATTCAGTTAAGTAGTTTTGGAATTTGTTAAAAATTGGTTAGTTAGTTGCATAGTTTACATGTTTGATCCTCATAGTTAACTGTTTTGGCATTTTCAGTCCTTGCACTTGTTAATTTTACATTTTTAGCATTTACTTTTCATAGAATTTATATTTTCAGTCCTTTTAGTTGTAAAATTTACATTTTGAATTTTACTTGAAATAATACTTGGTAATTGCACGATGTTTTACATATAAGTAGATAATATTTTTCGATTTTGCAAGTCATTGTTTGAATTAGCAAATAGAATATCCAAAAAATATTAACAACCAAAAACAGTTAAAAACCCGATATTGTTAGGACTTTCAATTAGCAAGAACTGAGAAAAACGAACTGCATTATACACAATTTCAAATGGCGTCGTTGCCGGTTCTTTGACTTTACGAGAGACTATCGATTGACGGTTTTCATTGGCTTTTGGGATCCGTTCACCTTGTGAACGTTATTTTTACGTATCATAAATCAAAAACAAATAAAAAATCAAAAATATAAAAATATATAAAAACTAAAAAATTAACAAAACAATTCTTTTCCTAAAGAATTGACCAAACAAATTAAAAAATCTAAAAAGCAATCTTTTTCCTAAGAGATTGCACCCAAAAATATATATTATTGGATTCTCTCGGTTTTTATGTACATATAGTATTTTCTCTTAAAAACTCATAAATACAAAAATATTTTCCATATATTATTATAAGTAAATACGTATACATATAAGAACAACCAATCTACATATTCTCCATAAGTATTGCCAAGGCAATACACCGTGTTGAGGGGCGTTCCGGTCCTTGACACGTGTATCGATCAAACAAAATAAAGCAAGAATAGATAAATACTCTCAATAAGAAACAGTTCGAAGAATACGAACATTTAAGTGAATAGAAAGGCGATGTGCTATAATCTAAGGGTCAATAGGTACTTAAGTGCTTCGCGCCACCTAACCCCCCGTTCACTTGTGAGTATTCTAAGAAGGAAGGCTTCATTGGGGGTCTTGCACCCAAGTAGTACATACATATATTGTTATTTTCTTGTGGATATTTAATATTGAAACTCGAAGAGGATAATCCTTTTCTCTTCAAAGTCACACGAGATCTTCTCTCTCATTCCTCGTATTGAGTTGCATGCTCACTCGCGGGCGTGCACAAATACCGATTGGTGTACAACCTCTTCCTCCGAAAAGGAAGAAAAAGAGAAAGAGTAAGACCACCACCGTCCATCAAGCCGATCACGAGAATCGTGCTTTGACTCCTCCACCACAAGAAGCCATGGCTGTTGATAATCGTTCTTTGATGGAACGTATGCAAACCAATGTTCATGGATATGCTAGTGCTATTAGGATTCCCGACATTCCCGCAAATACATTTGAGCTAAAAACGTCTATGATTACTATGGTTTCACAATCACCTTTCTATGGTAACAAGAATGATGATCCTCATGATCACCTTAAGAGATTCCTTTCTCTTTGCAATACCATTAAGCACAATGGAGTCCCACATGATGCTATTAAGTTGATGTTAGTGCCATTTTCACTTGAGGGACAAGCTAAACATTGGTTAGACACCCAACCACCCGATAGTATCACCACATGGGATGGTTTCACCACTAAGTTTTTGAAAAAGTTCTTTCCTCCATCTAACACCATGGCCTTGAGGACCTTAATTATAGGCTTTCAACAAAAACCTAGTCAATCCTTTAGTGATGCTTGGGAAGAGTATAGAGAGTTATTGAGGCGATGCCCTAACCATGGATTGGATGACGTTCACCAAATCAATACCTTCTATGATGGCCTTAAACCTCATCACCAAGATTCACTCAATGCTTCCGCGGGAGGGAATATTCTTCTTAAATCCATGCAAGAGGCTTTGGACATCATTGAGACTAAAGCAATGGTTCAAACAAACAATCAATTTGAAGAAAGGGTTCATGTTATCTAAAACACTTCTCAAACACCTTGTGATAACTAATTCCTTAAATATCACCAAGAGATCCTTCAACAAGTCAAACAAGGACAACAAGAAATGACTCAAGAGATAGTTCAAGCCCTTAAGACCGTTTCATTGAACAATTCTTCAAATAATGTGAATGCCATTACTCTTTCTTGTGTAACTTGTGGAGGTCCCCATTCTTATGAACAATGTGATAAGGTGCAAGTTTATCAAGGGGAATACTATGCTTACCAAGAGGAACATCGTGAACACTTCAAGCCGAATATCAATCCAAATAACCTTTCTTACAAGTCCCAAAACTACCTTACTCCACCGAGATTTCCACCCCAACCACCCACCCAAATTTAACAAAATCCTCCTCAAATTTTACCAAGGAATCAAGGGCAAAGACCACCTTACCAAGGAAATAATTACAAGGCACCCAATCATTTTCAACCTCAAGGAAATACCTTTTATCCACCAAATCAAGGATTTAATGCTCAACCTCCACCTTTCCAACCTCAAGGTTTTCAAGGAAATGTGTCACAAGATTATAACACAATAGATTTCTTTCACAAAATGAATCAAGAGAATGAAAGGAGGTTTCAAGCTATTGAGAAGAAAATGAATGACCAAATGAAACGTATAGCGGATGAACAAACCAATAGGCTTTTAATGGCATTAAATCAAAGACCAAAAGGGGCTTTACCTTCCAACACACAAACAAATCCAAGGGCAAATGTCAATGCTATTACAACAAGGAGTGGAAAAACAACAAAGGATCCTTCACCTCCTAAACCTCCTATTGTTCAACCCACTTGTGCTCCTACTTGTGACAAGCCTTCTACCTCTACTTCACCTCCTCAAAATGCTCCCATTCACTCAAACATACCTTCTCAAACCATTCTTACTTCTCCTCTACCTTCCACACTTCCCAATGAAGAAGCTAACAAAGACAAATCTTCCACTACAACACCTATTCCACCTACACCAAAACCTACTCTTCCATATCCTTCAAGGTTGAAAAAGGACAAGTTAAAGAACAAGGATGACACCTAAGTCTCAAATTTCTTAAGGATGTTCAAGCAACTCAACATCAATATATCCTTTGCGGAAGCTCTTGCTTATATGCCAAAGTTTGCTAAGATGTTCAAGGATTTACTCTCAAACAAAGAAAAATTGGTTGATTTGCCCAACACATCCCTTAATGAATATTGTTCCGCCGTGCTACTTAAAACCTTACCTACAAAACTTGGAGATCCGGGGTGTTTCTTGATACCTTGTAATTTTCTCGATGTTGAAAATTGCATGGCTTTGGCGGATCTAGGGGCAAGCATTAACCTCATGCCTTTATCGGTTTGGAAAAACTCTCTCTTCCCGAGCTCAATCCCACTAGGATGACTCTTGAATTAGCCAACCGAACCATAGCTTACCCCGTAGGTATAGCGGAGGATGTATTTGTAGGTGTGGATAAGTTTATGTTTTCGGCCGACTTTGTAGTGGTTGATTATGACATGGATCCTAGAGTGCCTTTGATTGTTGGTAGACCGTTTTTTAGAACGGGTCGTACTTTGATAGATGTGGCGGAAGGAGAACTAATTATGAGAGTAGAAGATGGGAGAGTGGTGTTTAAGTTAGGAAAAGTTTGTGATAGGAAAGAGGCTAAAGAGTCTAGACCTTGTGAGACTATTAACATTGTTGATGTGTTAGATGAGGTGTGTGATGAACACTTTCATGATGCTTGTAAGAGTACTAGTGATGAGATGCCCCATGTTGAAACCGTGGCCTCAATTGCTCCCTCTTTAACACCTTTTGGAGAGAGTGATTTCCTCTTGGAGGAATTTGAGTCAAACTTTCTTGGTGATGATGATTCTCCTATTAATTGGGAAGAAGATATTCTTACAATCCAAAAGTTGCTCAATGAGGACCCTATTCCTTCTCCTATTCCACAAGAAGTTACCATTGAGGAACCTTCCATAGTAAAACCGTCCATAGAGAGTCCACCTCCAATTGAACTTAAGGACCTTCCATCTCACCTAGAGTATGCTTTCTTAGAGGGAAAAGACCAATTACCTGTGATCATTGCTAAAGAGTTGAAAGAAGATGAGAAGGAGCAACTTATTAAAGTCCTTAAGAAACACAAGAAAGCCTTAGCATGGAAAATATCTGACATAAGGGGAATTGATCCACATTTTTGTACACACAAAATCCTTATAGAGGATGACTATAAACCCGCCATTCAAAATCAAAGGAGAGTTAACCCAAAAATCCATGAGGTTATTAAGAAGGAAGTGATTAAACTCTTAGATGCGGGTATGATTTACCCCATTTCCGACTCTCCATGGGTTAGCCCGGTTCATTGTGTTCCAAAGAAGGGTGGAATCACCGTGGTGCCTAATGAGAACAATGAGCTTATTCCCACGAGACTTGTCACCGGTTGGAGAGTTTGTATTGATTATAGAAAACTCAATGAGGCGACTAGGAAAGACCATTTCCCATTACCTTTTATGGATCAAATGCTTGAACGCTTAGCGGGAAATGAGTACTATTGCTTTCTTGATGGCTTTTCGGGTTATTTCCAAATACCAATTGACCCTAAGGATCAAGAAAAGACCACATTCACTTGTCCCTACGGTACATTTGCTTACAAGAGGATGCCTTTTGGCTTATGTAATGCACCAGGGACGTTTCAAAGGTGCATGATGGCGATTTTCCATGACATGATAGAGCAAACTATGGAGGTTTTTATGGATGATTTTTCCGTCTTTGGAAATTCATTTACCTCATGTCTCACCAATCTTGAGAGAATGCTTAAGCGTTGTGAGGAAACACGTTTAGTGCTTAATTGGGAGAAATGTCACTTTATGGTGAAAGAGGGAATTGTTTTAGGACACAAAATATCCAACAAGGGATTAGAAGTGGATCGAGCTAAAATTGATGTGATTGCTAAGCTTCCCCCACCCACCTCGGTTAAAGGTGTGAGGAGTTTCTTAGGTCATGCGGGATTTTATAGGGGCTTTATACAAGATTTTTCTAAGATTGCTAGACCGATGACTCACCTCTTGGAGAAAGAGGCTCCTTTCATTTTTAACCAAGATTGTTTGGACTCTTTTGAGACTCTTAAGGAGAAATTGACTAAGGCTCCCGTTTTGGTTTCTCCAAATTGGGAATTACCTTTTGAGCTTATGTGTGATGCTAGTGATTATGCGGTGGGGGCCGTCTTAGGACAAAGAGTTAATAAGCATTTTCAACCTATACACTATGCGAGTAAAACCATGACCGGTGCACAACTTCATTACACTACCACGGAAAAAGAGTTGCTTGCTATAGTATATGCTTTTGAGAAGTTTAGACCATACCTTGTGCTCTCCAAAACCATAGTGTATACGGATCATTCCGCTCTCAAGTATCTTATGACAAAACAAGATGCTAAGCCTAGGCTTTTGAGATAGGTTTTGTTGCTTCAAGAGTTTAAGATAGAAATTCGTGATAAGAAAGGGCCGAGAATTTAGCGGCGGATCACTTGAGTAGACTTGAGCATCCTTTTCAAGGAGATTTTCTACATCAAGAAATCAATGAATCCTTTCCATTAAAGGAGCTCATGTCTATCTCTTCCCAGGAGGATGCCACTCCTTGGTTTGCGGATATCGCAAACTATCTTGTGGGCAATGTGCTTATTGAGGGTCTTACTTATCAACAAAAGAAGAAGTTTCTTAAGGAAGTTAAGTACTACTTTTGGGATGATCCTTATCTTTTTAGGCAATGTGCGGACCAAATCATTAGACGGTGTGTAGATGGGCCCGAGGCATTTAAGATCTTAGAAGCGTGTCATAAAGGACCTACTGGTGGACATTTTGGGCCCAACTATACCGCCAAGAAAGTCTTTGATTCGGGTTACTATTGGCCTTCCATTTACAAAGATGCCCATGAAATGGTGTGTAACACCCCCAATTTCGGGTCATAGCAGCGGAAGGGTCATTGGGTGTTACTATCATGGTTCAACCTCAATATCATAGAAAACGCCTCAAAATGAGTCGTTTTAACAAAACATACATCCATTCATTTGTTTAAAAAAATAAAACAGTTCACACACGGTCCCAAATAGTTTTAAGTTTACACAACCAACCAAACAATAAAAGTTTCTTAGAATGGACATAGTTTAGTAAAGCGGGCCAAAACATTTTAATTTAGCAAGCTGCGTGAAACCGCCTTCCTTGAGTGCCTTCTTCATGGACCTGAGATACAACATGCTATAAAGTCAACAAAAATGTTGAGTGAATCTATAGAGTTTCAATTAAATAAACGAACACAAGTATTCTGAATAAACCTTCCGTGGTTGACAATCATGTGGATCAGACATAATTATCGTTGTTATTTCATAAGTCTCGTGAAATTGAACGTTAACATATATTATTTCAGCCCAACACACCTAGCCAAGTGCGTATATTTCTCTTATACAATTGCATCCGATGTTTCATTACTGGTGCATCACAACACCACGCGATAGCTAGTCGCGACCGGACTGGGTGTCACCCCGATAGATCTATCCATAGTATTAGCGTTCCTTTCGATTAACAATTCATGATTCATGGGTCTTTTAAGGCTAAACAAACTTGTATAACAACTTTCATCTAAGCATACAATCGGGTCTCTTGTGTTCAATTTTAAAGAAAGAGGGTTTACCACAACTTCTCGTTGTACCCTTCATTTATCAATAAATGTTTTTCCAATAATAAGGGTTTCCACAACTTCTCGTCGTACCCCTTTTTATCTTAATAAAACACGCATGTTATCCCCCTCGCGGGTTTTATAAAACAAGTAAACATGTTAAAGCGAGGCTATAGACTCACCTTGGTACGATAGTAGCGACGTGACGATCACCGACGATTTGTGATGCCCGTTAAACACGAAGACCGCAACCTACCAATTAAGGCGCGTTCGTTAATAAACGACTCAAGTATATTTAATACTTAAATAAAATGAAACTCAATTTCATATGACCATGAAAATCCCGAAAAATAACAAAAATATAAGTGTACTTCTATACCCTTTTACTCAACACTTATTCATTTTAAACACTTGCGCCCTCGACATTGACCCGTCCTAAGACGCCAAGTCAACACAAGTCAAACCATCATTTTACTTCCCTCGGACCAGTAACTAAGTCATTTATATAATGACTTAACACTCGAGTAAGTCACCATGTCCAATAGTGAATACTCAACTCACGCCATACAAGTATTGAACTACGTGTCCAAAATACCACTCAGCATATACACTCCAAATGTACACACCAATCTAACCTATCTAGACATGTCCGATTTCGACGAAACTTGGTGACAAACTCACACATAATATGAATAAGACTCAGTTTAAATTTCATTCAAAAATATTACATCTAAGACCTTCTGTCCGACACACCTTCGTGTTGCAAAAACCGGACAGTTTTACGCCTTTGACTTGTAAAACCATTTTGACTTATCTAAACATTTCCGTTTGCAAAACCGACACTCGGGTTTGAAAATAGACTCATGACCTGAGGTTTATCAACTTACAACAGCCCTTGAACATTTTTAAAACTCATTTTATAGTCCCCGAGATTCGTTCCAAATATCGACAACAATTTTCGGATTGTGCCGATACCCGTCTCCCGGTACACAAATACTAAAAGTAGCATAACTTTTCGCTCGTAATGAGTTAGAAGCTCTACTTTAGCTCAAATCGAAGCTAACGAAATTCTCTACGACCATATCTTATTAGTTTACTAAGTTTACTACAGTAACAATTTCAAAAATGGCCTTAAAGTTACTGCCTAAAATAGACTATCTAAAAATCATACCAAAACAATTTTTCGACCCATTCCAACAATTCCTATAGTCCTAATATGATCCTAATATCATACTAACACATCTAACTAACTCATAACACCCTCAAATTTGATCTCACAAAAATTAAACAATCAAAAATCTTACATGCAACAAAAACCCACTATGAATATTATATTATTAACACCATATATAAACATAAAAATGGATCAAACATCAAGTTCTTCACCAAAAATTGAAAATAAAATTTTAGTGGATGCATGTGGAAGAAATTTATACCAATATGAAGCTTATGAAATTTCCAAGATGGGTCGTTTGTTAGATTTCAATGAATCAAAGTGGATCAAAAACAATGAGAGGGTTTTTGTTGTGATGGTGGACGGCACAAGAGCAAGAGAGAGAGTGAGATTTGTGTTTTAGTTTTTAAAATGAGTTAGTGGGATTAAATTAAATAAAGAAATCCTTTTATACTAGGTAGTGGAGGGTCTAATTTTGCCAAATAGGTATAGTTTTGGTCCAACAATGCAAGTAAATAGTTTACAAGGTAGAAAATGTAAATTGTAAATTTTAAAAATATTTACGGGGCTCGGGTTTCGTAAAAATACTTTTCGAAAGTTAAAACGCTTCAAAATATAATAACAAAGCTTCGACACGACTTAAAACGCAATTAAATCGAAAACGTCGAAAATATACAATATCGAGACAATCGATAATAAAACGTAAATTTTTGGGCATCCGTCGGTATCGCGATCACTAATAGTTATCGTCATTCGTTAAAACGTAAAATACGAGAAATAAAGATTAAATATAATAAAAATCATTTTCATGATTATTTGAGAATATAATATCGATACCTAACATATTCCTTGTCGGTTTTCATCTAATCGACATTCTTACGCTAGTTTCAAGTCGTAACCTTCTCGGTTAGTCGATAATTTAAAATTCTCATTAAAGTAAACACGTAATACGTAATAGTCGAGATTAAAATAACGACCTGAAATTGACGGGTTGTCACATCATCCCCACCAAAATAGGATCTTCGCCCTCGAAGATCAACTTGCGTTCTTGCCCGATCGCTTGTTGAAATCAAAGAGATGAGGGTAATTCTTCCACATTTGGTCTTCTTGTTCCCAAGTAAACTCCGGTCCTCTCCGAGAGTTCCATCGAACTTTGACGATAGGTATTCGGCTTTGCTTCAGTTGCTTGACCTCGCGATCCATGATCTCGACCGGTTCTTCAATAAAGTGCAACTTCTTATCAACCTTAACCTCGTCTAACGGTATAATGAGTTCTTCATCAGATAAACACTTCTTCAGATTCGACACGTGAAAAGTGTTATGAATCCCATACAGTTCTTGTGGTAGTTCCAGTTGGTATGCCACGGGTCCCACTCTAGATGTAATCTTGAATGGTCCGATATAACGAGGACTTAACTTCCCACGTTTTCCAAATCGTACAACACCTTTCCATGGTGATACGTTTATCATAACCTTATCTCCCACGTTAAACTCCAATGGTTTTCTTCTCACATCCGCATAACTCTTATGTCGGCTTCGAGCAGACAACAACCTATTCTTGATTTGCACAATCATATCCGTCGTCTCTCTAATCAAATCTGGTCCAGTGAGTTGGGAATCACCAACCTCACTCCAGCTAACGGGTGATCTACATCTTCTCCCATAAAGTGATTCAAAAGGTGCAGCTTTAATACTCGCGTGATAACTGTTATTGTACGAGAATTCGGCCAAATGTAAGTGCTTATCCCAGCTACTTCCAAAGTCTATCACGCAAGCATGTAGCATATCCTCCAAAGTTTGAATTGTTCTTTCGCTTTGCCCATCAGTTTGCGGATGATAGGCTGTGCTCATATCCAAATTGGTTCCTAATGACTTTTGAAGTGATCTCCAAAATCCAGAAGCAAAATGACTATCTCTGTCGGAAATGATTGAAATAGGAACACCATGCTTGCACACGATTTCCTTCAGATAAATATCGGCGAGTTTCTCCAAACCAAACCTCTCGTTGATTGGAATAAATTGAGCGGATTTAGTTAAACGATCGACAATAACCCAAATTGCATCGAACCCAGACGGTGTCCTTGGGAGTTTTGTGATGAAGTCCATCGTAATTCGCTCCCATTTCCAGACTGGAATTTCAGGTTGGACAAGTAATCCTAACGGCTTCTGATATTCAGCTTTCACTTTTGCACATGTTAAGCATTTCGCGACGTATGTTGCAATATCAGCTTTCATATTCGGCCACCAGTATAACTTTTTCAAGTCTTGGTACATTTTGTCCGATCCAGGATGAATAGAATACTTGGACTTATGAGATTCTAACATAATCAAGTCTCTCAGTCCACCATATAATGGTAACCAGATTCGACCTCTCAAACATTTGATACCATCGGCTCGCGTCTCAAATGTTTCACCGTCTCCTCTAAATCTTTCGGCAGCAATATTTTCCTTCTTGCATGCTTCAACTTGTGCTTTCCGAATCTGCTCAGGTAAGTTATTATGAACTGTCACCACCAAAGCACGCACTCGAATCGGTTTCTCCCTTTCCTTTCGACTTAACGCGTCAGCTACCACGTTCGCCTTTCCTGGATGATAACGAATTTCGCAGTCGTAATCACTCAAGAGTTCAACCCATCGACGTTGCCTCATATTCAGCTCCTTTTGATCCAATATGTATTGCAGGCTTTTATGATCAGTGAATAATGTACACTTCGTACCATACAGGTAATGTCTCCAAAGTCGCAGAGCAAAAACCACAGCGCCCAATTCCAAGTCATGGGTAGTGTAGTTCTCCTCATTCTTCCTTAATTGTCTAGAGGCATATGCGATCACCTTTTCGCGTTGCATGAGAACAGCACCATATCCTCTGAGAGATGCATCGCAATAAACAACAAAATCTTCACTTCCTTCAGGTAACGATAAAATCGGCGCACTACAAAGTTTCATCTTCAGGGTTTGGAAAGCTTCTTCTTCATCATCGCCCCACACATATGGTTTATTCTTCTGAGTCAGCTTCGTTAATGGTTTCGATATCAAAGAGAATCCTTCAATAAACCTTCGGTAATAACCAGCCAAACCTAGAAATTGTCGCACTTCAGTTGGAGTAGTCGGAGCACTCCAATTCTTGATGGCTTCGATCTTTGCAGGATCAACATGTACTCCACTTTTATCGATCACATGACCAAGAAACTGTACAGAATTTAGCCAAAAATCACACTTTGAGAACTTAGCGTACAGCTTTTCGTTCTTCAACAAGTTCAAGATAATCCTTAAGTGTTCGGCATGCTCTTCATTGCTCTTGGAGTAGATTAGAATATCATCTATGAAAACGATCACGAATTTATCAAGATACGGCTTACAAATGCGATTCATTAAATCCATGAATACAGCAGGTGCATTAGTCAAACCAAAAGGCATAACCAGAAACTCATAATGACCATAACGAGTTCTAAACGCCGTAATAGGAATATCTTCCTCACGTATGCGAAGTTGATGGTAACCAGAACGAAGATCAATCTTGGAGAAAACACGAGAACCTTGAAGTTGATCGAATAAATCATCAATTCTTGGAAGCGGATAACGATTCTTGATCGTTAGCTTATTCAGCTCTCGGTAATCAATACACATACGAAACGAACCATCTTTCTTCTTAACGAATAAGACAGGAGCTCCCCAAGGTGACGAACTCGGTCGTATAAAACCCTTATCAGATAGCTCTTGTAATTGCACATATAACTCCTTTAGCTCGGATAGGGCTAAACGATATGGCGCACGACCCACGGGTGCGGCACCAGGAATTAGATCAATTTGGAATTCCACTTGCCTTGGGGGAGGAAGTCCAGGCAAATCTTCCGGAAATACTTCAGGAAAGTCACGGATAACAGGTACATCTTCAGCACGTTTCTCCTTCGATTCTTTCTCCACTACTTTAGCTAGGAATAACTCACACCCTCTTTCGATATACTTACGAGCCTTAATGCACGAAACGATTTTCAGTCGTGAATTACGTTGATCACCTTCGATAACCATGGTCTTGTCATCTAAGGGAATCCTAACTTTCTTTTCTCCACACAAGATAGACGCGTTATACTTGGATAACCAATCCATTCCGATAATAACATCAAAACTTCCCAATTCGACAATCATCAAGTCTATTTTAAAAATACGGTTCAGAAGATTAAGAGAACATCCTAGGAGCGCACGATTGGTACTCACTAATTTACCATCAGCTAGTTCTACCTCATAACTTGCGTCTAATTCGACCGGTTTGATATCAATTAAGGTACTAAAACTTGTAGACACAAAGCTTTTGTCCGCACCAGAATCAAATAAAGCTGTAGCATAACGGTTGTTCAGTAAAAACGTACCAGTGACAACTTTTGGGTTTTGCTTCGCTTCGGCTTCTCCCAACTGATAAGCTTTTCCTTGGTTATCTCCACCACGTGCATTCTTTGGAGGTTGAGGGCATTGGTTCCTCATGTGACCTTTACCTTGGCAGTTATAACACGTCACTCCCTTCTTTCCTGGTCCCCAACAGTCTTCAGTCTTGTGACCTAACTTGTTGCACTTTCCACACTTAGCACATTCACCAGTATGAGACTTCTTGCAGCGTTGACATCTGGTTCCCTTATCAGCAGTTGCAGCTTCAGTCATCGCATTAGCGTTGCCTCTCCTTCGGTTTTGATTTCTGTTGTGAGATTGACGGTTATCACCACGATCATCACTGTCATTTTCAGCTCTTCTT
Source organism: Glebionis coronaria (assembly GCA_025667525.1). Classification (NCBI taxonomy): domain Eukaryota; kingdom Viridiplantae; phylum Streptophyta; class Magnoliopsida; order Asterales; family Asteraceae; genus Glebionis; species Glebionis coronaria. The sequence continues at coordinate 308,941,722 of CM046878.1, read as the reverse complement.
TTGTTGCCTTCAGAAACACCATCAGCCTTGTCTTGGATGATTTAACCCATTAGTTGGTAGGCCATACGAACAGCTTCATCAATATTGGTAGGTTTAGATGAGGTCACATCCCCACGGATGTTGGTAGGTAAGCCTCGAATATACTGCTCTACCTTCAAGTATTCTGGGTTAACTTTGTTTGGACAAAGTAGAGTAAGCTCATGGAATCTGTTGGTGTATCCATCGATGTCAGTACCCTTCAGTCTCAGCTGATATAGTTCCTGTGCTAACCTCTGAATAACACTCCTTGGACAGAATTCCTTAGTCATCCACATTCTTACCTCAACCCAAGGTGTAGCATAAGCAGCATCCATACCCAATGATGCCATTCTTCCATTCCACCAAGTTAATGCTCGCCCTTGAAGAGTAGCAGAGGCAAACATCACTTTATCTCCTTCCTCACTTCCACTAAATCGAAACACGGATTCTAATTTCTCAAACCATTGCATTAACCCAACAGCGCCTTCAGTACCCTTAAAAGTTGGAGGTTTGCATTTCATGAACGAGGTATAATTGCACTTCTTGTTTTCAGGAATCACTGGCCTATCAGCATCACCAGTTCCAGCACCAGCATTGCCAGCTCCCGTATTACCAGCTCCAGTAGCGCCAGCTCCAGTAGCGCCAGCTCCAGTAGCGCCAGCTCTAGTAGCGCCAGTTCCAGTAGCGCCAGCTCCAGTAGCGCTAGTTCCAGTAGCGCCAGCTCCAGTATCGCCAGCTCCACCAGATCCACCAGCTCCATCGGATCCACCGGCTCCATTATTCAAGTTTGCCATAAATGCATTCATAGATATCTGAAATTGATCAGCTACTATAGCACGTAACTGAGTCTCAGTCAACTGTTTTGGCGGCATGATCCTGTTACACAATTCACATCAAAATGAGTATTCATTCAATGCTTGTGACAACAAAACATGAATAACACAGAATAAGAATAGGTAGATGAAAAGAAACAAGAATGGATGATAGAACGAAGGATAGAATTTAGACAAGGAACGAAGATTCACGAGGAATGAGTCAAAAGACAGGGATTTCTATTGTGACAATCAGCGTCGTTTATAAATCACGTATTAGTATTATAATAATCAAATAATTAACATTTATAAGTAAATGTAATTTCATTATGCTTTAAGCATAAATAATAATTAAATATGTATAACATATATATACTTTTCTTATTCTCGTCCATTGGCCACTCGGAGGTTTCGCTTGCAGATGTTATAGTCAAAAGATTTCAAAATTATATTTTTGGAAAATCTTTTCGTTCTCTATAACTTGAGCTCTGATGCCAATCTGTAACACCCCCAATTTCGGGTTGTTAGAAATACGTTTTAACGTATATTAGAAGTATCGGTCACTCCACAATATGATTTATGTTGTAATAGCTCGTAGTTAGGAAATAGTCATTAGTTGCTTATTAACTTAAGTAAGAACCGGTCCATGGGCTTGTCATGGACCGGCCCAAGCCCAATGTTAGGCTTGGAGTATAAATACCCCTTTCCACTAAGGAAAGGGGTTGGTTGTTGTTCCATTTTACACTTTCATAGTAATAAAATCATACACATTTTCTCTCACTTTCTCTCTCTAGTTTCTCTCACTAGAAAACATCAACCCACTTCATAGATTCATAGGTTATCAATATTCTACATTTGGTATCAAGAGCTATGGGGTGATTTAAGGTAAGGATTGTGTTGCTTTTTTAGTTTTTGAATCAATTAGTGATCTTTAGAAAAAATCAATCTTGAATCTTGTTGTTTTTGGTGTTTTTGTTATTGGGATTGATTGATAAGGATTGGGTTTAGCTTATTTTGGTAAAAATCATAAAACTTTTTGTGGTTTTGGATCAAAAATCGGGGTTAAAAGCTTCTTTTTAAGTCTCGGAAACATTTTTTCCAGAATTTTCCGAATAGGGATTCCGAATAGAAGTATTTTCAGTATAGAGGGTTTATTCCGAATAGGGATTCCGAATAGGAGAATATTCCGAATAGCAGAAGTTTCCGAATAGAAGAATTTTTTCCGAATAGAAGATTTTTTCCGAATAGCCAATTTTTCCGAATAGCCAAAGACTTTCCGAATAGCCAAAATTCTTTCCGAATAGACCACAATTTTCCGAATAGCCAAAATTTTTTCGAATAGGAGAAATATTCCGAATTGCCCATCATTCCGAATAGGAGGTGTTTTTCCGAATAAGCCAAATTGCCAAGATATTCCGAATTGAAGAAAACATTCCGCATAGGGGTTTTTCCGCATAAGGGTTATTCTGCATAGAGTTTATTCCGAATAGGGTATTTCAGCATAGGATTATTCCGAATAGGCATTATTCCGAATAAGGGTTTATTCTGAGTTTGGGTTATTCCGTATAAGCAAGTTCAAGGGGTATTTGAGTTTTTTCGACGATCTTTAGTGGATTTAATCTTGAGTTCAACTAACACAACACAAATTCTCAACCTTTCTTCACTGCTCGATCAAACGATAATCTTTGAGTCTGTTAAGTGATCACAATGAATCCAAGTTCATTAATGCCTCAGATGACATCTCTTACGGATATCTCGATCATAACGGGGACTGATAGTCGTCCACCGATGCTTATTAAAGAGGTGTTTGAGGCATGGCAGGGCCGTATGATGCAATACTTGAAGGGCAAACCAACATACGGAAGGCTTATGGTCAAATCGATTTTGAATGGTCCACTCGACTATGGTACCATTGTGGTTGACGACGTGACTCGACCACGAGAATTTGAAGAACTCACTCCAGCTCAACAACTTGTTGCAGATGCAGATGAAAAAGCTCTTCAAACAATTCTCCAAGCTCTTCCCCATGATATGTATCGTATGGTTAGTCAATATACTGTTGCCAAAGATTTGTGGGAACGTCTAAAGGTGTTGTTACAAGGCACGTCTCTCACCAAACAAGAAAGGGAGTGTCAGCTGTATGATTTGTTTGATAGATTCACGTACAGCCTAGGGGAAACACTACACGATTATTACTTCAGATTCACTACTCTAATGAATGATCTGAATGTATACAATCTTGTAATTGCTCCATTCCAGGTTAACACCAAGTTCTTGAATACTTTACCTCAAGCTGAATGGGGTGAGTATATTACCGATGTGAAGTTAACCCGGGATTTGCATAAGTGCAACTTAGATCAAATCTATGCTTTTCTTCAGCAACATGAGAAGCATGTGATTATGCACCGTTCTCCTCGCGGTATGCATCCAGATTCCTTAGCTTTGATGGCGAATCAACCAAGCTTGTCACACAACAACACACCTTATATCTTGGGACATCAAGCCTATCATCCATCACCTTATATGACACCAACCTTCCCACAATACTCGATTCTACCGCAACCACCCACCTCACATCAGCAACAATATCGGTTCAATGCACCTTCACCACAGTATGCTTCACAACTTCATCCAGCAAATGTTGCACCTTATGCTCAGCCTTCATATTCTTCTTATCAAGAGAATGCAGCATATCCAACAAGCTACCCTGATCAAATGAGTATTCCTTCTACTGATTATGCAGCTCATCCAGATCAAGCACTGTATTGTGATGATGAGGAAGTCCCCGTTCTTGTATTCCAACAAGGAGCTGACCCAGTTGAAGTGCTAACTACTATGTCTGCTTATCTCACAAGAACTTTAAGCAAACAAGGATACAGAGGATCAGCTCCTACCAACAATCAGTTGAGGAATTCATCCAATTCTCGCCAACAAGCTACAATTAAGAATGGCAGGGTAATGGTTCAGCCAATTCAACCATATCAGGGGAGACCTTCCACTTCAACCAATGCTCGCACGATCAATCCTGCTCCTGCTCCAATGGTCAACAATCCTCCACGGGCTAATACAGGCAAGTTGAGAATGATTACATGCTACAACTGCAAGGAAGAGGGTCATATGTCCAGGGATTGTAAGAAACCCAAGAGGAGAAGGGATGGACAGTGGTTTGCAGAAAAGATCTATCTGGTAAATGCTCAGGCGCAAGGAATGGAACTTGATGAAGAGGAGCTTGCATTTCTTGCTGACCCAGGGATTGCTGAACAAGACGTTGTCACTACGCAGAATGCAGCTTACCAAGCCGATGATCTTGATGCGTATGACTCCGACTGTGATGACTTTCAAACTGCAAAGGCTGCTCTCATGGCAACTATCTCCAGCTTAAGGCCAGATAAGAGATCTGAGGTACTTATTAATACCACCGATAATACCACTGATGCTAGTATTCAACAACATCAAGTTGTGCAAGAGAGTGCTGACTCGAATGAATCTTCGGTGGTGAGTCCTTCAAATGAGGAGACAAACAATGATAGCAATATCAATGTGAGTCCCCAGACTTTGAGTGAATCACAACCGGGACCCAGTTCGCATACGCCTACTCTTGCTCAACAAGATTTGGTCATGGTTCCTGCTACATTACTTAGCCAAATGAATGCTGCACTCTTAGAAACCTTAGCTAAGAATAAGAATTTGTCTGATGAGCTTGCCTTAAGCAATGAGAAAGTACAAACTTTGGAACTAGTGCCTTCGTCTAGTGTTCTCACAAATCTCGAATATGATCATTTTAGAAACAAACAAATGGGTCACTTGCAAGAGATCGAAAACTTAAGAGCAAATCTGTCTAATGAACTTAAAGAAAAGAAGTTAGTGGTCACTAATTTTCAAAAACTTCAAACTGATTTTGAATTACTCGAATCTAAGAAGAATGAAATGGAGATTAATGCCACTAATAAGATTAGAAGTCTAGATTACTTGCTTTTAAGACAATACGCTGCTTCGCAACTAGTTCACTTATTTGATGCTTCATTTAGAGAATTTAACTTATCACGTCTAAAAGGCCTTCCCCCTAATCCACAGTATGCAAAACAAGCTTTAAGACATAGTCCTAGACTTTATAATGCAACTCAATTAGGATTGGCTTTAGACCCGATTGTTTTTCCCGATGATCGAACAAGTAAGGATCTAGTTGATGAGGATCGGTCATACAATTCTGCAAAATATCCCGATTGTGATTATTTTAAAATGAATAAGGAGCTTGCAAAAACTGATTTTAGAGTTCGCTTCCATATGGATAAAGATCTCATCACAGCACCAACCTACATGATAGAGGAAGAAAGCCCTAGTACATTTCCTACACTTGTCAACATGGAAGGTCCTAAGGAAATTCCAAAGAATCTTCCACCTGTTAGCACTGTATGGTTAAACTTGAAAGAGATTAACCGATACTTTACTAACTTTGACAAGGTCATTTTGGAATGTACGACTTCAAATGGCTTAAACGCCAGAGAATGGGCTTTCGAACACATGAACGAGGTGTTTAAAACTGAGATCAATCCGTTTGTCGAAAGTCTAAAAGGAAGTTTTGCATCTCTTAAGGAAAATCTTCAGTTTGAAATTGGGGAAGTTCAAAAAGTGTTTTATGAAATGGACACCGCTTACGAACTGCAACTAATTGAAAAGGAAAAGATTTTAACCGAATATGACCGATTCTTGTCCGAAGTAATCTCGTGTGATGTGCTTACTACTGTAAATGTTAATTATTCGAATGAGCTTACATCCGCTATGATTAATTGTGATGCTGTGAATATTTGTAATGATATTTGTGATGATGTTTGTGATCTCTCTGTAAATGTTGCTGATACTGTAAATGAGGTAGATAATCATTCTTGTCACGAATCTAACGCTGAGTTTTTAAAGCTACAAGATTCTTACAATTTACTTTCACAACGCTTTAATCAACTAGAACAACATTGTATATCTTTAGAACTAAAACAACAAACTCAAAATGAAAATCTTTTGATATCAAATGTTTGTGAAAACGGTGTTGAGAATAGTGACAAGATGATTGCAATTGTTAAGACATTAGAGGAAGAGATAATGAGATTGAAGAGAGATATGTCGTCAAATGAAACACTCAAAATGGAACTAGAGGCTGCAGAGTCTAAAAACCAAGTCTTAGAAATTAGACTTTCGTCTGTTCTAGGGGAGATGGATCGGACAAGACAGGGATTATCCGCTCTTTATGGTTCACTAGAAGAACGCTTCGCTTTTAATGCGGCACAGCAACAATCTTTTGTTGAACAACTGAACCAAAAGTGCGAGGAAATCTCTGATTTGAACATCCTGCTCATAGACAAAAATATGGTTTTGGCTGAGTTAAATGAGACACTTCTTCTCACCCGACAAGAAGTTGTTGATAACTTAGCTACCGACTCTGCACCGTCCACTAGTGCTCCAACAACCAAATCAGTAGTGCTTTATAAGAATCCGCTTCATAAGAGAAACCCGGTTACCTACGATGATTATATGAGGAATGCCATTAAGCATGTCGATCTTCTTAGGGATATTTTAGACGATCTTTATGCCTTAGATCCCTCAAGTAGCGACTATTATTCGGCTCATGAATATGTTAAGCGAGTTCAATATTGCCTAGCATATTTGCAATACATAGGTACACCAGGTTCTGCACTACTTAATAATAGGCCCATTACTGTCACTCCATTTAATAAGACTCCAGGAGCGAAACCGTCATTGGCACAATCAAGTAAGACACCTTTAAAATCTGTTGCTAATGTTCCCACTTTGCCTTCTACAGGATTAAAAGCGACTACTAAGGCTAAAGGATCGCCACTCAAGAAAGCTAAGATCAAGCCCTCCACTAGTAGTGCCACAAAGAAGAAAGTAGAAGTCCACAATAGGAATGCTAGTTCAGTTTTAAATAAAACGAATCATGTTAAGACTAAAAGCTCTGCGCCTGTGCAGCAGCCTAAACCATTCGTGAATTCTGATTTAAATTGTTGGAATTGTAATGAATGTATGTTTTCCCAGCGTCATGATTTGTGTCTGATTGATCACGTTAATGAAATGAATGCTATTAAGAATGGTCTTGAATGGAAGCCAACGGGTAGAACTCGTGCCCAAGTTGGCTGGCAATGGCGTCCCACTGGTAGGACCTTTACACTAGATGGTAAAATGTACCCTTTAACTAGGAATGCATCCATTGAGGTTAGGTCTGAGCGTCCTTTAGTTAGGAACACTCGCACTCAAGTATGGAAACAGCGCCCTTTAATTAGGTCAGCCCCCACTATAGTGCCTATCAGTGTAGAAATACCTCAGGATTTGAGCCAACTAGAATCTACACCACCATTTAAGAAGAAGAAGGCTAGGAAATCTAAGAAACCTAGAGTTAGCAAATCTAAGATTATTAAATCTGTACCTGCTAATAACAAGGAACACTCAGATTCCGATACCTCTACATTGTCTTTGTGTGGTGATATTTTCAGGTGGTCCAAATCATCCTGTGGTATTTGGACTCCGGTTGTTCAAAACATATGACCGGAAATCGCTCGATGCTCCGAAATTTCGTCAGCAAGTTTCTTGGTACGGTTAAATTTGGGCATGATCATATAGCAAAGATTATGGGGTATGGTGAATATCAGATTGGAAACGTGACGATTTCTAGGGTATACTATGTTGAAGGTCTTGGTCATAACTTATTCTCAGTAGGACAGTTTTGTGATTCCAACCTTGAGGTTGCTTTTCGACAACACACTTGTTTCATCCGCAACTTGGAAGGAAAAGATTTGTTGAAGGGATCTCGTGGTGCAAATCTTTATACATTGTCTCTACAAGATATGATGGCCGCCTCTCCAGTATGTCTTCTCTCTAAAGCATCTAAGACCAAGTCATGGTTATGGCATCGCAGATTATCTCATCTTAATTTTGATGCTATTAATCATCTGGCTAAAAACGAGTTAGTTCGTGGTCTTCCAAAGCTTAAATTTCACAAGGACCATTTATGTTCCGCGTGTTCAAGGGGGAAAAGCACCAAGAAATCTTACAAACCCAAAGCTGAAGACACTAATCAAGAAAAACTTCATCTTTTGCATATGGATCTTTGTGGGCCGATGAGAACTGAAAGTGTGAGCGGTAAGAAATTCATTCTGGTAATTGTGGATGATTTCTCAAGGTTTACATGGGTTAGATTTCTACGTACAAAGGATGAAGCTCCGAAGGCTATCATTACTTTTCTGAAATTCATTCAGGTACGTTTGAATACCACTGTCCGCCGTATTCGTACAGACAATGGTACAGAGTTCGTCAACCAGACTCTTCGTGATTATTATGAAGGAGTTGGTATATCACATGAAACATCCGCTGCACGCACTCCACAACAAAACGGTGTCGTTGAAAGACGGAATCGTACACTTATGGAAGCTGCTAGGACCATGCTTATTCATGCGAACGCTCCATTGTTCTTGTGGGCAGAGGCTATTTCTACTGCATGTTTCACCCAAAACCGTTCTATCATTCGGAAACGCCATGGAAAAACACCTTATGAGCTTCTACATGACCGCAAACCCGATGTTTCATTTTTCCATGTGTTTGGTGCTCTGTGTTATCCAAACATCAATAGTGAGAACTTGGGTAAGCTTCAACCAAAAGCCGATATAGGTATTTTCATTGGTTACTCACCGTCCAAAAGAGCATACCGAATCTATAACCGTCGTCTTGGCAAGATTGTAGAAACTATGGACGCTGATTTCGACGAGCTGAAAGCGATGGCTTCTGAGCAACACAGCTCTGAACCCGCGCTTCATGAGATGGGAACCGGTGCTATCAGTTCTGGATTAATTCCCAACAATCCTACTTCTACATCATTTTTACCACCATCAAGGCCCGAGTGGGATAAACTGTTTCAACCGTTGTTTGATGAATTCTTCGATCCCCCGACTGATGAAGTTCCAGCACCTGTAGTAATTGCTCCAATACCTGAAGTGATTGCTCAAGTTAATGAACCTTTATCTAATGCATCTACAATTCACATTGAACCGGATGCACCTTCACCAAGTGATTCTCAAACTACACCTGAATCATCACCCCTACTTGTGCCTAATGATGTAGAAGAGGATTCTACTGATCACGACTTGGAATATGCTCACTTGCAAGAGCTTCCTTTCTTTGGTGTAGCGATCCCTGAAAATCCTTCAGCCGCCTCTACCTCAGAAGAAGCTCCTTCTATTGTTCACTCCAGACCACCTAGGATTGAAAACCATAGCACTAAATGGACAAAAGATCACCCAATTAGGAATGTTATTGGAGATCTAGATCGACCAGTCTCTACACGCCATCAATTACAAGAGAGTGCACTCTATTGTTACTTTGATGCATTTCTCTCTGAAGTTGAACCCAAAAATTGGCAGCAGGCCATGACCCAATCATCTTGGATTGAAGCTATGCAGGAGGAACTAAACGAATTCCAACGACTTGAAGTATGGGAATTGGTTCCTCGCCCTGACAAGGTTAACATCCTTACTTTGTTATGGGTTTATAAGGTTAAACTTGATGAGATGGGTGCGGTATTGAAGAATAAAGCAAGATTGGTCGCTAGAGGATATAAACAAGCCTTGGGTATAGACTTTGAGGAATCTTTTGCTCCTGTGGCTAGATTGGAGGCGATTAGACTATTCCTTGCGTTTGCTGCTCATATGAACATGATCGTCTATCAAATGGATGTGAAGACGGCATTTTTGAACGGTGAACTAAGGGAAGAAGTTTATGTTAGTCAACCAGATGGGTTCGTCAGTACGGAGTCTCCTAACCATGTGTACAAGCTTAAGAAGGCTCTCTATGGGTTGAAACAAGCTCCACGCGCGTGGTATGATCTCCTGTCAACATATCTCATGTCGGAAGGCTTCTCCAAAGGCAAAGTGGACCCCACTCTATTCACTCTCAAGGACGGCAACGACATGCTTCTGGTACAAATTTATGTTGATGATATAATATTTGCTACCACTAACATAGAATTGTCTAAACAATTTGAGAAGATAATGTCCACACGCTTTCAGATGTCGATGATGGGAAAATTTTCATTTTTCTTAGGATTACAGATTTCTCAGAATCCCAGAGGCATCTTTATTAATCAATCCAAATATGCTCTAGAATCTCTTAAGAAATATAACTTTGAGAATTGTGACCCCGTAGACACTCCAATGGTGGAGAAATCCAAGTTAGATGAAGATAGGGATGGGATTATTGTCGATCCGAAACTTTACCGTGGAATGATCGGCACCCTTCTCTATCTGACTGCTAGCAGGCCTGATTTGCAATTTGCTGTATGCATGTGTGCCCGGTATCAGGCTCGGCCTACCGAAAAGCACCTACATGTTGTGAAAAGGATCTTTCGGTATCTAAAAGGAACACTTCATCGTGGTCTATGGTATCCGAAAGATTCCTCGATTGCTTTAATATCATACGCAGATGCCGATCATGCTGGATGTCAAGACACGAGGCGTAGCACTTCTGGATCTGTGCAACTCCTTGGAGATAGATTGATCAGTTGGTCTTCAAAAAGGCAGAAAAGCGCTGCAATATCAAGCACGGAGGCTGAATACATCGCCATGTCCGGTTGTTGTGCTCAAGTCCTTTGGATGAGATCACAATTAACTGACTACGGTCTTGGATTTAACAAAATCCCGATGTATTGTGACAACAAGAGCGCCATTGCCCTTTGCTGCAACTATGTTCAACACTCCCGGGCCAAGCACATAGACATTCGCTACCATTTCATTAACGAGCAGGTGGAGAACGGAGTGATCGAGCTGTATTTTGTCACTACTGAGTACCAGCTGGCGGATATGTTCACCAAAGCCTTAGATCGAGGACGAATCGAGTTTTTGATCGACAAGCTTGGCATGAAATCATTCACCCCAGCGACTCTCAAAGAGTTGGCAGAAGAATCAGCTGAATAGTCGTGGTAAACTATTCAGAGTATCCTTTGTTCGTGATCATGTGTATTATAGTAAATATATAAACCACAAAAGAAAAATACAAAAATATAAAACCAAGAAAAACCATAAAAATTATAAAATCAAGAAAAACCAAAAATATTTTTCGTTTAAAACGGGCATGTCTTTTAGTACGGTAATATTTACGGCCTTAGAAATGTCGATCAATATTGACACGGTGCCATAAATAGAGTCCGTATAAAAGTTGTACATTTTTAAAACATGCCCATTATGGCTTGTAGTTATTTCTGACTGCAACCCGGTTTTCATATTAAAGTCACGTATTTCTTTGGAAAACGTTGGCTCAGAACGGGAATTAATTTTCTCGGGCGTGATTTACAAGCCAAATCATGCACAGGGATCAAGTTTACTTTACAACTTGGTCTAACACGAATTTGTGTACGTCTCAGTGCATTAATTTGTTAAAATAAGAGAAATCTTATTGACACCACGAATCAAACTTTTTCAAGATATCAATTGGGAAATGTTTTTCATCATCATGTGCCTCGTTAAACAATGACTACAGCTCTTTAAATAGAAAACGGGTCATCGTTTAAAGGGGGAGAAAATGTTTCATCATCTTTCACATCAAAAAGATCTTCAAAAGTTTTCAAGGAAACTCACAAAGCTTAATAGTTAATGGTTGGATTGCTTTGGCATTTGTATTGTTGTTGCTTATAAGTTTGTCGTGGATAGTTTTGTGCTTGTGTTAAGTTAAAATAATCACAAAGGCTAGGATAAGTTAACATAAGATAGGGTCAAAATGGCTAGTATCAAAACTTGGTAACCAAAAGAATGATTGAATGAAGCAAAAAGAAAAATTGAGGGGGCAAAGTTGACAATAGGTCTAACTTGTGGAAAATTTGACCTAGTCAAAACCTTCCCCCCCGTTTCTTCTATTCCTTCACTGTTTACATCACCTTTGCCGCCATTGATAACCTTCCACACAAACTCACGAAATCAAACAAACACGTAACAATCAACATCTTCTAGATCAGATCTTCACAAAAAGGTATTAAATCGGATTAATCTTTCATGCACAAACAAGTTAATTAACTGTTTAAATGGAAAATCAAACGAATCAAATTACTGCTAAATTAGGGTTAATTAATTTGGGGGTTTTGCTTGGGTTATATTCGGAATTGATCTATTTGCCCAGTTTTGTCCTTTAGAAAACTTGAATCACACGATTGCATGCTTAATTAGAAAATATAAGTGTTGAAAACTTTCCGCATAGAAGCAGTTTTTCCGAATAGAACAGTTTTTCCGCATAGGGCAAAAGTTCCGCATAGGGCAAAAGTTCCGCATAGGGCAAAAGTTCCGAATAGGGCAAATGTTCCGAATAGGGCAAATGTGCCGAATAGGGCAAATGTTCCGAATAGGGCAAAAGTTCCGAATAGGGCAAAAGTTCCGAATAGGGAAAATGTTCCGAATAGGGCAAATGTTCCGAATAGGGCAAATGTTCCGAATAGGGCAAATGTTCCGAATAGGGCAAAAGTTCCGAATAGGGCAAATGTTCCGAATAGGGCAAATGTTCCGAATAGGGCAAATGTTCCGAATAGGGCAAATGTTCCGAATAGGGCAAATGTTCCGAATAGGGCAAATGTTCCGAATAGGGCAAATGTTCCGAATAGGGCAAATGTTCCGAATAGGGCAAATGTTCCGCATAGGCCCAAAAGTTCCGAATGGGGAATCTATTCCGCATAAAGCTCAATGTTCCAAATAGGATGTTATTCCGCATAGGCAATGTTCCGAATAGAGTATTTTATTCCGAATAGGATCAATGTTCCGCATAGCCTTTTTATTCAGAATAGGGATGTTTTTTCCGCATAGGCTATATGTTCCGAATAGACTCATGTTCCGCATAGGCCTATTATTCCGAATTGAGTGATTATTCCGAATAGAAGATGTTTGAATGATTTCAAAGCTTAAGGGATTATGTCATATGTACAATGCTTAGGTTTAAAGTCATAATGATATTCATACTTGTTTGTATCAACCTTTGTGTTTTATCTTAAGCAGAGACGATGACTAACCCTACCGTACAACAACTACAAGACAACAGAGCCGCCGCCATTGCTGAAGCCAAGACTCTAAAGTTTGTTCCAAACAACTTCCGTCTGAAGGAGGTATCTCACTCTACCCATAATGGCTTTAAGGTAGGTACAGCCATGCTTGATAAATCTCACTTCAAGCATGCGCTAAGGAGAAGTGCTTCGGTGCCCTATGAATATCTTTACGAGTTCTGGGCTACCAAAGAGAGGACGTCGAACAAGATCACTTTTTCCTTGGACAACAAGCAGCAGACGCTTACTGTGTCAGACTTCAGGAAGATCTTTGGCTTTCGACCGATTCTCAAAGGTCTACCATCATACTCACCCAACCCAACCAAGGACCAGATCATGGAGATGTTCACCGCCATTGGATGTCTTGACATACGAACCCCGTCTGAGTTTACTACTGCCAAAGTTGGTCAACCATGGAAAGCTATTTTTGGGATTCTAAGCCGATGTTTAACACCCAAAACAACTGGGTATGATGCTGTTCGTCCACCAATCATCAAGATGTTTTATGGTATGTTTAAAGGTATGGGTATTGATTATGCATCACTGCTGTGGGAGGAGTTCACTTTTCAACTCTTCACTAACACAAAGGGTAAAGTTAAAAGTTACCAGTACCCTAGGTTTATTAAGTTGATCATACATTATTTTATGGAAAATGATGCATCCATTAACAAGCGTGCAGGTAGTCGTCACCACATGATAGATGATGATGATTTGGTAGACTTAAGGCAGGAGACTCATTCGAATACGGTTATTCCTGGTCCCATTCCCAGTCATCTTCTGACCGATGAGATTATTGCATCCGATGATTACAAGAACTTGCTAACAGAAATTGAGAATCAACGAGCAAGCCTTCTAGCAGGTGAAGACTCATCTACCACGGTTAAAAGCAAAGGTAAAAGGAAGCAAACAGATTTACCTGAACCCAAAACCAAGAAGAAGAAGACAGAGGGTAAGAAGGGAAAGGGTAAGGCTGATGAGATGCGTCTGCGTGACGAAGAAAATATTGCTGATTCTGCTCTTGAGAAAACTGAGAAACAAATAATGAAGATAGCCATTCAAAGGAGCAGGAAAGATACTGGCGGTAGTGGTTCAGGTGTAAGAGTAGACGTTGAGGATGAGTACATGGAACCTGATGATGTTGATGAGTTTGGGTCACCTGAACATTATTCCACTTCGAAGGAGCCATCAATCCCTGTTTCAGCTGGTATTGAAAAGGCATCTACTCAACCTTTAACAACTCAACCTCCACCAACTCAACCCTTACCAACCAAACCGGTTTCTACACCACTTCCTCCACCACCAATAAAGCCCATCCTTAGCACCGCAGTCACAACCGAGCCTATTCCCTCAACCCAGAGCAGCTCTGCAACATCTGCAATGGCAGCAATAGTGATGGCCGAGATGTTGGATAAACATGTGGATAATCAAAGGAGAGAAATGGATGAACTTCGCCAAGAGCTAAATAGAAGAACTCAAAGTGAAGAAGCATCAAGGAAAGCTCAAGAAGAGTTGATTGCCAAGTTCGCTGCAGACATGGAAGTTACACGTAAAGCTCATGCAGAAGAACTTGCTCAGGTTAAAAAGGATGAAGCTGATAGGCATCAAGCACGAATTAAGAGACTTAAAGCTATTAAGGATGACCTTAAAGAGCAAAAAGACGCTCTTGAAGCTACTATTGAGCAGAGAGTGAAAGACTCCGTTGAATCCCTAATGCCTAAACTGCGTGATGATTTGAAGACGCTTGCTGCTGACAACTTGATGATCAAATCATCTAATCCTTCAGAAGCCGCCTACAAGATTGCTTATGACTTGACGGATTTTGAATTGAAGAAGATCCTTAAGGCTCGTATGGTGGAACTTGGATCGTTTGATAAGTCTAGACTTCAACGGGCTCTCTACAAATCCCTGAATGATGCTATCATGGAGGATGATAGGTTATTCAAAACATTTGGAAGTGTGGTACCCTACCACATTCTCCCTGAGGAAGAAAGGGAAGAGAGTGACGAAGAAGAGGGTACTGGTGGAGAAGAGGAAGAAGAAGAAGAAGAAGATAAGAATGATGAGGATGATGAGGATGATGAGGATCAGAATGATGATGATGAGAATGATGATGATGAAGATGAAAATGATGATGAGGATGAGGATGAGAATGATGATGATGAGGATGCAGATGATGATGATAATGATGGTAATGATGGTGGTGATGGTCACCAGGAGAGTGTTAAGGGGAGCAATGCGGATAAAGGTGAACAGCGTGAGAAAGGGGATAAGGGCGCCAGCTCAAAGAAAGTGGTTAAGTCTGGCACCAAATCCAAGAAAGATGCAGCACCTAAGGAAAAATCCACATCCATGGAATCCAGACGATCGAAGTGGCGCCATGATGTGAATGCCACTACAGGGTCATCTATTCCTGGTACATTTATCCATGCATCAATACCTGTTACCACTAACCCTGTTAGTTCTATTGTTGTTACCCCTGTGATTGCAGAATCGGTAACCGAACCTGAAGCTGCTCAACACTCACCCGTCCATGACACTGCTGAAATGCCTGAATCTGAACAAGCAGATGTTCACGTCTCCACTCCTCTGCAACAAAACCCACAATCTACTATTCCTGAACCAAGCACAAAGGACTGGGAGGACACGTTGGAGATCGACGAGACTGCTCCACCACAGGCTTGGATCACGGCAGCGGCGCAGTATGATCCGATCACCGACGCCGACAAAGATGTCTTGTATCTTCGTATCCGAAGTCCGATTGACTTATGTGCATTTCTTGCTCATGAGTATAAGACTTCGGTTACTCCATCTTTGGTGAAGAAAGTACTGAAGGATAAAAGACTTCGCGCCAAAACCCGGTTGACCCAAATGGAGTTCGAATATTATGCCGAGGAGATCCTGAAGGCTCTGAATACCGTTCAACGGCCAGGTCTTCATGAATCAGAAAGAGCTCCACCTCCAATGGATCAAGATAATCAGATTGCTCTTGACTTCTTTGTCACCAATGATCTGGTGTATCTACTGAAGGGGTCATCAAAGTACGCAACTTCCCTGACTTTGCTGAAAGCTGCCAACTGGGGGACAATACCCTTTATCGAGGAAAAGGTAAATCGACTCTGGGTCCCTAAGATAAATCGTAATTATGATATGTATGCTGTCATAGGTGCATCTCATTGGGACGAACGAGTCCGAAGGGCGTACAGGGGTTGCTGCCTGGTCAATTCTGGAAGCAAGGTTAGATCCGACATCCGCATCTCCAGCATTTTAGGGATGAAAACTGAAGCCAAGAATGGCTACTATTATGTGACGGAGATTCGTTTGAAAAGGGAGGATGACAGGGAATACAAAATCCAGCAGGGAGATTTTTCCATCATTCGCCTTGAGGATATCGAAGATATGCTGCTTCTGATGACCAGAGATCAACTCACACATATTCCTCGTGAAGACCTCATTGCTTTGAATACAGCACTTCGTATGTTCACACGAAGCATTGTCATCAAGACACGAGTTGAAGATCTTCAGTTGGGAGTCGAAAGCTATCAGAGGAAGCTCAATTTAACCCGTCCTGTAAATCAAGTGTTACCTCAACATGTAGCAAGATGTCCCTATACCGGCATTTCTGTCCCGAATTACGGCATTTTCTACTTGAACAGTCGAGGTTTGATGAAGTTTATGAGGGTGGGGGAGCTTCACAAGTATAGTGATGGAACTCTTATACAAGGCAGAGGCAAGTTGGAGCATCTGAACTCGGGTGGGACTTTGCCAGAAATGACGGAGGATTGGCATCCAGGTTACCGGCAGATGGCGAAGTACGTGATCAAAAAGATCGATCAAAAGCTCCGTGAACGTAGATTGATGAGAAGCTTGGAAAGATTCGTGGGTGGTAGACCATATGGAGTGCACTACAGGACACTGCAACGATCCATCTAATGGGTTGTACATTTCAGGTCACTCTATATTGGTATTATTTGTGAATATGTATATTTGTGAATAATGTGCTTTAATGGCTTGTTGTAGTGTTAAGGTATGATAATTTTTCAAGAATTTCTCACGAGATTCTAAATCTTTCAAAATATATCATACTAAAGCACTACAACTATCCCTTATTAACTTAAGGGGGAGCAATAATTTGTTCTATGGCCAAACATCAATTTCATTTTTACCCAAAGACCGGTTAATCCATTCAATATCCCAAATATTAATGGTTAACATTTTGGATAAGGGGAGAAAATGGGATTAAGGAGACGTAAGTGATACTTGGCTAAAAGATGAAAAAGACTTAAAGATTATCCAACTTAATATGTGTTAAGCACGTGTTAAGGGGGAGCGTTTTTGATGAACAAAACACCTAAGGTACAAAACTTTTGATTTCAATATCACAAGTACTTTAGGTGATTTTCAATGATTTTTCATGGTGGCAATTCCTTCCCAAAACACGCTTAATTCACGACGGATGTGGTGACAAAAGGGTGGTAGGAATAGGTTTAGTCCGATGATTCATCAGAGCCGATGGAATCTTCCCAAGGACAATTCCCTAGATAGAATTAGAAGTCCTAGGAAAGATGGAGAAAGAATGTGAACGTAGCTGAATGCCGACCAAGTACTTAAGCTAGCACTGGAACAATCACAACAAGGTGCTAGTGATGACGTATTGGTAAGCATTGAAGGGGTTGAAGAATGAAAAAGAATTGTAAAGATAAAGGGTGTAAAGAAAGAAGCCCTCCTTACAACTTTAGGCAGAAACCGGGTCAATACATATGCTATTGAGGTCATTTTTGCTAATGATTCTCGGTATTGAAGAAAGACATCATGGACCCAGTGATGCAATGCACAACCCTTCCCAGCTAACTCAAATATCTCTCAAAAGGTATTTGTTTTAATCACACGGAGATTAACACGTTATCTATTGGTTTATTCACTCCGAATAGACTGGTATTGAAAAGGTGGCACTCCTCTCCAGCCATCGCTCACTAAATCAAAACGCACAATCGAGTCTAGAGCCAAGAGATCATCAAAAGTCTCGTTAGGACACTTTTCATTTATACCTTGCTTTCTCACACACTGTGAAAATTAAGAGATTTTCATGAGTCCTACGCAATATTCCTGTAATATTGCCAGAACATCCGAGTAATACGTAAGTATTACAATGAAGATGGAAATCCTGCTTGAGCCAACATCAAACAAGCTCATGGTAGGTTACACGTGCGGTTCTTTTAGAACCAATCTTGTGAAAAACTGGAAGGTAACAGTGGTTTAATTCTTAATTGAACTTAAACTCGTTCCAGGCCTCTTCGCATTATCATATGATCTTGCCAGAACACTCAGAGTGACTCTTTATTGACCACAGTGACGAGTGGAAATCCTTCTAGTGTTAACATCAAACAGCACTTGGTAGGTGACGTGCAAGATTCTTTATGAATTGAGCTCGTGACAACTGGAAAGCAACGATGGTGAAAATCTTAATTGAAATTCACTTGTTCCAGGTTTCATGAATTGACGGCTTTTAATCACAAGGATAATTTATCCAAGTGATTCACTCTTTATGTTCGCAGTCAGCTTTGGACGGTCGAATAAAGAGAACGGGTTTACCCGCGAAATCCTGTCAGGAAGTTACTTAATTGAAACTATCTGTCACGGGTACGATATCTAATATCGTCCAACGGTCTTCACCGACCGGAGGTAAAATGCTACCGAATTAGAATAAAATGTTCAAAGCCATTTTATTCGTGTCGTTGCTGTGTACCTGTTAAAGACGGTGGCGTTGCTGTGTACCTGTTGAAGACGGTGGCGTTGCTGTGTACCAGTGAAGACGGTGGTGTTGCGGTGTACCTGTAAAAGTCGTTCCCACATGCTTATGTCTTCTGCAACAAAATTCAGCAAAAATTCAAGAAAGTTCAAGATGAAGTCTTCCGCTGTACCAAACTCTGAAGCTTTCGAGAATTCAACAAAAAGACGTAAGTGTGTGGAACATGAAGTCACGAGGAGGCAAAGTTCACAAGAAAGGCAAAGATCGCACGTGAAAGGCCAAAGAACAATGCTCTCAAGTCAAAGCCAAAAAGATCAAATCAACATATTCACAACAAAAGAAAGAAAAGAAGAAAAGACTACGAGCTAAAGAACGAAGACTTAGTATAGTATGCTAGGTTTAGAACTTTGTAACGTGGAGTGACCTCCCTTAGGGGGAGATTGTTAGAAATACGTTTTAACGTATATTAGAAGTATCGGTCACTCCACAATATGATTTATGTTGTAATAGCTCGTAGTTAGGAAATAGTCATTAGTTGCTTATTAACTTAAGTAAGAACCGGTCCATGGGCTTGTCATGGACCGGCCCAAGCCCAATGTTAGGCTTGGAGTATAAATACCCCTTTCCACTAAGGAAAGGGGTTGGTTGTTGTTCCATTTTACACTTTCATAGTAATAAAATCATACACATTTTCTCTCACTTTCTCTCTCTAGTTTCTCTCACTAGAAAACATCAACCCACTTCATAGATTCATAGGTTATCAATATTCTACACGGGTCATAGCAGCGGAAGGGTCATTGGGTGTTACTATCATGGTTTAACCTCAATATCATAGAAAACGCCTCAAAATGAGTCGTTTTAACAAAACATACATCCATTCATTTGTTTAAAAAAATAAAACAGTTCACACACGGTCCCAAATAGTTTTAAGTTTACACAACCAACCAAACAATAAAAGTTTCTTAGAATGGACATAGTTTAGTAAAGCGGGCCAAAACATTTTAATTTAGCAAGCTGCGTGAAACCGCCTTCCTTGAGTGCCTTCTTCATGGACCTGAGATACAACATGCTATAAAGTCAACAAAAATGTTGAGTGAATCTATAGAGTTTAAATTAAATAAACGAACACAAGTATTCTGAATAAACCTTCCGTGGTTGACAATCATGTGGATCAGACATAATTATCGTTGTTATTTCATAAGTCTCGTGAAATTGAACGTTAACATATATTATTTCAGCCCAACACACCTAGCCAAGTGCGTATATTTCTCTTATACAATTGCATCCGATGTTTCATTACTGGTGCATCACAACACCACGCGATAGCTAGTCGCGACCGGACTGGGTGTCACCCCGATAGATCTATCCATAGTATTAGCGTTCCTTTCGATTAACAATTCACGATTCATGGGTCTTTTAAGGCTAAACAAACTTGTATAACAACTTTCATCTAAGCATACAATCGGGTATCTTGTGTTCAATTTTAAAGAAAGAGGGTTTACCACAACTTCTCGTTGTACCCTTCATTTATCAATAAATGTTTTTCCAATACTAAGGGTTTCCACAACTTCTCGTCGTACCCCTTTTTATCTTAATAAAACACGCATGTTATCCCCCTCGCGGGTTTTATAAAACAAGTAAACATGTTAAAGCGAGGCTATAGACTCACCTTGGTACGATAGTAGCGACGTGACGATCGCCGACGATTTGTGATGCCCGTTAAACACGAAGACCGCAACCTACCAATTAAGGCGCGTTCGTTAATAAACGACTCAAGTATATTTAATACTTAAATAAAATGAAACTCAATTTCATATGACCATGAAAATCCCGAAAAATAACAAAAATATAAGTGTACTTCTATACCCTTTTACTCAACACTTATTCATTTTAAACACTTGCGCCCTCGACATTGACCCGTCCTAAGACGCCAAGTCAACACAAGTCAAACCATCATTTTACTTCCCTCGGACCAGTAACTAAGTCATTTATATAATGACTTAACACTCGAGTAAGTCACCATGTCCAATAGTGAATACTCAACTCACGCCATACAAGTATTGAACTACGTGTCCAAAATACCACTCAGCATATACACTCCAAATGTACACACCAATCTAACCTATCTAGACATGTCCGATTTCGACGAAACTTGGTGAAAAACTCACACATAATATGAATAAGACTCAGTTTAAATTTCATTCAAAAATATTACATCTAAGACCTTCTGCCCGACACACCTTCGTGTTGCAAAAACCGGACAGTTTTACGCCTTTGACTTGTAAAACCATTTTGACTTATCTAAACATTTCCGTTTGCAAAACCGACACTCGGGTTTGAAAATAGACTCATGACCTGAGGTTTATCAACTTACAACAGCCCTTGAACATTTTTTAAAACTCATTTTATAGTCCCCGAGATTCGTTCCAAATATCGACAACAATTTTCGGATTGTGCCGATACCCGTCTCCCGGTACACAAATACTAAAAGTAGCATAACTTTTCGCTCGTAATGAGTTAGAAGCTCTACTTTAGCTCAAATCGAAGCTAACGAAATTCTCTACGACCTTATCTAATTAGTTTACTAAGTTTACTACAGTAACAATTTCAAAAATAGCCTTAAAGTTACTGCCTAAAATAGACTATCTAAAAATCATACCAAAACAATTTTTCGACCCATTCCAACAATTCCTATAGTCCTAATATGATCCTAATATCATACTAACACATCTAACTAACTCATAACACCCTCAAATTTGATCTCACAAAAATTAAACAATCAAAAATCTTACATGCAACAAAAACCCACTATGAATATTATATTATTAACACCATATATAAACATAAAAATGGATCAAACATCAAGTTCTTTACCAAAAATTGAAAATAAAATTTTAGTGGATGCATGTGGAAGAAATTTATACCAATATGAAGCTTATGAAATTTCCAAGATGGGTCTTTTGTTAGATTTCAATGAATCAAAGTGGATCAAAAACAATGAGAGGGTTTTTGTTGTGATGGTGGATGGCACAAGAGCAAGAGAGAGAGTGAGATTTGTGTTTTAGTTTTTAAAATGAGTTAGTGGGATTAAATTAAATAAAGAAATCCTTTTATACTAGGTAGTGGAGGGTCTAATTTTGCCAAATAGGTATAGTTTTGGTCCAACAATGCAAGTAAATAGTTTACAAGGTAGAAAATGTAAATTGTAAATTTTAAAAATATTTACGGGGCTCGGGTTTCGTAAAAATACTTTTCGAAAGTTAAAACGCTTCAAAATATAATAACAAAGCTTCGACACGACTTAAAACGCAATTAAATCGAAAACGTCGAAAATATACAATATCGAGACAATCGATAATAAAACGTAAATTTTTGGGCATCCGTCGGTATCGCGATCACTAATAGTTATCGTCATTCGTTAAAACGTAAAATACGAGAAATAAATATTAAATATAATAAAAATCATTTTCATGATTATTTGAGAATATAATATCGATACCTAACATATTCCTTCTCGGTTTTCATCTAATCGACATTCTTACGCTAGTTTCAAGTCGTAACCTTCTCGGTTAGTCGATAATTTAAAATTCTCATTAAAGTAAACACGTAATACGTAATAGTCGAGATTAAAATAACGACCTGAAATTGACGGGTTGTCACATCATCCCCACCAAAATAGGATCTTCGCCCTCGAAGATCAACTTGCGTTCTTGCCCGATCGCTTGTTGAAATCAAAGAGATGAGGGTAATTCTTCCACATTTGGTCTTCTTGTTCCCAAGTAAACTCCGGTCCTCTCCGAGAGTTCCATCGAACTTTGACGATAGGTATTCGGCTTTGATTCAGTTGCTTGACCTCGCGATCCATGATCTCGACCGGTTCTTCAATAAAGTGCAACTTCTTATCAACCTTAACCTCGTCTAACGGTATAATGAGTTCTTCATCAGATAAACACTTCTTCAGATTCGACACGTGAAAAGTGTTATGAATCCCATACAGTTCTTGTGGTAGTTCCAGTTGGTATGCCACGGGTCCCACTCTAGATGTAATCTTGAATGGTCCGATATAACGAGGACTTAACTTCCCACGTTTTCCAAATCGTACAACACCTTTCCATGGTGATACCTTTAGCATAACCTTATCTCCCACGTTAAACTCCAATGGTTTTCTTCTCACATCCGCATAACTCTTCTGTCGGCTTCGAGCAGACAACAACCTATTCTTGATTTGCACAATCATATCCGTCGTCTCTCTAATCAAATCTGGTCCAGTGAGTTGGGAATCACCAACCTCACTCCAGCTAACGGGTGATCTACATCTTCTCCCATAAAGTGATTCAAAAGGTGCAGCTTTAATACTCGCGTGATAACTGTTATTGTACGAGAATTCGGCCAAATGTAAGTGCTTATCCCAGCTACTTCCAAAGTCTATCACGCAAGCATGTAGCATATCCTCCAAAGTTTGAATTGTTCTTTCGCTTTGCCCATCAGTTTGCGGATGATAGGCTGTGCTCATATCCAAATTGGTTCCTAATAACTTTTGAAGTGATCTCCAAAATCCAGAAGCAAAACGACTATCTCTGTCGGAAATGATTGAAATAGGAACACCATGCTTGCACACGATTTCCTTCAGATAAATATCGGCGAGTTTCTCCAAACCAAACCTCTCGTTGATTGGAATAAAATAAGCGGATTTAGTTAAACGATCGACAATAACCCAAATTGCATCGAACCCAGACGGTGTCCTTGGGAGTTTTGTGATGAAGTCCATCGTAATTCGCTCCCATTTCCAGACTGGAATTTCAGGTTGGACAAGTAATCCTGACGGCTTCTGATATTCAGCTTTCACTTTTGCACATGTTAAGCATTTCGCGACGTATGTTGCAATATCAGCTTTCATATTCGGCCACCAGTATAACTTTTTCAAGTCTTGGTACATTTTGTCCGATCCAGGATGAATAGAATACTTGGACTTATGAGATTCTAACATAATCAAGTCTCTCAGTCCACCATATAATGGTAACCAGATTCGACCTCTCAAACATTTGATACCATCGGCTCGCGTCTCAAATGTTTCACCGTCTCCTCTAAATCTTTCGGCAGCAATATTTTCCTTCTTGCATGCTTCAACTTGTGCTTTCCGAATCTGCTCAGGTAAGTTATTATGAACTGTCACCACCAAAGCACGCACTCGAATCGGTTTCTCCCTTTCCTTTCGACTTAACGCGTCAGCTACCACGTTCGCCTTTCCTGGATGATAACGAATTTCGCAGTCGTAATCACTCAAGAGTTCAACCCATCGACGTTGCCTCATATTCAGCTCCTTTTGATCCAATATGTATTGCAGGCTTTTATGATCAGTGAATAATGTACACTTCGTACCATACAGGTAATGTCTCCAAAGTCGCAGAGCAAAAACCACAACGCCTAATTCCAAGTCATGGGTAGTGTAGTTCTCCTCATTCTTCCTTTATTGTCTAGAGGCATATGCGATCACCTTTTCGCGTTGCATGAGAACAGCACCATATCCTCTGAGAGATGCATCGCAATAAACAACAAAATCTTCACTTCCTTCAGGTAACGATAAAATCGGCGCACTACAAAGTTTCATCTTCAGGGTTTGGAAAGCTTCTTCTTCATCATCGCCCCACACATATGGTTTATTCTTCTGAGTCAGCTTCGTTAATGGTTTCGATATCAAAGAGAATCCTTCAATAAACCTTCGGTAATAACCAGCCAAACCTAGAAATTGTCGCACTTCAGTTGGAGTAGTCGGAGCACTCCAATTCTTGATGGCTTCGATCTTTGCAGGATCAACATGTACTCCACTTTTATCGATCACATGACCAAGAAACTGTACAGAATTTAGCCAAAAATCACACTTTGAGAACTTAGCGTACAGCTTTTCGTTCTTCAACAAGTTCAAGATAATCCTTAAGTGTTCGGCATGCTCTTCATTGCTCTTGGAGTAGATTAGAATATCATCTATGAAAATGATCACGAATTTATCAAGATACGGCTTACAAATGCGATTCATTAAATCCATGAATACAGCAGGTGCATTAGTCAAACCAAAAGGCATAACCAGAAACTCATAATGACCATAACGAGTTCTAAACGCCGTAATAGGAATATCTTCCTCACGTATGCGAAGTTGATGGTAACCAGAACGAAGATCAATCTTGGAGAAAACACGAGAACCTTGAAGTTGATCGAATAAATCATCAATTCTTGGAAGCGGATAACGATTCTTGATCGTTAGCTTATTCAGCTCTCGGTAATCAATACACATACGAAACGAACCATCTTTCTTCTTAACGAATAAGACAGGAGCTCCCCAAGGTGACGAACTCGGTCGTATAAAACCCTTATCAGATAGCTCTTGTAATTGCACATATAACTCCTTTAGCTCGGATAGGGCTAAACGATATGGCGCACGAGCCACGGGTGCAGCACCAGAAATTAGATCAATTTGGAATTCCACTTGCCTTGGGGGAGGAAGTCCAGGCAAATCTTCCGGAAATACTTCAGGAAAGTCACGGATAACAGGTACATCTTCAGCACGTTTCTCCTTCGATTCTTTCTCCACTACTTTAGCTAGGAATAACTCACACCCTCTTTCGATATACTTACGAGCCTTAATGCACGAAACGATTTTCAGTCGTGAATTACGTTGATCACCTTCGATAACCATGGTCTTGTCATCTAAGGGAATCCTAACTTTCTTTTCTCCACACAAGATAGACGCGTTATACTTGGATAACCAATCCATTCCGATAATAACATCAAAACTTCCCAATTCGACAATCATCAAGTCTATTTTAAAAATACGGTTCAGAAGATTAAGAGAACATCCTAGGAGCGCACGATTGGTACTCACTAATTTACCATCAGCTAGTTCTACCTCATAACTTGCGTCTAATTCGACCGCTTTGATATCAATTAAGGTACTAAAACTTGTAGACACAAAGCTTTTGTCCGCACCAGAATCAAATAAAGCTGTAGCATAACGGTTGTTCAGTAAAAACGTACCAGTGACAACTTTTGGGTTTTGCTTCGCTTCGGCTTCTCCCAACTGATAAGCTTTTCCTTGGTTATCTCCACCACGTGCATTCTTTGGAGGTTGAGGGCATTGGTTCCTCATGTGACCTTTACCTTGGCAGTTATAACACGTCACTCCCTTCTTTCCTGGTCCCCAACAGTCTTCAGTCTTGTGACCTAACTTGTTGCACTTTCCACACTTAGCACATTCACCAGTATGAGACTTCTTGCAGCGTTGACATCTGGTTCCCTTATCAGCAGTTGCAGCTTCAGTCATCGCATTAGCGTTGCCTCTCCTTCGGTTTTGATTTCTGTTGTGAGATTGACGGTTATCACCACGATCATCACTGTCATTTTCAGCTCTTCTTTTGTTGCCTTCAAAAACACCATCAGCCTTGTCTTGGATGATTTAACCCATTAGTTGGTAGGCCATACGAACAGCTTCATCAATATTGGCAGGTTTAGATGAGGTCACATCCCCAAGGATGTTGGTAGGTAAGCCTCGAATATACTGCTCTACCTTCAAGTATTCTGGGTTAACTTTGTTTGGACAAAGTAGAGCAAGCTCATGGAATCTGTTGGTGTATCCATCGATGTCAGTACCCTTCAGTCTCAGCTGATATAGTTCCTGTTCTAACCTCTGAATAACACTCCTTGGACAGAATTCCTTAGTCATCCACCTTCTTACCTCAACCCAAGGTGTATCATAAGCAGCATCCATACCCAATGATGCCATTCTTCCATTCCACCAAGTTAATGCTCGCCCTTGAAGAGTAGCAGAGGCAAACATCACTTTATCTCCTTCCTCACTTCCACTAAATCGAAACACGGATTCTAATTTCTCAAACCATTGCATTAACCCAACAGCGCCTTCAGTACCCTTAAAAGTTGGAGGTTTGCATTTCATGAACGAGGTATAATTGCACTTCTTGTTTTCAGGAATCACTGGCCTATCAGCATCACCAGTTCCAGCACCAGCATTGCCAGCTCCCGTATTACCAGCTCTAGTAGCGCCAGCTCCAGTAGCGCCAGCTCCAGTAGCGCCAGCTCTAGTAGCGCCAGTTCCAGTAGCGCCAGCTCCAGTAGCGCCAGTTCCAGTAGCGCCAGCTCCAGTATCGCCAGCTCCACCAGATCCACCAGCTCCATCGGATCCACCGGCTCCATTATTCAAGTTTGCCATAAATGCATTCATAGATATCTGAAATTGATCAGCTACTATAGCACGTAACTGAGTCTCAGTCAACTGTTTTGGCGGCATGATCCTGTTACACAATTCACATCAAAATGAGTATTCATTCAATGCTTGTGACAACAAAACATGAATAACACAGAATAAGAATAGGTAGATGAAAAGAAACAAGAATGGATGATAGAACGAAGGATAGAATTTAGACAAGGAACGAAGATTCACGAGGAATGAGTCAAAAGACAGGGATTTCTATTGTGACAATCAGCGTCGTTTATAAATCACGTATTAGTATTATAATAATCAAATAATTAACATTTATAAGTAAATGTAATTTCATTATGCTTTAAGCATAAATAATAATTAAATATGTATAACATATATATACTTTTCTTATTCTCGTCCATTGGCCACTCGGAGGTTTCGCTTGCAGATGTTATAGTCAAAAGATTTCAAAATTATATTTTTGGAAAATCTTTTCGTTCTCTATAACTTGAGCTCTGATGCCAATCTGTAACACCCCCAATTTCGGGTCATAGCAGCGGAAGGGTCATTGGGTGTTACTATCATGGTTTAACCTCAATATCATAGAAAACGCCTCAAAATGAGTCGTTTTAACAAAACATACATCCATTCATTTGTTTAAAAAAATAAAACAGTTCACACACGGTCCCAAATAGTTTTAAGTTTACACAACCAACCAAACAATAAAAGTTTCTTAGAATGGACATAGTTTAGTAAAGCGGGCCAAAACATTTTAATTTAGCAAGCTGCGTGAAACCGCCTTCCTTGAGTGCCTTCTTCATGGACCTGAGATACAACATGCTATAAAGTCAACAAAAATGTTGAGTGAATCTATAGAGTTTAAATTAAATAAACGAACACAAGTATTCTGAATAAACCTTCCGTGGTTGACAATCATGTGGATCAGACATAATTATCGTTGTTATTTCATAAGTCTCGTGAAATTGAACGTTAACATATATTATTTCAGCCCAACACACCTAGCCAAGTGCGTATATTTCTCTTATACAATTGCATCCGATGTTTCATTACTGGTGCATCACAACACCACGCGATAGCTAGTCGCGACCGGACTGGGTGTCACCCCGATAGATCTATCCATAGTATTAGCGTTCCTTTCGATTAACAATTCACGAT